>CM038223.1:71222520-71638516 GCA_021442155.1 Cymbidium sinense | reverse complement strand
AACACTATTATTATAACTTCTACAACTAAAATTACACTCCATATATTCAATTTTAGATCTACTTAAATGAAAACCTTTAGACTCTAAGGTTGACCTCCATAATTCAAGTTTCTCTTGAACTCCCTCTCTAGTCTTATCAACAAGAAGGATGTCATCAACAAAAAGCATACACCAAGGTACATCTTCCTGTAAATGCCTAGTAAGAACATCCATAACTAAAGCAAAAAGATAAGAGCTTAAAGTTGATCCTTGATGTAATCCAACCAAATAGAAAATATTTTGTCAATCCTCCTTTTGAACACAAGTAATGCTCTAGTATATATATCCTTAATGACTTGAATATAACAAATATTAGCTTTTTTTTCTAGAACTCTCCAAAGAACATCTCTTGAAACTTATCATAAGCTTTCTAAATTAATAAATATCATATGTAGATCCTCCTTGCTTTCTCTATACTTCTCCATCAAACCTCTTAACATATGTAAAGCATCCATAGATCTACCTAGCATGAAACCAAACCGGTTGTGAGAAACTTTTGTATCACATCGTAACCTATGCTACTTACTCTCTCCCATAATTTTAATGTATGACACATTAACTTAATTCTCTATAATTTGCACACTCTTGTGCATCACCTTTATTCTTAAATTTAGAACCAACAAACTCTTTCTTCACTCGGATCTTTTAGTATTTAAAATAACATTAAAAAGATTTGTAAGCCAAGAAATTCCTTGATCTCCTAAACATTCCCACACTTCTATTGAAATATCATCAGGCCCTATTATTTTTTCAAATTTCATTTTCTTTAAACCTTCTCTAACTTCAGATTTAATAATACAACGATAAAAACAAAATTCTCTATTTTTGTTTAGGGTATTAAAGTTGCTAAAATCAATCGTATTTTCGATCATTCATAAAAGTTTATCAAAATACCTCATCCACCTATTTTCAATATCATTTTTCTAAGAAAATCACTTTACGATTTTCATCCTTAATACACCTCACTGAGCGGATCTTTACTTCTCTTATCTCTTTCTTTTAACTTATACATACATATTTCACCTTCGATATCTAATCTATTATATAAATCACTAAAACTAAATTTTTCATCATATATATTTCTTAGAATCTTTTACGCCACTTTATATTTTTTCAATTTTTCGAAGTTTTACATCTAAACCAAGTTTTATAACATCTTTTCGCACATTCTCGACTCCACCAACTATTTTTATTAAAAAATTTTTCTTTGATTCTCTAAGTATATTTTAGAATACGTGTTTAATTTCACTTCACTTTTTTTCACATAATATTAACTTCCATATAAACATCCCAAATTCTAAACTCTCTTCCTCTTAAAATATTTTTATTAATATTCTTTGACTTCATCTAATCATAAGACAATAATTTGATTTATTTTTCATCTTCTAATCTTTTATCTTAAAATCTAAGACTAATAATCGATGTTAGGTATTTAAACTTTCACTTGGAATGACATTACAATCTTTACAATCTAAACAATCTATTTTTCTTATCATAAAATAATAAATATGTGTTTTACTAGATCCACTTTTATAAGTAATAATATGCTCATCTCTTTTCTTAAATAAAATATTACAACAATAACAACAACAACAACAAGCCTTTATCCCACTAAGTGGGGTCAGCTTACATGAATCCTTCGTCTCCAATGTGTCTTATTATGTGTCAAATTCTCATTTAATTCAAGTATATTAGGTCATTTTATACATCTTAACCAAGTCTTTTAGTATACCTCTACCTTTCTTAACATAAGAAATCTAATCTACTCTCCTAACCGTCATGGACGACCGACGCTTTATGTAATAAACCATCTAAGGCAACTTCTCTAATCTTATCTTACCTGAGCTACTTAACTTTTTCCAACATACTCATTTTGCATTTTATCTCTAAGAGTAAAGCCACTCATCCATCCTCAAAGATCCTCATCTCTATAACACTTAACTTATCTTTACGCTTCTTTTATTGGCCAACATTTTCATAAGTCATTACAAGTCTTACCACCATCTTATAAAATTTTCCTTAAGTTTAAGTTGAACTTTTCTATCACACAGCCGATGCATTCCTCCACTTCAACCATCCAACTTGAATTCTACTAATAACATCTCCATCTAAACAATAGAGCCTAAATATCTAAATCGCTCACTCTTATTAATGACTTGTTCACCTAATGTCACAACACTACCACTAAAACTTCTATAACTAAAATTACACTCCATATATTTAGTTTTATATCTACTTAAACGAAAACTTTTAGACTCTAATATTGGTCTCCATAATTCAAATTTCTCTTGGACTCTCTCTCTCTAGTCTTATCAACAAGAAGAATGTCATCAACAAAAAGCATACACCAAGGTACATCTTTCTGTAAATGCCTAGTAAGAGCATTCATAACTAAAGCAAAAAAAGATAAGAGCTTAAAGCTGATCCTTGATGTAATCCAATTGAAACAAGAAAATATTTTGTCAATCCTCCTTGTGTTTGGACATATGTATAAATATCTTAATATAACCAATATTAACTTCTTTCTCGTCTAACTCCACGTAACATCTCTCTGAAACTTTATCATGTTTTCTAAATCAATAAATATCATATAGATCTTCCTTACTTTCTATACTTCTCCATCAAACCTCTTAACAAATGTATATCATCCATAGTAGTCCGCATGAAACTAAATCATTGAGAAACTTTTGTATCACATCGTAACATATGCTCAATTACTTCTCCCATAATTTTAATGTATGACATTAACTTAATTCCTCTATAATTTGCACACTCTTGTGCATCACATTTATTCTTAAATATGAACCAACAAACTCTTTCTCCACTCATCCATTTCTTTTAATCTTTAAAAATAACATCATAACTTATGCTCAACTACTTTAAATAAAGATAAGAACTACAAAATCATAAAGCTAAAACAAATCTAATATAATTCTACCTTCTTCATTACTACCCAAATCCATAACCATCATAAATACTTTTAAAATCTTTGACCACTCTAACATGTCCATTTAAATCTCCTCCAATAAATACTTTTTTTCAAAAGGATCTTTTGTATTAATCCTCTAATTCATTCCAAAAAATTTTCTATTTTACATCAAAACCTACTTGGGGAGCATAAACACTTATAACATTGAGAATCTTAAGATATTAATAATCTTTAAAGCTATAATTCTATCTCCACATCTATTAATATTTATAATATTATCCTTCAAACTTTTATCTATAATCACACCTACACCATTTCTAGTTCGATTTCTACCTGAATACCAAAGTTTAAAACCTAAACTATCAATCTCCTTGGCTTTCTCCCCAACCCATTTAATTTCTTGAACACATAAAATATTTATCTTCTTATGAACCATAATATCTATTAATTCCATTAGTTTACTTGTAAAAGTACCTATATTCCAAGTTTCTAACATAATTCTAGTTTCATGAACTATCTTCTTTGCCCACATCCGTCCATAATGTGGGAATCCTTACTTATTTAATATTGCACTCGAGCATCGATGCAGCGATTTTTGTTGTCAATTGACTTAAGAAAAACATTCCCAAATTAGTAAAAATAAAAGTAGTTTACAACATACAATAAGATTCAAATTATGTCAATTGACAACCTTGCATGAATATTCAAGGTTTATTTACAAGATCTAAAAAATTTCTTCTTTTACTTTTGTTGTCATCACCTTTCTCCTTTCGTTTGTTTCTTGATTTCTTCTCTCTTATTAATACTTCATTGTTCTCATAATAGTTATTTATTGTTTAAATGAGCAGCAATTATAGTGCCCACTAAATCTATTGTTTATGCATTATAATATATTGGGATGTGTAAATGGAAGAGAGTGGTTAAATATTAAGGATGGTTTGAGTTTCGGATTTGAATGAGTTGGTTCAATAAGGTGTAGAATTTATTTTGATTATGTTTGTTGGGATTGGGTTTTTGGTTGGATTAGAATAAAAATAAAAAGCAATTTTGTGAAAATTTTATGAAAGTTGAGGTATTCGATCAAGTGTGGGGGTAAATGCAGTGGTTCTTGGTGCATGGATGGCAGAATGGAAAATATGGGATGACTTCTAGCAAAATATAAAATCTTAGTTGACCATAAGAAATAGAAAAAAAATATATATCATAATGTCAACAGAAATAAAATTAACATATACTAACAACATTTGATTCAAATATAACAATCTTGTACATTGAACCAAATCTAGAAATTATAATAAAGAATATGGAATAAAAAGGAACTGAAATGGCAACAAAATAAGTAAGCCTCATGCTTCAAGAAGATCAATGATCAAAATCACATGAAAGATGAACAAGAAAGGTATTCACATTCACATTTTATTCATTTCATAAGTTATCTTATTTATGAATAAAAAATAAAATCCTAGCAAATGGCAACAATGTAATGATATAGGCTAGAATAATCCTAACAAAATAATTAATTTTTAAAACATAAAACAATTCAATATATTCATGATAACATTAAAATTTAAAATTTAGGATCACATAAATATGAATTCAATGTCAACAGATTCATTAAAATTGCAGGGTTAAAAAGGTAGACAAAAATGTGTTCTATCCATAATAAATCAACAAAAAAAACAAAAAATTAGCATCATTAACCTAATCCAAAGAAATTTGGGAACCATTCATTATCATTGTCCTAAATGAGTTATCAAATATATTCTACAATTTTTTTTTTTTTTGTGTTCATAAATTCTATCTCTGCTGTCTCTAGTCTACAGTTTTTTTCATCCAAATCCTTTAATATTATTAAAAAATTGAGTTACCCGTGATGATGATAGATTATCCATTCTTCATTGTACATGTCATAATCACCTAAGTCTGTTTTTCAACATCTTATCTTTTAAAGATGCTACTCTCACCAACTCACTAATATTATCATTTCTCAATCCATAGCTTATAATAATAACATATATAAATAATTATTATAAAACCAATGAAGACTCTATGAGCTGCAAAAAGCAAGTTCATATTAATGAAACTAAGTGCTAATGTGAAGGTAAGGTATAGCAGCAATGAGATTATAAAGAAAAAAAAATGTAAACGTTTAAGTAACCTAAAATACTAGATAACTGACTGCAGTTTCACTTTGATAAACCCCATACCAAGTCACCACTCCATCACAAATGTAGAAGTCTTAAACAGCATATTTGGAACAAGAATTACAATTGAGGGTTAGCGAAGTGAACCTCCGAGTTAGAGTCAGCATGTGAGGATTTCATTTCTCTGTTCTTTTCTGAAGCTGCTGTCCTGCGGGCTGTATGTCTCACTTGGGTTCCTTTCTCCTCATCAAGTGTAGATTTCAGAACAGCTTTACCCTTTCCCTTTGAGGAGCTTGCATTTCCATCACAAGATTCCTTTCCAGCTGTACCTCCTATGGTTAGTGATGACCTAGATCTTGTTGTGGGACGATGACCACAAGCGGGAGTTGAAATGCCTGGTGATGCAGCACTGCCACCAGTAGCTGGCGTACTTGAATCAGGATTTTGTGCTGATGATGAAGTCTTCTGTCCAGAGTCACTCCTTTGAACCCTTGGCCAAAGGAACTCTTCGACAGCTGCTAGAGTTGCCAGAGGATCAATGAGTACAATATTGGAAGAATAATCACGCAAAGACTTTTCACCTTGTGCTCTACATAACCGCAACTTAAAGGGTTGTGACAATGCACTAAGACCAGAAGAGAGGCGAGCACTCCCACCATTAGATGATCTAGATGGATGGCTAAGTACAACAGGAAAACGCTCCAAAGAAGATAAAGCGTTCTGAAGCTTTTGAACCAAGATACTCATAGGAACTTCATTCCCCTCCTTAACACCAACAGGAAGAGCAAGTTTTATAAAAGATTTGTACCTTATAAGGGCTTGCTGACGAAGGGCTGATAGGTTAACATCAGAAACTCTATCTTTTCCAAATGTTCCACATGAAAAATAATTCAGCAAAGCTACAACAACACCACTGCCAATGAACTCAAAAGTTGATACACCGTTGCCTTTACAAAGCTCCATTAGCAACTCAGAAATAACACTGTCCAGATCCCTCTCCATACTTGCTGAAGTATCAAATGAACTACCTACACAGGACTTAGATTTTCCATTCGCTCTACTCTTCCCATCATCAGCACTTGCATTCAATTTTGAACAAAGACTTCTCAAAAGAAGAAGATCCTCAGTGACACCAACTTCAATATCCCCTGGAACAGTAGGAAAGTGTTTGTCTTTGAAAGTTTTGGCAAAGTTACTCACAGTGGCCCTAATGCTATTACTGGCAGCTGAAGCCTGTGACGATGGTGGAGAACCAGCAGCTCCATCTCCCGTGACTTTTACCTCATCCAACAAACCGCCATCTGTGTTAAGTCCACTACGCCTTCGATGTCTCCGAGATCGAGATGAGATGGAATCAGCATCCTTCTCAGGGAGGGATGGTTGAGAAGGAACACTAATTGAAGAATCTGAGACTATGAGAGCGTCAATAGCGTGGACAACTCCTTCCCTCACAAATTTTTCGGTAAAAGTATCAGGAAGCTTGTCCATAAGAATATCCGCTATCTGAAGAGCAGGAATCAGCACTTGAGCATCTTTCCAAACCAAAACTCCTGCTAAAAAGCTGCAAGAAAATAAGGTATGAAGATATAGTTGATGGATAGGAAGAGAGTTTCGACTGCAACAGATCTTGATATGTTTGTCAAAAAAAAAAATCAAAATTAGCCAAAATACCTAGATATATTTGTTGCACCAAGTAAAGATGGAATCATCTCAGCGGAGCTGAAGTACATAAGTTTCCCAATGACTGAAAGACATCTATGCCGAATTGGACCATTTACACTGGAGCCATATATCTGGTCACCAAAGAAAAAATAGATAGACAAGACAATGTTTAAGGATAGATAAAATCAACCTCATTGAGATATAGAAAAGAATGATGCTTGGCAAAGCACAAACCTGGGTCAAAATAGGAAGCAAGTCCATTCCAAACTGTCGCAAGAGTTCAGATTGATCTTGCAATAATTTTTCATGAGAAGAGATTTCGTTATTTGATCCATCAGCCTCCTGCTTCCCTGTAGAACTGCCAGAAATTTTCTTTCCAGTAGATCCTTTCCCAAAAACATTAGAATAAATTGGGAGGGAAACAGTTCCTTTTGGCAGAGGAGGAAGAAGCTCATCCGCAAGATTAACTATCTCATAAATCTGAGATGCATGACACAAATTATGAAAATAAAGAAAAGTACAAAAGATATGAAAGATGATAACACATGGTACTAAGTATCTCATTGGCAGTAATTAGGGAGGCCAATTTTCCATCTATGACAAAGTTTGAGTAAAACTCAACTTTTAGTTCAAGCTTTCCATAGAGATTTTGAAAGCTCAAGTTCACATAAGCAAGTTCTCATGCTTCATAAAATAATCCGAATATGAAGCCTGTGTCTTGTATGTATATATATTTACAATTATGCTACAGTTTTCATATTACAAACCAATAGAATTTAATCAAATAAAACTGTAATTGAATTTAAAACCAATTCCACGTCAATGTTAGGTCTACAGCTTATCATATGTGCTAAAATTCATAAAATGAATTCAAATTGGAATTTTGCAAGTGATTAGACATTCCATAGAAGTGAGGTGTAACTAATAACTCATACATGGTGGAAAGTAGCCAAAAGTTTGCAAGGACATAACCCCCTAAGTGACATGCCAAAACTTAACTAATTGTGGTGAAAATGAGCAAGGCACAAATGACAATTCATAAATTAAATCAATTATGATTGGAAAAAAGTAGTTTTGATCAAGGCTAAAACTGAGAATAAATTTGCTATGTAGAAGTTAGGGTCTTTGAATAGGAAGATGAGAATTGATAGACAAATGATTAAAAGAAAAATAAATATTGCTTGTTTGTAAGAAGCTGAATATAAATTAAAAAAATTCAAAAAAGGAAATTTAAAAGATTATAAGTCATCATACGTTAGAAAGATTAATAATAAAAATCAAGATGGGGGTAGGAATACATAGAGTTAAAAAAATATATTTGTTGAGGTTAATAAGGTTAGTGTAAATGTGTAATTGCTATAAATTAATTATTACTAATGATATTATAAATGCAATCAGAGCTTGTACTCTTCAAGTTAAATTATAACATATTTTAATGAACCACTTTTGTGAAGAGATGAAATAAATATTATAATGTATGGCCATCAAAGAATGGAAATTTATTTGAGAGACTTAAATGGATATAAAGATTTTAATTGGTTGAATTATGTGAGAATAAGCAATAGTATGGCTAGTTAAAAAAATGAAATCCCATAAAAAATTATTTAAATTTGAGCGACATCTACTTTGAGCACTATTCCAAATTCAAAATTGATTTTGAGTCAATTTCAAGTTTTACTCAACTCACTCAAATACAAGTCAAATCGGCTCCATATGAATATTTTCATAAAATATATAGCACATAATATATATAATATAGTATAATATTCAAATTTATATATTACATTAATAGAAAAATTAATTTAAAGTTGACTAAAATGATTTAGATCTTGAGTCAAACTAGAATCAAATTTTCAAGTTCAACTTGAGCCAAACTTGCTCATGTACTCAACAATCATAAGTAATAGCAATGCAATATGATAACCTAAAGTTCGTTTTCTAGTAGCAAATACATACTTTAAAAAGAAATAAATCCCAAGATCCCCGCTCCCTACCCCCTTGGACTATTTGCATGCCGTCAATTTAGTCCTAAAGTATCACATCTCCTAATTTAGTCCCTAACCATACAAAATTGAATTAAAATGGTCCCTCATATAGAAATAGTGATACAAATTTATCATAATTAAGCCTCTCAACTATACAAAATTGAGCCCAATTTAGTCCTCAATAAACCATATTAGATTAATTTTGTATAATAATGTATTAAATTAAAGAAATGAGAAACTTTGAGAACACTTGATTTATTTTAAAAGTAGATCCATCAAATTCTATAGTTTTCATTTTACATGGAAAAAAATTGTACAATGGTTGAACGTATTTAATAGGAGTAAAATGTGATTTTGAGTAAAAAATTGACAGCAAAACATGAAGTAATAATTATGAACGTATTTAATAGGAGTATAAAAAAGAATCGATTTCTTTAAAATTAATTATAGAACTAGAAATGTGAGAAAGTATTACACTTTCAAGATATGTTGCTGACATGCAAATTAAAATTATTTATCTGAACCAAAATTGATGTAATATAATATGATGAAAAGTTCCTCTAAAAAAAGATTATCATAGAAGTTTAAGGGAATCTAGAAATAATGGTAAGAGACTTAGAGGTGAAATGTGGAGCTACAAAAGGCTATTAAGAAAAGAAAAGTACTTTTAAAGTTTGATAAAAAGTAAATACTACAATGACTATAAAAAAGTTAAAAGTCATAAACAGGATAAATAAGATAGAGAGCAACAAAAAAGTTATAGACTTTGATGATTTATATAATAGGTTAGACATTAAGGAAAGAGAAAAAAAAAGATAAAATAGTTGAGACAAGAGATATATCTTTATCATGTAAATGCATTGAAAACTAAGACAACAAAATCTTAGTTAAAATTGTCAAAGAACGTTGAAAATAGTACTCAGAGAAATTAAAAAGCATTTTGATACTGCTATTCTAAAATAAAGTAAAATATTCAAGTTTGTGAAATTAAATAGTAATCAAATTTATGAATCATACAATTGTGAATGAGAGAGAGAGAGAGAGAGTAACAAAACATAAACTAAGGCTTGCCTATTGCATGGTGCACCCATTAATACATGATCCAAGAGTTATTGTAAGTAACCCTGCCCTACATTTAAAGAGGGTAATAAAATATAAAATGAGAAAAAAGAGGTTGCTATAAAATAAATAAAAAACAATTTAGTTTTATATTAGAAAGATTTGCAATGAAAATCATTTTTTGTGATAAGATAACTAATGAAAAAGAAATAAAAAATAGAAAAGGGATCTTCATTATAGAGCTTAAGAAGGGATATGATCAAGTTGAGTATTAATTTGATATGCATCAAGGAAAAAAGGTGTTTCAACTATATGTTAAAGTTAAATATACAATATACAATTGACTAGTATAAGAATATATCAGTACAAAGAGTCCAATTAAAATTGATTGTACAAAGAATTTAACAATAACTCCATATCTTATTGTATTGGAAATGGAGATGCTTATATAGAATATTCAAAGTGAGATATATTGGCGTATGCTTTTTGCATATGATTGCATTTTAATAGGTGAGACATCAATTGAAATAACTGAAAAGTCAAAGCAATAAGGCAAACTATTAGAAGAAAAATGGCTTAAAGGCAGAATAAAATTGAGCATACAATACGCAATCTTAATGGGTTTAAAATTAACAATAATTAATCAATATTGTTATAAGAAAAAATGACGTGTTATAGGATTAAGTATATTAGATCTATAATACATAAAAATATAACATCTACAGTAAGATCTAGTGATTAAAATGAAGTAACACAAAAGAGTTATAAGATAAAAGAATATCATTGGAATATAAGGGCAAATTTTATAAACTTACAGATATATCTATAAAGCAATATAGATCAAAGAGTTGGATGATTAAAAAAATCATAGATAACTAAATTGAGCATAAAGAAAATGAAAATGTAAATGGGGATGCATAGAAAAATTGGAAAAGATAAATTGAGGAGTGTTTATATTAAAGGAATAATGGAGTATCATCTACTAAACATAAAGTAGTAAAAAATAGATTAAGGTATTTTATACAAATAGAGAAGTATAAAAGAAGCACAAATTAGAAAGGCAAATAAAATTTGTATTAAATTTTTAAAAAAATGGGTAAACCTAAAGCAGAATGGACAAAAATTATTCAAAAATATATGGATTATATAGATGTCAAAGGATTAGAAAGACAAATGCCTAATAACATGGACAGAAATTTTTGAAAAATATATTCTTTGAATAGGTTTAGCAGTTATGTTGGGATAAGGCTAATGTTGCTGATGATAAAATTTAATCAGATGGCCTCGTTTATGTTATATTTACTACATCAACTAGCAAATAATAGCTCAAATTTTCACTTAAACTAATTTTTTATGCCCTAGATACACCTTATGCACCATGACTCTCACCTAAATCACATCTTAATGCACATTGGCACTACTCCTATAGTAGGGCTGGAGGCCAATTCTCTCAAGTACAGTTGGAGAATAATAGATCCAAAAAAAATATTAGTGACAACACTAATTTAGGAAGAATAAAAGGGGAGGGTTGAATGATTGGACAAGTTGTGCAATATTAAAAAGAAATTACTAACCTTTGTATATTTTCCCTTAATAGAACAACACAATGCTTAACGAGATCATCAATCCCTATATACAATGTAGCCTCTATAGCAAAAAGCCCGAACTACCTACCCGTTCTCCCTCTACCTTATCCATCCATCCCTCTTCCATCATCCCATGATCTAGCTAGCAGAACAACATTAAATCATAACCAACATTTTCACCCTTTAACATAATTCTGCCATTGACAGCGCCAATCTCCATTTAATCGAAGTATAAAATTATGAAACAAAATGTATTTTCAAAATACTTCACATTCTCCAAGTCCTTATTTATCAAAACCAACATTAGTCAACAACTCATTTTCTCTTTTCAGACAATTAGGTCGCTCCATGGGATAATTATGAATTAAAATCTTGAGAACCTTTAATACACAAACCTAAACAATTTGTACACAATAAAAATCAAGAATAGGAGAGATGTATTGTACATCAATTAACTATAGTAGTCGCTCATTTTTTCCCATGAGAATTGTCACATTCCCTAAGCAAATTCACACAAAAATGGGATTGAGCTCCATTTTGCTTAAGTGAACAAATTACAATAGAAAATAAATTGCATGTACTTTTCCTTGGGAGAGTGTAGAAGGATCCATTAATGGAGCCCAATTCCATTTTTTTGTGTGGACTCCTTTTGGGGAGTGAAGTTTTACTTTTCGAATGGGAGAAGCAATCAATCTCAAACAACTTTACATTAAGAAAATTGTATAAGTAATAGCCTACCACCCATCCAAGTACAAGGGAATCAAATAATCAAGGGTAATTATATTGCTTTGTTATAAATGATGGTGGCATAAAGATGGCAAATGGTATCACAAGAACCATGAAAAGAACTCCATTACAATAGAAAAGTCAGGAAGCAGTTTGGAATGTACAGCATACAAAAGAAACTAATTCTCATAATATCTTAGCCACAGTATTTGCAATAAAAGCAAGGCATAAGTAGGTCCAGTTTTCATGCACAAAGAAAACTGGTATAATATGCCAAACCTAGTTGGTGAAGGGGAATATGAAAAGAAAGGTAAGAGGCAAATACCTGTTCTGGTGGTCTTGCTAACGCAGGATTTATGGAAACATTAGCAACGAGACCAGAACCTGACAAAATATCCTTAAGGGTTCCACTGATACCATGGAGGAGAAGAGTTCTAGCTGCTAATGGTGATCCGCTAGCACAGATTGACAGGAGGCGTATCAATCCCTGGAATAATTAAAATGGTGAAATCAGTTAGGAAAGCATAAAATAGAGCACAACAAAACCTTTACATAATAATACCGTGTATGTTGAGGTGCTAAGAGAAGCCTGTCCTCCTGAGTTACTCAGGGAAATAAGCCCAGCAGCCTGAGCAACCAACCCAAGATGGCATAGCTCATCTAATTTATCAGGAGATGATGCAAATGCCTCAGCTATTCGTGTTAGGCAAACAGAGGCATACTCAAGCACCTGGAATAAATTCAGTAGTATTTAGAGAGAAAAAATTAGGAAATTGAGAAATCGACAAAAAATAGCCAATGCAAATATCTGTTTCCATTTCAGGACTAAGTATATTCAAAACCTTTGAATCATGATACTGCAGGAGATTTGTTAGTAATGGAATTGCTTCCATTACAAAGTCAGCTGCATCGGATGGAAGCTTCTTGCACATGTTGGCAGCAGTACACAAAGCAACCCTCTAGCATCATTAAGTACAAGTTATTAATAAAACAAACGTTTAAAAAGCATGATTCTGACTACTAGCAAGATGAACTAAAAAGTGCAGATCCTTTTACCTGAACTCCAGTAGAAGAAGTCAAGATAAGAAAGAACCGCCATAAGTGCCCCAGCCCTCAGACAGGCAGTCGGGTGCTCTTGTGAAATCTTCTTGAGAGCTTGAAGAGACTGATGAACAAAATAAACACATTTTATAAGTTATTACAAATAACAATAACATTTCCACTAAAGCTTTTTCTTTTGGGTAAAGGGAGGGAAACTAATACACATGCATATATAGAATTCATATCAGGTGGGATATCTTAATCTTTTGTTGTTGCAATGGAAGGCAAATATTTATCAACAGGGTCAAGCTGTCTTCCTGGGGTTCCTTAAGGCATATGAATCCAAATTGCAATTATGAAATGTGGCTGCCATCACACTATGGATGGCAGGAAATGATGTGTCCACCATTCTTGCAAATGAAGATGGAACTATGAGTAAACCATTACAATCTAGGAATCACTGACTTTCACTCTTTTGTTTAATATTATGAAACAGGACAGAAGGCAATATGGTTGGCTTCATGATGGTTTGCTCATGGACACAATGTTATAACACACCCTAGCTTATTCAATAGCACCTTAGCCAAACTATAATTTACATTTGAAACTATGAAGAAACACACAATTCTTCTAGTTTTGGGTTAGTTTCCTGAGTAAATAATATTACCATGGCATGAACAACACCGTAACCAAACTATAATTTACATTTTAAACTATGAAGAAACACACAATTCTTCGAGTTTCGGGTTTGTTTACCAAGTAAATAATCCTACAATAGCATGCACCTTATTCTACACATAAATATGCATTTGTACATACAAACACATTGAATTAAACAATATATCTTAGTATGCTAATATTTAGAATTAAAAATATTGAAATCATTCTACACATGACAAGATGAATTCTCATGATGTTTCAACAGATGTCTTAAGCCCATTAGAGTAATTTAATGTGGCTGAGGTATGGCTAAATATTAAGAGTTTCTTAAACTTAATGTGTTAATAATGTTCATCTATAATATAAGTGATATTTTGATTTGATATTTTGATGATGTACTTATGAAAAAACAAGCCAATTTAAACTTGTAAAAAAAATCATCATCATTAACATTGTTTTGACTATTTGGGGTTGACAATATGAATCTTCATTCTCCATTTATTTGATATATATGGTCTTAACGTAATCTTTAAAAATAATTTTTGATATTTTCAAACCATGTAACCCTTGGTTTATTTTTTCTTAATCATTCAAGACTAATTTTTGCATGTATTAAACATCTCTTCTTTAACATGTATAAACAACATAAGCTCTTTTAAAAAAGCTATTCATACATTATCCTAATGTAGCAATTCCTCAATCTATCTTTCTCAATTTTGCCACATTTTTCGTCTAAGCATTCTCATTTCTACCAAATTCAACTTACCTATCCTATATTTTTTTATTGTCCAACCTCAGTACAATACAATATGGTTGTTACAGTTACAATTCTACCAAATTTATAATTTAATCACCAAGATAATATCTCATCCAATGATATAACAAAAAAAATCCTCTATTTTAACAACTTAGCCTTCAATCTAAATGTTACATCACCTATATCCTCATTCATCTATATAATAGATCCAATATACTTAAGTTTTCATGCCAAATAATACTAAATATCATATACCAAATATTTATTCCACTCATATTAGTCATTTATCTTCTAAACAATTTTAACGTCATTCTAATATTGTATTTTTTAGATGTGTTATTGATTAGCTACACAACTACAAAAATTATACATAAGGCACCTCACTACAAATATCATTTGTAAGAAACTTCATAGTCAATAAAAAATTCAAACTTAATTTTGATCATTAACATAATACTACTATGATTAAAAATTATTGTCACTTCACAAATAATTCTAATAATAATCATTGCTCTATCATACAATTATGAATAACTACAACTTATCTTTGACATATTTGATTAATGGGTATCAAATCAATTCTCATGGTATCACGATCATAAGCCTGCTCAAGGCCAATAAAACCATATGAAGATATTTACTTAGATTTATATACTTCTATTATTTTTTAACACAAAAAATTGATTCTGTAATAGATTTTTTTGGCATGAAAATAAATTAATTCTCATATTTTAATTCATTTATAGTTACCATGATTTGGGACGTGTCCTTTATTCTTAAATATCAATAACAAAATATTTCTTTCAAATTATTTAGCAGTTGTTTAAGTTTCAAAACATCATTGAAAATAGGTTAATTAAAATACTACTATATTACACTTAGCACACCAAATGATTAGTAACTAAACATCACAATCATGTATCTTTTGCAGTGTCAACTCCACTACACCTCTTAGAATCAAATAATAATATAACTTATTATTTTGTTCACTATGTTCTTCAAAATGATAACTTTCTTAAAGCTCTCATTTGATGCAATCTAACGTGATCAAAAAACATCTAAGTCTCTTAACACTTGCTTCACCCATTTCATATACCTTCATTCTAACTCATATTTGGTTTATACATAAATCATCTGAAATTGAATCATTTGATATGCCCATTGTCTTCATTACAAGACTTGTAAGCTTTCTCATAATCACCATAAGCCTCATTACTTATCTCCTCTGCTCTTTAAAATATATTTATTCTCTTCAATGAAATTTTCATCTCCTCATTCCACCACAAAATATCCTTATCAATATAATATAATTTTCTGGGCTCTCTTAAAAATTCAATGATAATCTTAATGAAACTAGCAACCTTATCCCCCATTAGATTTGTGTATGTATGTATGTATGTATGTATGTATGTATGTATGTATGCATGTACATATTTATTAGCACTAATTATTTAATATTTCCAATAATAAACATTAAATTTATGCCCCTTCAAATAATAAAATTAATTGATATGCCCCTGCTAACAAAATATGCCTGGCACTGCCATTGGATTTGAAGCTTGCACCGGATCCATGCAGGAACATAAGATAAGAGGGCATAAGAGTATGCCTATGGGCATATAAAAACTATCTAGTAGGCCAGCACCAACCCGTGAACTAGCATCGTTTACAATCTTCCCCATTCCTACCAACCCACTGAAATTGCAATATATAAGCAGCAAGCAGTGCTGAAACAATAAACACTACATACACGAAAGGCAAGCAATTCAAACAGAAAACGATACAGGATATTTAAAAAAAAAATAAGCAGTGTTCCTTCCAAATTTAATTTAGAACCCCCTCAAATACTCGCAAGTTCTAGATTATCTAAAAACAATTTTTTATCTGAAATAAATTTTTAATTACTAAACAAAATAAAATTGAGAGGTTCCGCATTGATGTGGGTTGCGGAAGGCTGAGTAAAAACTATGTTGAAACATCATTTTTCTTCTTATAAAAAAGGAATTTTTAAAGATAATATAAAACGTCACGCAATCTCAATTTGACAAAACGCGTTACAGAGCAAAAAACTAATATGAAAGCAAAGAAAAGAAATAGATCAGGTGTAAACCAGCTAGCAAAAGTGAGCGAAACAACGACAAAGGATACCTGCTCAGCCAAGTCCATGTATTCGATCGTCAAAAGTCGAGCGCAGAAGCATGGCACGGCACCATAATGCACAACGGCAGCACAAGACGAAGGCAAAACATCACACAGATGAGTAAGTGCCCTTGCAGCGAGTAGCATCACGTCTGGATTGCTCTCATGGTTGAGAAGCCCAACCAGGACGGGCACAAAGGAGTCTACCGAAAATGATCCCAGAGAATCTTCAGTCCCAATAGACAACAATTCGCAAAGCTGAGTCAGTGCCTCTACCTGCCTCCCCTCCTCCCCGTCGGCTCTTAGCCCGGACAATATTTTCTTAAGTCTGCTGTTCTGCTGTGAGGAGGAACCTGACAAGGCAGATGAAGGCAAAAGATCATCTAATCCCGCACCTAACTTTCGCAGAAGCCCCTGAAGAGCACTACTCGCAGAACTGAAGTTCTGGTGAAGTATACCCACACCACCTTCGCTATCATTGTCATCATCTGCACCGCCACTGTCGAAGCTGAGTCCTAAGATTCTCTCAGCTTCTCTATCCATATCTTTCTCCCTCTCTCTCTCCCGAGAGCGAGAAGAACCCTCGGGCGGATCCCTCTCCTTACCCTTGTCGACAGGTGGATCCCTGTCCCTCCCACTGCTCCTGCCGAAGCTGCTCCCGGCGACCGCCAGAGGAATAATCAGAATCCATAGGAGGCGGCTGCACTGGTGCAGGCTTGACGGGTGGGATGCAACCGGGGTATCAGAAGAGGACGCAGAGGACGGGCGGCGCTTCGAGGAACGTGTCACAGGGGGGGTTAAAGAGGAGGCCTCCGCCCGCTTCCGCTCCGCGTTTCCATACAAGAAGGGGCCGTCCCTCGCCTTGACGGCGATCAGGCGACTTCCGCCTATCAGATTCACAGAAAATTTGTAACTTTGTGGTAGGAGAATTGATGAAAAAGGCGAGAGTAGTGAGAAGACCCTGATAGGGTTTCTCGATTGAAGAAGTAAAGGGCAAGTGGAACCTTATGCCTTTGGAAGGATGAGAAGATCGGGGACCGGAGGTTTAAAGGAGTAAGGAAGTAAATTGTAGAACCAAGGAGGAGGACGAAGGGGAGCGTGCCGGTGAGGAAAGGTGGCGATGGAGGCGCTGAGGTTGGTTTTTTTTTCGTGGAATTATATGTCAAGTTATTCACTGCAACGTCTTCTTGTATCTATACTCGTAAATTTTTGATGTTATATGTGTTGTAATAGTAAAAATTTGACAAAATTTAATAATAATTTATTTTTTAATTGGAAAAAATCACAACATTTAAGGACTATTTGATTGAATGAAAAAAGAATACAATATAAAAAAAATTACTTTACAATTATTTAATTGAAAGTTTTAGAAATTCATGACTTTGATTTTTTTTTATTTTGATTAAAAAAATATAATGTAAAGTATTTTGAAGATTAACGTCGGCTGCATGCCACGGTTGTAGCTACAATAAACGACGAATACTTTATATTAATATGTAATTTGAATTTTCCAAATCTAGGAATTCATACATCAAAATATTATTTGTAATATATTTTGAATACATTACATTATCTAAATTTACTTTTCAACCCAAACATCAAAAGTTAAAATCTAGATTTATTTTTTATACTCAAAATTCTTCCAACAAATGAAAAGAATGAATGAATTGATCATTGGATTATAATTTGAAGAATTTTCATATTAAGAGAACTTTTAAAAATGAGCAAAATAGTAAGCTATTGGTGAACTATTTGGATGGAAAGAAGAATTTTAAACTTATAGACCTAAAGAAAGTTTTCATATGGTGCACTACATAAGATGATGTGTGCAACCATGGCCTATCTTTACTGATGATATTCTTCTTAACCATCATGAACATTACATTATATTCATTGAGATGCTTGATTTAATTCAATATGATGAAGTTTTTTTTTTATATATAGAAGAATATCTTGCACAATAAGGGCACTACCCTAAAGAAGAATGCCCTAGCCCTATTCAATATAATTGGATGCATAATTTCACCATAATAGTTTGTCTATAAAATTATTTCAACACTGAGAAGAAGATACATTAAAATTTTGAGAGAGCATTGAAAATATTGAGTTAAAAGAACAATAAGGTGCCCTTAAGAGAAGATTTCTTGCATTGATTGATGGATAATGATGCAAGTATTTGTTATTATCTCAAAGTGGTAAAAAAATTTTATGTATGTGGTGGATCATTTCCATTATAAGCTATAAAGCAAATAATGAGGATTTCCATAAATCCATTATATACACTCCCATCCTCTCCAATTAGATTTTTTTTTTTAAAAAAAAAGAGAGTACACATCATTATATTTGAGGGAGAGCATGAGAAAAAATGAAAGGGCAATTAGTTGCATATCAGTTCACTTCATCCCAAAAGGGATGAAAAAGCTTTCATTATTCGAGTTGACAATAGCTACTTGAATTAAGATTTGGATGCCAATGCTAGTTGATAACTCCATAAAGAAATTAAGAGTGGATAGTAGAAGAAAAGTATAACTCCAATAGTTGATTATTCTAATAAATTTATTAAATAGTAAGGTATAAAATCTTTATTATATTGAAACAACAAGTTTTAGAATGTTCTTTGTATTACCTTAATATTTATTTTTGTGGCATATTAATCATTTATGTTTTCTAATAAATTAGTTACTCTAGCCTACCTAAATATATATGGACCTAAGCGTATTTGATGAACAATTTAATTAATTTTACTTTACCCATCACACAAGATGAGAAGGAAAGAATCATTTATTTTAAATTATTATATAAAATTACATAATAGCACTTAACTTTTTTTCAATAAATTGGAATACAGTTCATTGAATATTATGTAAGACCTCACTTCTTATGAAGGCTATAATGCTTTATGACTTTAACTTTTTTACATCTTAATATAGTTTTTGCATATAATAATAAATAATTTTTATTAGTTTTTTTAGTTGTTTCAGTAGTTAAGCTTATTATAAATAGGAACTTCTCTCTTTTTAATCTTCTTGGTAGGGAAGAGGGCTAATACAAATGATTTTTATATTATTTTAAACATTTTTATATTCATTTTCATAATCATTGTCACTTAATTTTATAAATTTACTACACCAATATATTTATTTTGATTTATATAGGTGCATTATATTGGCAAATTTCATGTATTTGGCATGCAAAGATAATTATATCAACTTATATAATCACATTTGGAGTCTAAGGTACTCAGTTTAAACATGTAATTAGTGCAAAAATTAAATCAGAAGACAAATAGATTGGAACCCAAATTCCTATTTAGGTGTTTATGCATTCATTCAAAAAAATTTTGCAAAAAATAAGAAATCTTGATACTAAACACTTGATCTATGCACTTAGGATCCAAACCTAATGCCTGATTTGACACATAAGCATTCAAATCCTTCTGATTTTTTGTCTATGGAGTAGAGATGTTCAAGTGCTACGCACCAGATCATCGTTAGCTCCATTTTGCCCTATTCAGGAGATGAATATTATCATGTTTGCATGAATTAATTAAAAGTCTTAAAGGGTAATTAGAGAACCTTTTAGGAGGGTTCTAGATTTTTCTAGACCTAAGGAGAAGTTTGCTTAGAGAGTTATTGGCAATTGATAAAGCAAGGAAACGAGGTAGATACAAATCAAAGTGGAGGTGGAGTTTAGTGAATTGAGGTTTTTTTTTCCTCATCCCGGCTCTATTGCGTGTGCTCGGGGTAGAAGTTTTGTATAAATGTATTGCCGTGTTATTAAGTCTTATGTTAATGTATGACATTATGTAATTTTTGTGTCCATACAATATAACACAATACATTTTAAAAAAAAAAATTCAACATAGTAGAAATGTTAAAGCAATAGGCTCCAAATGATCATAAGCCCCAATTTGTCTTATTTAGAGTAGAGATGTCTAATATAACATTTAAGCACTAATATCATTTTTGATATTTTTGTTTCACAAAGTCAAGACATTCGTGTCCTTAGAGATGGTCATTAGCCCCATTTTGCTCTATCCAGGAGCAAAAATATTATCATGTTGGAGAAATGAAAAGAGAAGTCTTAAAAAATATATTTTGATAACAATTTAGAAGATTAATTCCAGATTTTTTTGGACATTAGGAGACATTTTCTTAAGGAATTATTGAAAGCTAATAAGATGAGGAGATAAGGTGGAGATAGAGCGACGTTGAGGAGTCTATTGAACTAAGTTTTTTCTCTTCCCTTTAATGATAATGTTTAAGATTATGTAAGTATTTATTTTCATCTAATTTATTTTAATTAAACTATCTTTCAAGGGATCAAACATAATTAGTTGTATTTTTAGCAAAAGTTGTTGAGTTTTTATTCTTATATGTTGTTGTGCATTTCATCATAAACTTCATGACTTTCAATTTAATGGCCACAAATTAAGAGTTTAGAATGTTTGTTCAAATTTAAAAGGGGAGAATGGATTTGTATTGGGTGAAATATTACGAAGGATCATAAATTAGAGATAACACATTGAACTAGTATAATTTAATAGAGCACTAATGCCACATTTATAAAAAATTTTACAATAAATATGTTTTTGCGAGATATGGAGGTTATGAGAAAAGGTTAATAACCCTAGAACTTTAAGAGAAAGTTAGGATCCATTGTAAATCTAATTATGGTGATTTTTTGCATACATCGTAATTGTATTGCAACTTAACTAACATAAAGTATCTGAATGGAATTTACTCCCTAAACCTAGCCTATTTACTTACAATCCCATATGTTCTATGTTTTTCTTTTAAAAGATTGTATTCTTTTATTTTATGCAAATTATTGATCTATTTTAGTTATTTGAATATAGCGAAAACCAACTTGATTTTAGTAATTGGTAATTAGAGTCTTTATGGATGATACTTATATTTATCATGTTATTACTTATAGATTGCATATTCATACATGTACATCTAAATTATTTTTTATTTTTTTACATCATTCTCAAAAACTATGAAAGCTAATATTGATATTAAGTTAATTCTATAATACTTCAAATATACTTTCATTTTATTTTTCTTAATTTGACATGATTTTCTCTTTATTTTTATAGTATTGTTCATAATACATGTACCATACGCGTGGTGAGCAATATTATTAATGGAGACATAAATTGAATGAACATTCTTTAAAAGAAAAATTCAATGAGAGGTTGTCAACCAGGAGTTTTGTACCATTTATTAAGATGAATCATAAAAAAGATTAGGTACTCCTAATAATGGGGCTCGAGTTCTAGGATACTACATAGTACCTATTGTACTTGGCATACCCTGGGAGATTATCAAGCTTGAAATTCAAGTTAATAATTTAGAAATCAAGGTTGTTATACTTAAGATGATCCAAAACTCTTAATTTGGGGGTTTAGGGATGGAAGATCCTAGTGCTTATTTCATAAACTTCTTGAAAATCTATAACACTTTCAAGACCTATATCTGACAATGTAATTAAACAAAGATTATTCTCATTTTTACAAATATATTAGGCCAAGACCTAGCTCAATATACCATTGTGTAATACAACCATCAATTGGGATGATCCAACAATACTTCCTATCAATATATATAGCGAAAATGCAAATTAAAATATTAAACTTTAAGTAAATGAATAGAAAATTGTTGTATGATATATGTGACTAATCCAAATGGATGCATATCTAAACCTTCTAATAAATGCTAATATATTATGAATTAAATAATATTTTAATGAGTAAGATGTCACACCCAAATGATCCCCTCTATCCCAATCTACGATATAACATAATAGGATGATTCAGTTAGACGCAGTATCCATCAACTCATCTCAGCATATATAGATTAAGGCGGGCAATAAAAACTGGATCTCACTAAATCATCATACAAAAAGTATTCTATTTTGAATTCTTCTACTACTTATTTCATATTTAAAATGTGTATTTAAAAATATGTAATATTGAATAATATAAAACAACAACAAAAACATCAAAATATAATATTTATATGTACCCAAAAAGTCTCTAAAAATTGTACACCAAGACTATACATTTCAAAAGGCTTATATAGTAACTAGCTTCCTTATTCTTGTTTGACAATTAATGTGTAATGAGGTAAGCTAAAAGGCTGTGAGACAAGTAGTGCTAATATAAATTTAATGAAAGATAGAAGAAATAACATGCATGTTAAGTTGAACTTGCATAAAAGTAAAAATAGGTGAATGTATGTTGCATGTGTAAAAACTGAACATTAATGAAGGCATGCTTATATGTATATGAATTAAACAACAATTTGTAAAGTTGTGAAATATAAACAGTAAATAGATGAGATACTATATATATATAGGTAATTAATTTCATAGAATTTTTATTCAGCTCTAAATCAAATTGTCATGTTAAAATTTTTATTTATATTTGTGTAGGGGTAACTCCTTTAAAACATAAAGTCGATAGTCAATAAATATATAAGACTTGTCATCCCAATATTGCATATCAATAGCTCCGTTGACACCAACTGATCTAATCCAACCTGAAAGAGAAGAGTTGAGAACTCTAAGATTCTCTATCAAAAACTTATCTTGTCAGAACTTTTGTCTATCTACGTAGGTTTATAAAATAGTCTACATATAGTAATTTCATAACATTTTCTTATTTATCATATAAGTTATTTTTCATTTAGCTATTTTTAACCCTGTATAGAAATATTTTTAATATGCACAATAATGTATTATGACATCAATGCATTTAATTGGATTATAATCATAGTAAATAACTAAAACATAATTATAGGTTATACAACTAATCATTTATATCAGAATAAGATATAATTGAAATATTTATATATAATGTATAAAATATTCACATGAAGTAATAAACATAATGATAACCAAATCTTAGAAAAAACTAAATTTAAATTAGCAATTATATGTCTCACCTCAGTATTTAGGCCAATTTCATAATATGTTTGACGTTTCCTTGAACATACAACCTATCATTTGATGTTCTTATCAATACATGAAATTATTAGATTATGATTATTTTAATGCCTTTGCAAAAAAAATTTTGAATAACTATCACCAATTGTTGTTCGTAGGTTAATTAACTTAATTTAGTTGATAAAATCAATTAATATTAATTATTTTTAACATATACATGCATGCTACAACTTCACCAACAGTTATATATAAAAACAATTAATTTGGTTACTTTCTAATAGCAAGTTCTTTGGGTATTTTTAATTAGAAACCAAAATAGAATTTTAGAATTTAATTAACTTGATACTATTATCTGATTTCTCTTTTAAGTCTTTTTCTCCATATTTCTATTTGCATACCTTTATTATTAACTTACCCTAATATTCTTCCTCCTTGCCGAAGCCAAAACCAGAAATTCCCTTCAGGCTTCACTCAGTAACAGCTTCACGGGCCTGTGAAGTTGCCAGCTCAAGGCACAGTGCCGGAACAAAAAAAACAAAAAGGGAATTATGGGAGAATTAAATGGAATAAAGAGAACTGCTAGTTTAATATACTAAATTATTAATAATTGAACTAATTAAATATATATTAAGCTTTTAATCTCAGCCATTAAAATTCATTAAACTAGATCAGCTCGTTGCATGTATATATAAATGGAATGCCTCGATTTGCTACCTACAATACAATAATTTGTGAACCATAACATTTAAATGAAAAACTTAGGAAAATTAATTAAGTCATAAATTTAATGTATAACTAATTATATAATTATATTTTATGTATACTTTTATATATCAAAATGATCAAAATTAAGAGTAAGATTTTATAAAAATAAGTATGAAAATTGATTATGTTTTAAAATATATTTAATCTGACTGATTAACATATTTGTAGGTATTATGTAAGATTGATAAGACAGCTTATACCATGTTGGAGGAGATGTCTTATCAATGGCCAAGTGAGCAACACATGACAAAGAAGACTATTGTTGCCATTTAAGAGTTAGATCTTGTAGTGGCACTTACTGCTGGAGTTGCTTAAGTGACAAAGTAGTCGAGTGCCTTTATTATCAATGTTGTCTACATGATCATCAATTATCATGATTTTTATGAAGGTGGCCATTAGAGCAGTGATCATCAGGTGAATAATCTATTCACACAATCTCAAATTAAGCAATCACACTTCATAAGAAAATTAATATCTTTATAGCCTCTATATGAACACACAATCCATGGTAGATAAATCATTCAAGATAGACAAATGCTTTAATAAGCAATATAAAGATAAACTTACAAAAGGATGTTAAGACTATTTTTTTGGGAATCAAAAGGAGTCAGTTGAAGGAATGAGTAGGAGAGGCTCAATTTTGATCAAGTTGGGCTAGATAAAATATATTGAGAAAGAGATAGCCAAAATTAACATTATTGTCTAATAATATATGACCATATTTTCATTATTGTTAGATTCACAAAGATTTTAGAAGCAAAAGTAATTCTCAAAATTTTGTGGACATCTTCACATATCAATATCCCATTTTTTGATGCATTAGAGCATTATATTCCTTATGAAAATTCTCTCTAACGAGAGAAAACTATAGTATGAAATAATATCATTGATAAATGGGTGCAATGTTATGCTACAAAGAAGATTGCCTACAAAAAGGAAAGATCCGAGTAGCTTCACTATTTCTTATGTAATTAAAGGTGAACAGTTTAAGACGTGCTACATGACTTAGGAGTCATTATAAATCTCCACCAAAAGTTGTGGTTGGGAGATGTCCACCGCTAATTCATTTTTGTTAGTTGGCAGCTGAAATAAATACCTTGAAGGTATTGTAGAGAACATGTTAATTAAAGTTGATAATTTTTTCTCATTAATTTTGCCGCCTTGAACATAGATAACAACAACAAGTTTATCCCACTAAGTATAAATCCTTCATCTCCATTGTGTATTATGTGTCAAATTCATTTAATTCAAGTTAAGGTCATTTTTATACAACTTAACCAAGTTTTATTAGGTCTACCTCTACCTTTCTTAACATAAGGCAAATCTAATGCATCTACTCTCCTAACCGGGTCATCGGACATAGATGATAGTGATATAAATAATCTAATTATTTTTGTTATGCCATTTTTTGATGATGAGAAACATATAAATATATAATTAAGAGGGCAAGCTACACCCAAATGTTCAATCAATTTTTATGGTGTGAGATCCCCAACAAGCACCACGAAGAGTCGAGTTGCCATTACTCACTATAGATAGCATTAAAAGTCTAAATCACTAGGTTCAAATGATAAAGCCTATATAGGTAAATTAGATGAAAATAAAGTCAGGGCAAATAAAAACCATGATTCAACATTATAGCAAATAAAAAAAAAACCAATCTATATATGTGAACTAACAAAAGAAGCTTGTGAAGCTATGGTTGATCACATTTAAGATTAAAGATCATGTGCTTGATTAATTAGTGGGAAACCTTAAAACATCATATCTCACTTGACAAAATATAGATGAAAAAATTAAGTTAGGATGAGGATATTAAACCAAGCACTCATGGGAGACAAACCCAACCATTAAACTAGTAAAAAACCCTGTCTAGGCATCGAGATTGTTATCTTCCATGCATACATAAGCAAACAATTTTGGACGCTAGGATGCCTAATTTAGTGCATATATGCCTGAATAATTATTTGGATGGTTATGAGCAGATTTTAGTCGAATAAATATAAGTGAATGATTGTTCTCCTCTTCTCTTGTGGGCCTCATCATATATCATGAATGATATTTTTCATTTGTTTAGGAGAAAAGCAAAACAAATCAACTTTTAATTGGAGTTAGATGAGAGATTTCAAAGTAACATTTTATGACCTACAAAATTTCACAACTAATCTATAAATATAGGCCAATGGCTATAATTTATTTTCACAACCCTTAAGCCTTCACTCTTAGAGCCCTCCCTCTTAGCCATTTCCTTTTAATGTCTATTATATAATTAATTTTTACAATGAGAGAGATTGAAGTGTGCTTCAACATATTCTTTGAAGAACTTTGATGTAAGAAAATTTTATTCTTACACCATTATCGAAATATACCTAGAAAATTATATCCAAATCATGTGTTTTAAAAAAGAATTTTATGGTGATCATCCACATTTTGACAAACTAGAAATATGATGAAAAAGGAGAGGGTGTGATTATTAATTATTTTATTGCAAGACTAACAACCACATTTTAGGCTTGTATTCATTTTAGCTCAACTACTATTTAGTGGGAATCTATGTAAGGTGACCAAGGAGTGCCACACGCAACTATGCCATCTAATAAAACATGTTTGCCAACATCAAGTTGCTCTTATACTCAAATATTTTTATATGGTATAATATAATATGATGGGATGATTAGGCTATTCATCTTTGATTTATGGACATAAGCGAAACTGAAGAAGTAATGAACTCAAAATTAACAATTACATCAAGAAAAATTCAATAAATAGGGCCTCATATTAGGATCTAAAAGTAAGCATGAGATGAAGATTTTCTCAATGCCCTTTAGACGAAGGAGCTGCATTGAAATCCCATCAAAATTTAATGTTTTGAAGAAAGCATTTTAGATAATGGAAAGCGCATTTTAAGAGCCATGATAGCCAACTCAATAAACTAGAATGATGACATATATGCACATAAGAATGTTTAGACTCTAACTTTAATTCCACCATGGAGAGCAGTGAAATGCATCAACACTATGTCAGCCAATTCAATTTATCCATCACAAAAATGCTCGCAAACTAGCACAATAATGTTAGTCTTAAAAATATATCTTTTCCACCTCACTGTAGTGCCCTAAGGTGCTTAATTATGAGTATGATGATGAGGTCTACAACTAGCACCTTCTCCACTGGTAAGCTTTTGCCCCTTATTCCTTTTATTTTTTTTTTATCTACTAATAATTTTTATGCATTGAAAATAATGCATCATTCAAGTGTAGAGGGATGAATTTCTAATTAACATCTTTTGCTAGTCTTATCATGCACTATTTGTTGGCTTTGGTTTGTTTCTTGATATTATGATTGTTTGGAAGTGAGTTGTTTGAAATCTATTCACCATTTTTTAGGTAGAAGTAGTTATGATGAAAAAATTTTCTTAAAGTGTTGAAAACTTTTCTTCTGTGTAAAATGAGAGTAGTTGCCTCATTCTAATGGCAAGTTTCTTTCATAAATAGCTTCTTAAAACTCTAAATATAACAAAGATAGGACTTATAATCCAATTTATTAATAAATGTAGATAGCATATTACTCTCGAATAAGTGGTTCATACTTCATGCATAAATTTATTTATCATGACATAAAATTAACAAGTGCCTCATAGTGCTTCTAGATCAACATCAATTTATATGTAATTATATAATGATTAACTCAACAATCCTTTCAACAATCACGTCCTCATGTTCATCAAAGATATAAAAAACTAGGGTGTTGAAAACACATAATGATGACACTAAAGGACCATTGATAGAATGCTAGATGAAGAAGACAACCATTATGGTTTTCCTTACTTTCAAGAAATATGAAATTAAGCATTCCTAAGATAAGCTATTGGAGGCATGGGCAAAGGTCCATCAAAGATTTTAGGACTTAGGACGCTTGAAATTAAGAAGAGACTCTAAAAGTGGATAATAAAGTGTTACAAGATTATATTTCATAGGAAAAATATTGCACCAAAGCTAAAATTTGGACACTAGCTATGACCTCCAAAGCTGTAGTTTACTTTGAAATTTTTTGTGATATATTATTATGAGATCCAAGATCATATTTAGAAATTTTATTATTATATATTTGAAGTCAAAGTGAAGAATCAAGAGCAATAGTGCTTTGAGGAGGACTTTATCTAAGGCTTCTTAAATAGAATTCTAGTGCATAATAAGTTTATGCCTAATGTTAAATTATTTTGTCATCTCCCTTTTCTCTCTTTCAAAAATAATTCTTTATTTAACTTTTCTAAAAAAATAAACTATGAACTTCAAGAGAACCTTGGCCTCATCTCCCTTTTCTCTCATTCAGAAACACACTTTCACTTAATTTCTTTCTTCCTTATGAACCTCAAGAGAACCTTGGCCTCATCTCCTTCACTCATTCTCAAAGGCAATTTCATCGACTTCACAAGCAAGAAATTTTTTAAACTTAATATCCATTGACAAGTTCCTAGTAATTTACATCTTTTAAGATATATAAGATAAATCCAAGTTGATAAAAATTATTGACAAGCAAATAAGCAGGCTTTATATATATATACATATATATATATATATATATATATATATATATATATATATATATATATATATATATATATATATATATATATATATATATATATATATATATATATATAGTTATGAAAATCATTTTCAACTTTTTTTAAATTATTTTAATATAAAACACAAATAAGTTGTAATAGACTATACAATATTATTAAAAAGAAAAGAAAATGTATTCCATTTTAAATACATATTTAAAAGAGAATTTTAACTTCATATGTTTCATAATACTCATAATTGGCAAAATATGTTCGCTAAATATTTTCATGGAGATCAAAATATTATTCTTAAGCATACATCCCTATGACTATAAAGAATAATGTTTCAATCATCAATATTTCAGTAATTTTCATTGCTAATTTTACCATCTTTTCATTTGGCATTTTTTTTATTTAATAGGATAAGATGGTGATAGTGAAGCTTGATAAAAAAAAAAAGAAGATTAATGTCAACTTCAATAGATGTATTTTTTTTTTAATGTTCAATATATATATTAATTCAAATTTTGATAATCTATCTAGAATCATCATTTAATGAATGATTTGATTTAATGTAATTCTTGAAGTTATTCCATTAATTGATTATACTTAATTATATAATATCTATAATTTTGATTATATATTATTTTTATTAAATTCAAAAGAGATTCAAGCTGTTAATTGGTTATAACCGATAATAAAATTCAAATAAGGTTCAAACCAGTATATAGCTAAGTTCAAATATTGCTTCTATCAAGTTTGAAGCTTGCTAATTCAAAGCTGTGTTTTGAACAAGATTTGAACTATTCAAATCACAAGATGGAATCATAGGTCACTTTTGATTTGAACTTGTGATTGAATCTTCAGTGCGAACTAATTTTAATTTGCGTTTGGCTTTCAAATAAACTGTCAGTGGTTAAGAACGAAGACATTTCAGCCGTTTTCGCCAGGAAGTTGATGAAAGCTCCAGTCTGCAGCTTCTCCTGCAACGTATTCTTTCGACGTATCACCAACGCTCGACAATTTTCGGACGAAGCCTTGCTCCGATTTGTGGACGAATGCCGAAACCTTTTGGCACTCCAAAATCTGCATGACGAAGTAGCTGGCCGCCGCCACCTCGCTGCCGACCCCTCCGTCGCGGTCAAGCTTATGCGGGCATACGCTGCTTGCGGCGACACCGCCCGCGCCCGTCGCGTGTTCGACAAAAGTTCTGAGAAAAATGTGATTTTCTTTAACGTCATGATACGCAGCTACGTTGCTCATGGCTGTTATGGGGATGCCCTGCTCCTCTTCTCTGACATGGAGCGATTCCATGGGGTGAAATCCGACCATTACACCTATCCATGCGTGCTGAAGGCCTGCTCCAGCTCCGAGAAGCTCTCTGGTGGAGTTCAGATTCATGGAGCTGTTACAAAGCTTGGTCTTGACTCAAATTTGTTGTTGGGAATGCTCATTACGATGTATGCCATGTGCGGAAGTTGTATTAATGCGCAACAGGTGTTTGATGGAATGCCTAAGCGGGATGTGGTTTCTTGGAATGCAATCATTTCTGGATTTGCGCAGAGAGGTCTATTTGATCAAGCACTGCAGATGTGCAGGGAGATGGTTCTACGTCAGAGGCTGAGGGTTGATGCTGGTACCATGGCAAGCATTTCACTTGCTATGTCGAATGCAAAACCTGAAGACATTGGGTTTGTAAGGAGTATGTTTGATGAAATGAAAGGAAGGACTTTGATATCATGGAATGCTATGATTGCAATATATGTGAAGAATTCCATGGCAGCAGAAGCCATGGAGCTTTTAGGAAATGGAGAGAGAAGGAATGGAGCCAGATGAGGCCACAATTGCAAGTGTTCTTCCAGCTTGCCGTGATCTGATGGACCTGGCTCTAGGAAAGCAACTTCATGAATTCATCAATCAAAAGAATATGTGCCCAAATTTGACTTTAGAGAATGCTCTAATGGACATGTATGCCACTTGTGGGTGCCTGAAAGTAGCACGGGAGGTTTTCAGTACTATGAAAAGAAGAGATGTTGCATCCTGGACGACAATCATCTCAGCTTATGGTATGCATGGACATGGCCGAGAAGCAATTGCTCTGTTTGAGCAAATGCTAGAGTTGGGTCTTGAGCCCGATCACATAGCTTATGTTTCAGTTCTTTCAGCCTGTAGCTACTCAGGGCTTCTTGATGCAGGAAAACACTACTTTAACTGCATGACTAACCTTTATAACTTGGTTCCAAGGATGGAGCATTATGTCTGCATGGTTGACCTTCTTGGACGTGCAGGCAAAATGGATGAAGCTTATGATTTTGTCAGACAGATGCCGATGGAACCTAATGAGAGGGTATGGGGAGCCCTTTTGGGTGCTTGTCGTGTTCACTCAAACATTTCTATTGGTGTGGTTGCTGCAGACCATTTGTTCAGATTAGTTCCAAAGCAAGCTGGTTACTATGTGTTACTATCTAATATCTATGCTAGAGCTGGAAGATGGAAAGATGTTGATTTGGTGAGAAGTATTATGGTAAGCAAGGGGATAAAAAAGATACCAGGATGTAGCAATGTGGAACTTGGGAATAAGGTTCACACCTTTTATATGGGAGATAGGTCGCACAGCCAGTCAAAGGAGATATATGCAGAGCTGGATGTCTTGATGAGAAAGGTTGAAGGAGGCGGGTTATCATGCTGAGACTGAAACTGCTCTCATGATGTGGAAGAAGAGGACAAGGAGGGCCACCTTCTGGTGCACAGCGTTGCTATTGTTTTTTTTGCTCTTATCAATACTTGTCCTGAGAGACCAATCAGGATCACAATGAATCTTCGGATGTGTGGGGATTGCCATCTTGCGGCAAAGCTCATTTCAAGAATTACAACACGAGAGATCATCCTCAAAGATGCCAATAGGTTTCATCATTTTCATTGCGGTTCTTGTTCATGTGGAGACTACTGGTAAATGTTTCTGGCATTTAAAGTTTTTGGTGGAGGTTGCCGTATAAATCTCCAGTACCATCATTTCATGAGTGCAGAGTATGTAGTGAATCTATGGGCAACTAAATTATGATTTGTGTTTCTTGTAATGATGAAATGCTTCAAGAAAGAATTGCAGATGATTAAAGAGTGACAAGGTGACATATCTAAAGAATCGTCTACTTTTCAATGAAGTTTATTTTTTCTACAACAATTAAATTCTATCCTTGACAAATAAATAAAGGGGAAGTGAATGCATCCATTATTGATTAATCAGAGGTTAGAAACCATCCTTTTTGGTTAAGCTTGTGCGGAGCCTTTAGGTGTGAGCAGTGGCCGATTTTGATGGATCATTGTTGTTATATTTTGACAAATGTAATAAAAATACAACGGCTGATCCTATCTCTAAATTATTTTGTTTTGATTTATGCTATGCTTTGTCATGTGAAATGCTTCTACCATAAAATTCATTTGCAAAATTTGTGCTACGTCAAAATGCAACATGCTTGGCGCCCTGCGCCCTAAACCCTAAATAATTGCTTTAGCATTTTTTACATGCATGAATATGTAAATAGCTCTTAGTTTCTTTAGCTTTTTGGCAATTTGCGTGAAACCTGGCTGGAACTCTCTTCTTGTGCAGGTTTCTGTTTAAATACATACAGAAGTTCTTGGTTGCTTCATTTGGAGTAAGAAGTTGACAAATTTGGAAGTTTTCAGTAGCATGAATGCAAGTTTAATGTTTTTTTTTTTGCTATAGATGAGCTTTTGTTCCATATCATTCTTGCAGTTTAAGAAGATTTGAAGGTGGGTTCCTCAATTGCTCAGTTTGATGATAATCACTTGTCAGTTATGGAATAAAGAAAACATTTCCTTTGTTGCAAAAGAAAATTCTATTTTTATACACAAAAAGGAAAGTTGTTTAGTAATTTCCATCCTTGTTATTGTTTTCATTTTTAGTAGTCTTTACCATCAGGTTTTTATGGGTTTGAATTCTTATTTGCAGTTCATTCTTACAATGAAATCCCTTAATGTGAATTTCAAATAACTAGCTATATCTTATAAAGGAATTCCTTTATGTCATTTCATTTTTTTTTTCATTTTTTTTGTTTCATGCAAGATACTCTTCATGTGTTGTATTTTGTTTTAAATATGCCTTTTACTCAACACTACCTTTGTCGGTCCCAAGTCCGGATGTGAAAAGTGGAGGGTTGCAATAGGTAGTTGTAATAACTGAAAGTCAAAAAAAAAAAAAAAAGAGATACAACTGCTGCGACCGTTAGCCGTGGATTGGAAAAAGTCCAAAAGGGGGAGTTCGATTTCAGCAAACCGAAATAGAACTACCTAAACACACGAGAGAGGGAGAGAGAAGGAAGAGAGAAGGAAGACTCATAGCGTGAACCTTCAGGCCGACCACCGGGGAGAAGAAGGAGAAACTAAACGCAACCGCGCTCCGAGTGAGGCGGCTACGCCGCCGACATCGAGTTCGAGCTCTTGTGCCGACGACGAAAGGAGGGAGCAAGGCAAATGGAAGGAAAGGAGAGCAATCGCGTCGGCGTGAAGAAGGGTTGACCTTAGGCAAACCGAGAAGAAATATAAAAGGTAAGTAAATAAATAATTTATATAATTATATGTTTAATTAAAAATCTGATGTTAATGTTATTATCTCAAGTTTTAATTTAGGGTTTATAATTTTGATTTAGGGTTTATAAATTTCAGCAAGAAATGAAATTTAGAAATATATAGGATGAATCAAAGTTAATTACTTAAGTATTAAATCCTTACATATGAAGTATAATTGCAAATTTAATAAAACCATAAACCTATGATAAGTTATATTATTGTTAATTAATTTAAAATTATTTTAAGGAAAATGATAAATATTAAATGAAAATAAAATTTATCTATTGCACATTAATTAATTTAGAATCATTTTAAGGGGTATGATAAATATTAAATGAAATATATTAAGTCACTTTAACACTTAATATTTTATATTAAGAAAAAAATAATAGGATTAATAGGATTTAGATGTATTATATGACAAATTAGACATTATTATATGAATGAATTAAAGGTTAACTCGATTTAGAAAATGATAATTTAATATATTTAATACGAGCGAAATAATAAAAGTTTATATGTAAAGATCATATGAATAAAATAAAATAAATTACTTTCTAATATTGATCTAATCAATATTTTATGTTATAAAATTTCAATTGAAGAAAAAGGAAAGGAGATTTAAGAGAAATTAAATAATTATGTCTTATATTTACGATAAAAAATATCTTTAATTTCATGATAAAACGACGCTTATACGATTATTGATTATCGACTTCGCCAAGGATTATTTTCCTCGCTTTCATAAATTGTAATTTAATCTTTTCTTCACGGGGATAATAACCTAACGCGATCATATCTGACGTAATTTTATAAAGTTAATTGATTTATGTTAGTTATGAATTAATACGATAAATATAATCAGATGCCATGAATGATACGAAAGTAAATTCATCTCATTTATAAGATCGCAGACGAATGTCCGCATCTAAAATCTAAAAAAAATTAATGAAATAACAAATAATGACTACTGTTGGATGAGATTTAAATATTTTATTTTGGTAAAGCCAGACTTAATTCTTAAGATGATGATAAATGTAAAAAAAAAGTTTATATGAAATGTTTATCTGCATCTACCTCCCATATATTTGATTGTTTGAAGAATTTCTTTATATAAATGATAACAAAAATCGACACGTATACTCTTACCTCTTGTTTAGATAGAATAAGATAATTGGCCAATCAATTTTATTCAATCATAGCTTAATTTTTTCGAACCATCCTAACTAAACGACCGAGGGAGTTATGTTGCTTATCACCGTAGACGGGAGATGGAAATTACGTTACAATTATGAATCAGATGTCATATTAAATTTGTTAAGATATATATACAAATTATTAAATCATCAAATTATAGCCTTGTAGATGATTGAAAATTTTATTTAAGACAAGTATTATTTTTTTTATCCGTTCTCGGCCGTTCGCCTTTATTCCAAGCTCCCTGTGTGCGGATAGATGACGCCAGAAAGCGAAATAATCATGACATGAATTTAAATCATCACAAGACGCTAGAGCCCCGAAAGTTTATGCATATGAATATAAAAAAATGTGTGCCAGATCTGCCAGTTAAATAAGTTAGGGTTCCCACATCAAAAGAAAATTTTACTAAAACTAATTAGATTATGAACTTGGAATATAAGTCTTTATAAGTAAATTAATGGAATTAATGATATTATATTCATGTAAAAATAAATATTTTATGTGTTCAAGAACTAAATGGGTTGGGGAGAAGTGACGATAGTTTAGGTTTTAAACTTTGATATTTAGGTAGTAACAATGGTGTATGTGTGATTATAGATAAAAGTTTGAAGGATAATATTATAAATATTAATAAATGTGGAGATAAAATTATACTTTAAAGATTATTATTAATTATCTTAAGATTCTCAATGTTATAAGTGTTTATGCTCAGTAAGTTTGGATGTAAGTTCTCAAAAGAAAAAATTTGGAATGAATTAGAGGGATTAATATAAAAGATATCCCTCGAAAAAAAAAGTATTTATTGAAAGAGATTTAAATGGACATATTGGTAGAGTGGTCGAAGATTTTAAAAGTATTCATGATGATTATGAATTTAGAAATGACTAAGGAAGTGAAACTATATTAGGTTTCTTTACCTTATGATTTGTAGTAATCTTTATTTAAGAAAAGAGAACTTATTATTACTATAAAATGGATCTAAAAACAACGATTGATTATTTTCGATAAGAAAAATAGATCATTTAGATTGAAAGATCAGGTAAGTGAAAGTTTAAGAATTTAAACATCGATTGTTAGTTTTAGATTTTAAGAAAAAGATTGTAAGAGAAAAATAAACCAAATTATTGTCCAGATGAATGACACCAAAAGAACACAAATAAAAATATTTTAAGAGCACAAGAGCTTAGAGGATGTTCATAAAGTTTAATGTAAAAAAAATAAGAAATTAAATTGCAATGTTAAAATGCTTGGAGAATCAAAGGAAAAGTTTTTTTTAATAAAAATAGTTGGTGGAGTCGAGTGCAAGAAAAGATAAGAAATAAGCATTCTTATAAAATTTAGTTTAGATGTAAAACTTAGAATTGGAAAAAATATAAAGTAGCACGTAGAGATTAGAAAGCGATATATGATCTGAAAAATTTAGGCTTAATGATTTGTCTGATAGATTAGATGCAAAAAGATAAAGATGTATGTATAAGTTAATTGATGAAGAGATAGAAAAATAAAGGCTGGTTTAAGTGAGGTGTATTAAAGATGAAAATAATAAAGTCTTTTATTAGAAAAGGATATTAGAAAATATAGGTGGATGAGATATTTTGATAAACTTTTCAATTAAGGATCTGAAGAACGATTGTTTTAACAACCTTAATACTAAACAAAAATAGATTTTGTCATCGTATTAGTAAATCTGAAAGTTAGAGAAGCTTTAAAGAAAATGAAATGTGGAAAAATAATAGATATTAATAGAGTGTGAAAATGTTTAGAGGAGAATTTCTTGACAGAATCTTTGTATTTTTTAAAGAAAAAGATGTCGATGAGTGGAAAAGAGTTTGTTGATTCTATATATTTAACAAAGGTGATGCAAAGAGTATACAAATTATAGAGGAATTAAGTTAATATGTCATACATTAAAATTATGGGAGAGAGTAATTGAGCATAGGTTACGATGTGATACAAAAGTTTCTCACAATCAGTTTGGTTTCTGCGGGTAGATCTACTATGGATGATATACATTTGTTAAGAGGTTTGATGGAGAAGTATAGAGAAAGTAAGGAGGATTTACATATGATATTTATTGATTTAGAAAGCTTATGATAAAAGTTTCAAAGATGTTCTTTGGAGGTGTTCTAGAACATAAAGTTAAATGTTGGTTATATTCAAATCATTGGATATGTATCTGAGCTATTACTTGTGTCCAAACAGGAGGATTGACAAAATATTTTCCTATTTCTAGGTTGGATTACATCAAGGATCGACTTTAAGCCCTTATCTTTTGCTTTAGTTATGGATGTTCTTACAGGCATTGAAGATGTACCTTAGTGTATGCTTTTTGTCATGACATTCTTCTAGTTGATAAGACTGGGAGAGGAGTCCAGAGAAACTTGAATTATGGAGGTCAACATTAGAGTTTAAAGTTTTCTTTTAAGTAGATCTAAAACTAAATATATGGGTGAAATTTTAGTTGTAGAAGTGGTAGTGTTGTTGTGATATTAGGTGGACAAAGTCATTAATAAGAGTGAGCGATTCAAATATTTAGACTCATTGTTCAAAATGATGGTGAAATAGATGGAGATGTTATTAGTAGAATTCAAGTTGGATGGTTGAAGTGGAGGAATGCATGACCATTTATGTGATAGAAAAGTTTCACTTAAACCAGGAAAAATTTTATAAGATGGTGGTAAGACCAAGAACTGACTTATGGTGTAATGTTGAATAAAAAAGAGAAGCAAGACTAAGTTAAAGATGTTATAGAGATGAGGATGCTCAGTGGATGAGTGGCTTTACTCTTAGAGATAAAATCAAAATGAGTATGTTCGAGGAAAAAGTTGGAGTAATTTCACAGATAAGATTAGAAGTCGCTAGATACATAAAGCGTCGTCGTCCATGACGATTAGAAGAGTAGATGCACAGGTTTTATGTTAAGAAAGGTAGAAGCAAAAGACTTGGTTAAGATGTATTAAAATGACCTTAGTATACTTGAATTAAATGAGAATTTGACACATAATAGGACACAATGGAGATGAAGGATTCATGTAGCCGACCCCACTTAGTGGGATAAATGCTTGTTGTTGTTGTTGTATGCCTTTTACTCGAAATCATACACTACACCCAATGACTCATACTGTTTGCTGAAGCCGATGAAACTATTAGTTATGTGAGTTAGAAGAAATTTGATTTGGCTGGATCAGGCTGTCTCCTTGAGAATTTAATAACTTTTTGAGTCTTAGCCTACACTAAACATTAGGAGGGGTTATCCCTTAAGAAGACCTAAGACTTCAAATGAACAAGCAAAAAAAATCTTAGTAAAGACACCTTTCATAAAATTTCTTCTTGTATTAATGATCCCATATGAAATACACCGTATAAGAACTTTCATCTTCTTTAAACACCTAATTGATGTAATAAAAAGCTTGCCCAATGATATTCCTTTTAGGATATATTGTCATAAGATCACGATGCATCTCCTTAGCTTGCTTTTGGCCATCAAAATTATCTTTAGAGTAGGTCCATGTGACCATCATTCTTGACTTGAGCAGACTAAGAACTCTAGAGACCATATAGACCATAAAGATATTTTGAATCTTAATGATAAAGAAATCATGTTGACAGGAATAACATGAGAGATCTTTCTAAATAATTATATTATAATAATGATCATGACTATAGAATTATATTATAATAGTGATCATGACTATTAACACCTTAGTATGCATCATGAATGAGGTCATGGGTTTGGTGTGATTTAGATTATGGTGAATTTTAAGCAATACAAAAGTTAGGGTTAATGTGGCATATATTTGAAATAATCTTTGGTGGTAGATTATGACCAATATATTTTTTATTCGGCATTTGGTAATTTTTAGTATTTTGATTAATTTTCATAAACGATTGTATGCATCATATAGGTCAACCAAAATTACTAGGTGATGTAAGCGGTTGTGGATAGGATTCAAATGTCACTTAGGCAATGTTGTTGATTATCTTGTTAGAAATTGGGTCATCATGAAAGCTAAATTAAGAGAAAAGTATTTCCCAACAATTATAAGTCTTGAGTAGTTGAACAATTATTAAATCTTACTTGCTAAAATCGAAATGGCAATTAGCATTCAATCAATTTGAAGAATTGAAATTTAAATGTGATATGTATGAAGAAATATGGTTAATAACATTTAGTTTATGAATAGCCCTCTTATTAAATTAAGACCTCATAGTTCTTTGAACCAAAGACTACAAATGAACCTCATCATAGTGCCTTGGAGGTACAAAGTGATTGCATCTTTTCTCGAGAAGTAATGCGATTAATTTGTCAACAGTCAACATTATGATAGTTCATCTCGGTCTCTTAAGTCTATCCTATAGTTCAATCTACTTTTACACCTAGGAGCCCTAGTTTTAAAAATGATCAATTTAGATGATATATAATGTTATCAAGTGAAATGTAATATAGCATTTTGATGCCCTCATAAAATTATGTCAGATTTTGATGATTTTTCATATATTAATGATGAAATATTAAAGAATATAAGGATGAGATGCCTTTTTTTAATGGAAATTCTATCATAAACACAAAACATTCAATTAGAATAATGTATGGTATGTCATATAGTTTTAAATGTAGATCTAAATCTAAAACTAAGATAAATTTTTGAAATTGAAATTAGATTTAAGGCTAAATTTGAAAACAGAAAAGCAAATGGAAAAAGTTGACTTAAAATATATAGTTGATTCACCTGTTTTTCATTGTTTAACTATTAGACAACTAGCAATTGCTATGTTCCACCAACATGCATTCTATTATTTTGTTGCATTGTATAGTTAGCATTTTTATGTTAGTTTTCTAATGAATAGTATCACACATGATGAAAGACATACAATTATCATGCAAGTTCATCATGCGTTCGGAACTTTTTCATGTGTGGCTAATATTTAGTTTGTTTGCCTTTTGCATATGCTTTATTGGTTTTTGTCGTTGCCTACTATGACTATGAAATTTTATTACATTTTAAGTTAGCAAGGAGTTTCATTATATATGTTTTTCCTTTCAAGGCTAGTATTGACATTCAATTTTATGATAAAATTTGATTACCAATTTGAGACACCTTTGAGCCATTTAATACTTATTATTGCTTTTATATGTGAAGTTTTTACATTCTAGTATGCTTATACCAATGCTCTTTGATGTAGGGTTGATCGCAGAGAGTAGGATGTCGTAGCGGTTGTAGAGAAAGGGATGCTTCCACTCACTGAAGTGGAAGAGAGATGAAGATCTTTCACTCACCGAAGTGAAAGAAGTCAAAGGTTTCACTCACCCAAGTAGAATGGTAGTAAGAGATCACCGAATCTCCCAAACGGCCGCCACTAAGCTCTAACCAAACAGTTTTCACTCAAAATGTCACACACAAAGTCAAAAGTTTTTCATTAGGTTGGAATAGATGTTTAAATAATGTGAGCTTCAAAATTACCATCGACAATGAGTATGAATCGAGTGTCGGTGTAATTTTGAAGGCAGATGGAATAGTAGATACACCTTCCCGATTTAGCCTCATTTGGTGAGGACTTTAGATGGTTTGGTTTCTATAAGCACACATAGTTAATTACCCCTCTCAATGAGAGAGAACTTTCGATTAAGGCTAGTCGTTAGGTCGCTTAATGCGTAGCATATAATAGCGGCATATGGAGCTTTAAAAATTTAGATTTATGAAATTCATCATCGTTAGCTTAAAGCAGATGGTTGGGTGAATGATGATGTGCCTGATCTAGATCCCATGGTCCCGTCATCCCGGGTCATGGTCTAACTTAGTCGAGGTAGTCGACCCAACGGCGATCCATTAGCAATACATGGGTTACGTCGTCAAGTAATCTTTTAGACATGGGGTGGTGTTTGTCAGGAGCGTCTTAAATATACCTCCGAGAGGATTTTTTACTATCAGTATACCCTATGATTCACAACTCAAAGGCGAGAGCCATTAGCATCTGATTCAATCATAATATAATGGAGTCTTCGGCAAAATCCGTCGAGGACCAGTTGTGCTTCATCGTGGAGCATGGCCATGGATCGAAGGACAGAGCGTCCCTTGGCATGAGATTGATTGAGAGTGAACATACTTGATTTGACATTGGCTGTAGAATTTTTTAATTTGTCACTTCTGACAAATAATTGCGAAAGTGGATAGATTAAGTTTTGCTTTAAGTTTTTAATGATTGAATTTCATTGAATCAATTTTTATATTGATACTCAATTTGAGTTAATCTGATTTAAATTAGAATCACATTTTGATGGATGTATCCCCTCCAATTGAAATCATCATTTAACACAGCCATCATCGAGGTAATTACTTAATTAATTTGAATATATTTAAGAACTTTTAGATAATGTTTAGCTCTTTATCAGAGGATCGGTCTTGTCGCGTAATAATTAACTTTAGATATTTCAATAAGTTGAAATTCTTATAATAATTGAATTTTTATGTTTCGTTAATCCGGACCCCGTCCTAAGGCCAAATCAGGAAGCAACCCGCACAGCATCCTCATGCGATCATTTCTTTGATATTCTTCATTCAAAGAGGCTCTCTTATGTTTTGATTTGATGTTCAATCAAGTTTCCCATTTCTTTCGACATCAGACTTAATTTTCAATTGTTCAATTAATTTTATGATCACTTGTTTGTGAATTTAATACTTTAAGTATTCAATAAAAGGCTCTGTTCATATAAACAAGCATCAACTCCAATATCCCCAATTCCACTTTAGATTTCATATTTAAGGAACTACTAGACTTCAAGTTTTGTTATAATTCCCTTATGAATTTAACATTTAACTCCCCCTATCTCAGTTAAAACTTGTTAGTTCTCCCTCCTTTTTTTTGTTTGAGAAATTTGCGAGAATATGGACTCACTTACTTTTTTTTTTTTGTGAGAATGAGTCTTTCATTACTCCCTCTAATTTCTATAAATAAGGCTAAGAAGAGGCCTTATATTTCATTCCATTTGTTTGAGGAGTTGGAGTGCTTGAAAGAGAAGGAATAATTTTTTAATGGACTTTCAACTTTACTAAGATAAATCTTATAAGTGCTTTTCACCTCTTTTTTTTGTTAATTTAATGTTTTACTTTTGTATTCATTGTATGTTCTTTTCCCTCTCCTTTTTTTCTTATTTGATTCTTTTTAATTTGAATTTAGCTTTAGATTTCTTTGTAGTGTTTTAAGCGCTTTTTTTTATTCTTCCATTTTTTTAAGTCAAAGATTTGATAAAATTTAGATATTTATTGGGAAACATCTAACAATTTATTTTGGCTTATTGTATCTAATTGCTGAAGCCATTGTTTTAAACCAGCTTGATTTCATCTCTCATACGCCTATATATATATATATATATATATATATATATATATATATATATATATATATATATATATATATATATATATATATATATATACACATTCACATCTCAAATGCCAGCAAGAAAAATCGGGAGAGGAGATCTGAAATGTAAAGAAAAACCTAATGATGGTGTTCTCTAAATGAGCTGAAATAAAAAGTAGTTTAGGAAGATGAGAAATGAAGGGAAGGAATTGGATTAAGAACAAATGAGGGAAAAATGGAGGAGGATTTTGCTGGGAACAAATGAGGGAAAATGAAGGGAAGGAATTTCGGTTTTGGAAAGAATAATGAAAAATCAAAGAGGGGATTTTCGGTTTTGGGAAGTTTTGTTGGAAGAAGAGGAAGAAGAGTGGAAGAAGAGTAAAAAACCCTTGGTTTGAAAGAGAGATGTAAGAGTTAACTGCTTTTGGACCAAAAAATGAGGCTAAGGAAAATGAACTTTGCCTTATCGGTTTTGGGAGGAGGAAACAGATCGAAGCTGAGTGGTTGCGGAGGAGATCAGCGGAGATCGTGATTACGTGGAGTTTCGATCCGTCGTGAAAGGAGATCCGAGGGGGTTCGATCATGTGAGGAGAAACAAGGTTTGCGTCAATTGAGGAAACGAGAGGAGTGGTTAGGGTTAATTACGTGGTTAGGGTTAATTAGTAAAATAGGCTTTTAAATTGATTTTTAAGTATTTAATTAACTTTAATGTGAATTTTACACGAGATTAGATATATAATATATCAATTCAAGATTATTCGATGTTCCGAACGCATGATCGTTTATCGGAGGTTTGGTTAGTCGGCGTCAAATTGGGTTAATTTCATTTCAAAATGCGCGTTCACTTTCGGCCGCGATTTTCGGACTTATCCGAGTGTGCGAAAGTCTCCGCTAGATTTCGACATTTTGAAATTAACGACGTAATCAATTTCGCGAACAGAGTTCATTTGATTTAAGTCGGTACTCCTCTCGATATCGTCAAGCGCATTGGCGACTCGATACGTCGGTTGATCATCGGGTTGTGTAATATTTATATTTAATTTTATTGTTCGAACGATGGCAGTCCGTTTCGATCGAAGTCATTTGGGTATTTCGACGATTTGTGCGTTGTCACCGATCATTCGGCGTTTACATCGTCAAATTGGCGTGGGCTCATTTGGTAGTTTTCAACGTTTCGATGGTAACGGCGCAATCAATTTTATGAATGAAGGTCGTTTGACATCGTCGCAGCTTCCCGACTCCAATATGCGCGTTAGCTCATTGATAGCTCGATCGCTTGATCGGTTGATCTTTAGATTATGCAATATTCATATTTTGATCAATTTCGATGTTTTGAATGGCGAAGTTTAAATTCGATGGAGATTATTTAGGCGATTTGCACGGTGTATTTTGAGTCTCGATTTGCTTAAATCAAAATTAAATTCGACTTGTGGCTTGACTCAACTTATAACACATATATGGAGGTTAACAAATAAATACAATACTCCAAGGGATGTGTCCCTTGGGGAGAAAACTATCAAAAACTAAAAAAAAAGTTAGAGCAGTTTAGCGCATTGGTGCTCTGAACTAGCGTGGCGTAGTCATTGTGGCGTGATATTCTAGCACTAAGACACCATCTTCTCGGTTTCCATACACTAAAATCTACAGAGTACAATGCCGAGGCGTTAGACTTACACTTATGAAATTAAATACATGTTTCAACCACAACTCTAATACAACACTTACACATGATCAAATATACCTATTACTACATAATGCAATACATGAAACATAAATCCACATATAAAGTCTACTAAAAGTCCTCCTAAGTTCGTACTTGCCTTGTGATCTAGTGACAGGTCTTTTCTTCCTTCGATATGCTACATCACTTTTACTGTAACACATGGAAATATTATTATTATAATGTACAAGACGGAGGCATCATCTACCTTTAAGAAATTCAAGGAATTCTCTACTTGAACTCATTATTGTTCCAGCTATCTAATTGATTCAGCTTGATACATAATTGATGATTTTCAAGATTGATATGATTTTCTTTGTCATTTGTTATTTTTATTATGGTTTTATGCAATGCAAGAATCCATTAGGCAGGTAGAGTTTGAACGTTTAGAATAGGCTATTTCTTCAAATAACCCCTACTGTGTGTAAAATCTATCTATTATGTGTTGAATGGAATTTACCATAGCCAACATTTGGCTTCTTAGTTTTCTTTGTTGTACTTTGCGGTGACATCACATATTGTTTTTTTTTCCTTGTGATTCAATTGTTAAGATACTTTGAAGATTCATTCTTTGCTTGAATATTCATTGCATTGACTTTTTATTTATTTATTTATTTCAAATTCTTATTGAATTTGCAATTTTGATTCAGACCTTAAATCACATTTAAATTTCAGCCCAAATACTTGTGATTAGACTACTGATGATGATGTCCTTGCATTACACTGCCTTGAATGATGCATGTAAATGGGAAAAATGGTTAGCTAGTTAACTTTTAGGGTTAAATTACGATGGTGCAATAGGAAATAATTATAGATGATATTTGCTCAAGTGCATTATGGGAGAGTGACATTGACGTAGTGTTGGTACTAAAGAGCAAAGGTGTTGTGGTGTTGAAGAATGATGGTCATAGAAGTGACGTCAGTGAACTGCACTGTCAAGGTAACAAAGCACTTGATATATATCGAAGTCATTGTAGCAAGCAAGTTCTTGTTTAATTTTCTTTTTAACATTTTTGAATTTTGAGGAGTTGCTTAGAAGAGAAAATTGTGGTACGATCTTTTGAACTATAGTGAAAAATGTTCTTTGTGTAATTTAAGTGAAGATAATTTTAGAAAACTGTGCAAATTCTTGTGCTTTTTCATAGTGTTTTTTGTACTATTTTTTTCTACAGTCAGATTTGCTTTCCTGATTTTTCGTATCAGTGTTAGCCCCAGTATTGAGGTTCTAAGAAAATAATAGGTGAAATGTTTTTTTAGGATGGATAGGTGAGATTATACAAGTTTGATGGAAATAATATTGAATATTGAAAGATGCAGATTAAAGACTTATTTCAGAAGAAACTTCACTTTCCTCTCTTAGAGATAATGCTAGCATTCAAGAATCAAGAGAATTGAGGTCTTCTGGATAAGTAGGTGTCAAGAGCTATATGATTATTATTTGTCAAAATTCTATCTTCAATATATGACACGTTAAGATTACAACTTGACCAATGAAAGTTATGTTTAATATGCAGGAGAAGCCATTTACTATAAAGATAGTATATCTAATGAGAATTTTTTATCTTAAGATAAAAAAAAGATGTCTCAACAAAAAATAAATTAAAAATTCAATCAATTTCAAATTTATTCAAAGTCAATAATTAAGTCCTGCCTTGTGCTTACTATTATCATTGTTTGAACATTGGAGTGGTACTATAACGATTGTCAATAGTTCATTTTTGTTAATGAAGTTGAAGCTCAAAGACATTTGTGTAATAACCGAAAGTTAGAAAAGAAAAAAAAAAGAGAAAATAATAATAAAATGAAAAATCCAACTGCCGCGACGGTTGGTAGCGGATTGGAAAAATCAAAAGGGGGCAAAGCTCGATTTCAGTTTTACCGAAACCGAACCCCCAAAATCAACGAAGAAGGAAACGAGAGAGAGAAAAAAGGGGGAAGATGACTTCCTTGCGTGCGTGCGTGCCCTAGCCGAGCAACCGTGCGCCGACGACTGAGGAAGAAGAAGGAGGAGGGAGACCTTGTGTGCGTGCCCTAACCGAGCATTCCGTGTGCCGTCGGCCGAGGAAGAAGAAGGAGGGAGTGTCCGTGTGCCGTCGAGGAAGAGGGAGGAAAAGCCTGGCGTGCACACGGGAACCGAGCGAAGCGAAAGCCGCGTGCGTGCGTGCGGGACTTTAGAAAGCTGAAGGGTACATATAGGGCAAGCTGAAAAGGAAAAAGGAGATAAGTTATTTCCTTTTGTTTTTTTTTTATAATAAAAGAAATACATCTTATATTATAAAAGGAAAATGTATTTATTTTATATAATTTTAATTTAAAAAATAAGTAAAAATCTAAATGCTTATTTTACTATACAAATATTTATATAAGTATTAAATATATAATATATATTTTAATGATATTAAAGTTTATGTACGTAAATCATAAATATGTTACATAAATATATTGAAAGATTTATGAGAATAATTAAATTATTAAATTAAAATTTATAAATGAAATGCTTATAATATAGATGAATGTACTAAAAAAATGATTAATGGTATGAATAGATTAAGAGTATAATTCTACCTTTGCTTATACAAACCAAACTTAATTATTTAAACATATTTATAGAATAAAAAATGATTATGTTACATGCATATTTAGTAGGATCATAATCTAAAGGTAGTAATGAATAAAGTGAAATTGATAATTATAAACAATATTATTGAGAATTTAACTGCTTTTAAAAATAGATAATATTGATGAATTTGTGATCGCTTAATAAAAACTATATGCAAAGATTATATAAATGAATAAAATAAAATACATTATTTTTTAATATTGATCCAATCAATATTTTATTCTATGAATTTCAATGAATAAACATTAAAGGAAGGAGATTCAAGAGGAAATTGTAAATTAAAATCTGTAATTATATTCTTACATTTATGATAAAAATGTCTTTAATTATTTGTGATGAAATGCATGTTTATATGATTATAACTTTTTCCTGTACTACAAATTGTGATTATTTTCCTGTTTCTTCATAAATTGTGATGTAGTTTATTGTTTCTTTATGTTGGATAATAATCTGAATGCTATATCATATTGTCACCTCGTCATTTTATAAAGTTAACTGATTTACCATTAGTTATGAATTAATATGCATAGCTATATAATTATATGTTATAAATGTATATGTTGAAAGTGGAGTTCATCCCCATGATATTCTGACGCAATATATCAGCATAAAAAAAATGATCAATAAAATTGGCAAATGGTAATGACTACTTGTCCTTTGGATGAGTATTGGTAAAAATTTTCTTTTGGTAAAGGTTTAGACGGTGACTCCTAAAATGGATGATAAATGTAAAAGTAAAAGTTCACACGAAATATTTATTTGTACATACCCTCTCATATTTGATTGTTTGAGCAAATTTCTTTTATGTACATGTGATAACAAAAATTGACATACATACTACCCACCTTTCTTTTACTATAGAACAATATAATTGACCAACTCAATTTTATTCAATTGTTAGTTTAATTTTTTTCGTAACCATCCCAACTAAATAAAGGGAAGGTTATGTTTATCACCGTAGAGATTTCAGAGAGATAATTATGGTTATGTTGAAAGATATTTAAATTGTTTATCATATGAACTTTGTTAAGATATATATGTGTGGACAAATTGTTAAATAATTTGTGGATCAGGCTCTTGTATGATTGAAGATTTTATTTAAGATTGGAAGTGTTATGTAAGTTTTTTTATCCGCTCAATTCATCTGCTCCTCGCAGATTCCAAGCTCCTGCCGTGATAAGAGTATCGAGCTAGATTTTATATTTAGGGACATAAGTATGATCATAATCAAAGAGCCATTAGGAAGAGGATAAATTTTATGAAGAGATTTGCATATGATTATATTGATTGATGCATAACAGTTATAATTAATTTGTACTTCTCAGGCCTATGAAATCAATTCAGGAAAATGCTATGGGTGAAAATAGAGAGGCACAAACCGAGTATTTGGTGCAACGACTACTCAGTGATGATGCATTTACTCAAATGATGGAAGCAATGACTCAAATGATAAGAAATCGATACAAAGTGGAAGTGGTGGGGTTCTATTGTCAACACAAATTATTTCAAGATATGAGACCACCTCTTTTCTCGGACATGAGGACTTATAGAATCTGATAATGTAAATAGAAAATTTTAAAAGTATGTCATGCCCTCCGAAGAATTGCTTTTGCTTTTGAGTTTTGAGATGGTGGGGACAATTGCAAGAGAAGTTTGAAGGAAGGCTTTGCAATCTTGTTTCATTAGAGGATTTTGTGAAGATTTTAGAGATTGGTTTGTACCCTCTCTAGAGACAAATGCAAGTTCATCGATTGTAAGAAGATCATTCTATAATACAATATGAAGTTGAGTTTACAATACTTTCAAGGTATGCATCTGATACCATAATGATACCAAAGAATATCATAGGTTTATCAAGGATGGATGTAGTCAAACAACCCTTGATTCCTCTGGGTATTGATAACTATGTTGTACTGGTGGAGCGGGCTAGAAGGATAGAATTGGATTTGCAAGCTACTCAGAGGATGAAAGATATTCAGAAGAGGAAGGATGATGATAAGCTAAAATTCGACCAAAAATCATATACCAATGCTAAGAAGAAATCATATACCAAATGCTGGAAGAGTACATCAAGGAGAGTCTCATATGTCACATAGTTGCATCAAATTTGGTGACATATGATAAAATCTTGTCCTATCTTGAGTCAGAAATCTTCAATGGATATTTGGACAAGTATTCAACCTCCCTGGACCGCTAGACAAAGGGTGATTGAATCATGACGTCGATCTCAAACTCAAACTCGTAATACGTACTCGAATGCTCACAAGAAACAAAAGACTCGTCTGATGTTATTACAGTTATGTCTTTATTTAAATTAGCATTGTTATAATTTTAGATTGTGCTAGATATATTTGCTTTATATATCTATTCATTTATAGGTATCATCTTTATTGAAAGTAAATCAGTTAGAGTTTTATTTGATACTATAGCATCGCATTCATTTATATCAGGAATGTGAGAATTTTGGGATAAAGTTATGAAAATGAGAAGATTTCTCAAGAATGCCAAATTATTCTCAAATATTTCTGTGAACCTAAATATCCGTGAATAAAACAACTTTGATAGATCTTAATATATGAATTGATGTAATTTTAAGAATGGATCTAAAACATTATGCTACTATAGATTATTGTAAAAGATAGTCAAATTTAATATTCCTAGAGAAGAAAAATTCAAATTTCAGGGGGGCATAAGGGAGTATTAGGTGTCGGTTTTGAAAGTTCAAAATATGCTAGAAAAGCTATGAAAGTTTTCTTGCTCAAGTTGTTACTAAAGAGGTAAAAGAAGAGGATAAAGAAGAAGAGTACCCAAAAGTTTTACGGATGATTTACTGGTTTACCTCAAATGAGAGATAGATTTATTGATTTAATTCAAGATGTAAAACAGAAGAAAAGTACCATATAGAATCGATCAAAGAATTACAAGAGTTGAAGAATCAACTATAAGAATTATTAGAAGGGATTCATCGCTCAAGACATCTTCTTGGGAGCTCAGATAGTGAATAAGAAAGATAGAGCTTAAGCTACATAGATTATAGAGCTTAACAAACTCACATTGAAGAATAAATATCTCTTACCAAGAGTTGATGATCTTTTGACCAAGCTGATTTTCAAAGAGATTGAAAGATCAAGTTATCATGAGGATCGAAAGAAGATACCATCATTCAAGATGTATGCCTATGAATGATGCCTTTTGGCTTAACAAATGCTCCATTGTATTTATGGATCTCATGAATAAAATCTTTAAACCCTTTTAGATTCATTTGTTCATGGATGATATTCTAATTTATGAAGGTAATTTCATGAAAACCACCTTCACATTATTTTGCAAATTAAAAGAAATGAATTGTATGCAAAATTTTAAAGTGTGAATTTTGGTTAAATAACATCATATTCTTTGTGCACATGATTAGTAGGTGTTTGGATCGAGTAAAGTCGAGTAATAGAATGACTAACCAACCACATCACGAAGTTAAGTTTTTAGATTGAGGATATTATAAGATTAGAATTTTTTGTTATACCACCATTGAGGCTCGTAAAGCGACAAGTTTGAGTGGTCGATCGAGACTTTTCAAAATTGAAGAATTATTTAATTCGCACGATTAACTATTCCATCGAGAAGATTTTCAAATTTTAGTGATGCATCAAGAGCGATATATACTTGCAAATGGAAGAGTGATTGTTTTTAAAGATTGAAAAATCGAAAGGAATTATCCAACCCATGATCAGAGCCAAGAAGTGGTATTTGCATTGAAAAATTTGGAGGCATTATTTATATGGAGTAAGGTGTGAAGTTTTCACTGATCATCAAAGCTTGAAATATATCTTTACTTAGAAGGAGCTAAATTTAAGGTAAAGGAGATTGTTGGAATTCATTAAGGATTATGATTTGGATATTCAATATCATCCCAGGAGCAAATGTTGACGCTAAGTAGAAAATATTTAGGTCGATCTCTCAATTGATTAAAAAGATTTAAAAATAAAAAATTTAATTATTAAATCTACGATCACGCTTTATCATAAATCAAACTATACAATCAAATTTGAAAGACAAAATATGAGATGCTTTACCTCAAGATGATTTTCATTTTTTAAATTTGATAAAAGGCCATACGTAAGATTTTGAAATCGATAAAGAGGATTATCAAGTATCATAATAGAGCATTCCGGATGTTGAGATTTGAGGAAAAGACGCCTCTACGAAGCACATCATTCTAATTATATAATTCATCGAGGTAGTAGAAGAAAAAATATATTAAGATCTTAAAGAAATATTTTGGTGAATGAAAAAAAGCGAATTAATTGTCAAGTCATGTCGATGGTTAAGAACATCGTAGTTTGTTAATTTTGCCTCGCCAATACCAGTGGAAATGAGATGATATCTATAGATTTGTGGTCTGATCCGTAAGATGATGCAAATCTATTTGGGTTATTATTGATATATGACTAAATCGCACTTTTATACCTATCAAACAATCGACTCTTAAAAGTTAGTAAGGAAGTATGTTGATGAAATTGTGAAGTGTGCCAAAAAAAATCTATAGTGTCCGACGATCATTGATTTATATCTGACTATGGAAAAAATTCAATAAGTTTTGTGTACAAAGTAACTTTCGATCATTATCCTCAAACCGAGACAATCGAAAGAACAATTGATACCAAGATTTGCTTAAACTTTGTATTGATGGGAAAATTTGAGAAATTCATCTTGATTGAGTTTCTCTACAATAATTTCAAGATATTTGTGACTTCTAAGATCAGATGAAGAAATGCAGAATATCGCTGAGAGACAAAAAAGAAAGAATATCATGTAGTAGATAAAACACCCAAAAGATTTGATTGATTCACATGAAAAAGCTTTAAGATAGAGAAAATACTTATGACGCTAAACATCTACCAAGAATTTGAGTGAGAGAATTTGATTTTTAAAATCATATGATATAAAATGATTTGTAAGAAAGTTGGAAAGTTGAGCTCACGCTTATATTGGACATATAAAATTTTGAAAAAATTGAAAAGTGATAGACTCGCTTTACCTTCATATACGCAGAGCGACAATGTTTCATATTTCGCGAAAATATATTATCGATAGTTCAACAAAATTATCATGATCCTATCGATATTCAATCTGATATCACATTATGGCTAAATAATTATGACATGATTAAAGATCTCGCAATAAGGAAATTTCATTCGTCCGTGAGAAATACTAATGATAATACGTAAGAATAAACGCGGTAACTTTATCCTCAATTGTTTAATTAACGGTATGTTTATTTCTATTATTGTCATTTAATTTCGAGGACGAAATTTTTATAAGAGGAATAGATTGTCGAAAGAAAAGAGAGAAAATAATAACAAACCAACCGCCGCGACGGTTGATTGGAAAAATCAAAGGAAGCTCGATTTCAGTTTTTCCGAAATCGAAACCCCAAGATCAATGAAGGAGGAAACAAGAGAGGGAGAAAAGCGGAAGATGACTTTCTTGCGTGCGTCTAGTCGAGCAACCGTGCGCCGACGGTCGAGGAAGAAGGAGGAGGGAGAGGTTGTGTGCGTGCCTTAACCGAACATTTCGTGTGTCGTCGGCCGAGGAAGAAGAAGGAGGGAGTGTCCGTGTGTCGGAAGAGGAAGGAGGAAAGCCCTTGCAAGCGTGCCTTGCGTGCGAACGGGAACCTTGCGAGCGAAGGGAGAAGCCGTGCGTGCGTGCGTGCGGGACATTAGAAAGCCGAAGGGTATATCTAGGGCAAGCCGAAAAGGAAAAAGGAGGTAAGTTATTTTCTTTTTTTTTTTTATAATAAAGGAAATGCATCTTATATTATAAAAGGGAAATGTATTTGTATTATATAGGTTTCAATTTAAAAGAAGTAAAATCCAAACGTCCATTTTAATTTTATATTTAAATATTTAAATATATATTTTAATGATATTATTATGTATGTAAATCATAAATATATCAGAAATATGTTGAAAGATTTATAGAATAATTAAATTATTAAATTAAAACTTATAAATGAACGCTTATAATTTAGATGAATGTATTAAAAATACGATTAATTGCATTTAATAAGAGATAATTCACCTTTCATTATACAAAACCAAACTTAATTATTTAAACATATTTATAGAATAAAAAAATGACATGCTATACGATATTTAGTAGGATCATAATCTAAAGAGAATGAATAAAGTAAAATTGATAATTATAAACAATATTATTAGAATTTTAGATTTAAAAATAGATAATGAATATCAATGAATATGAAGATCAATTAAAAACTATGTAGTATTACAGCAAAACGAATAAAATAAAATACATGCTTTCAATATCGATCTAATCAATATTTTATTTTATGCGAATTTCATTAAGGAAAGAAGATTAAAGGAAGGAGATTGAGAAAGCAAATTAAAAGTAGGTAATTATGTTATATTTACGATAAAAATATCTTTAATTCTCATGAAATGACGCTTTTATACGATTATAACTTTTTCCTATGCAGCCATGTATTATTTGCTCATAAATCGGATGTATCGTTTTAACGTCAGATAATAACCCAATACTGGGATCATATCATTACGGCCATTTTATAAGTTAACCGATTTAGTTATTTGAATTAATACGTATAACCATAATCAGATGCCATGAATGCAGATGTGAAAGTTCACCCTCTTATGAATAGAACACAAAAATTTAAAAATCTAAATAAATAAGAAATAAGAATGACTATTCCTTCGAATGAAGATATTGATAAATATTTTCTTTTGGTAGAAGGTTTAATTCTAAAATGTATGATAAATGTAAAAGTAAAAGTTAACACAAAAATATTTATTTGTACATACCCCATATGATTGTTGTTAATTTTTTTATGTATACGTGATAACAAACCGACACATACTTTCACCTTCTTTTATAAAGAAGATAATAATTCACCGAATTTTATTTAATTGTTAATTGTTTAATTTTTTTCGCAACCATCATAACTAAACGACCGATAGAATTAAGCATGTTATGTAGAGATTTGAAGAGAGATAAATTACGCTTATGTTGAATTACGCTGTTTAAATCAGATTTTATATAACGTTTTATAGAGATGTACACACAAATTATTAAATACTCATCAGAAATTTGTATGACGGAGATTTTATTTAAGAAGTGTATGTAAGTTTATCTTTATCCGTCAACCCTTTCGATATTCCGCTCTGGGGACACAATTGATACTTCATACTAAGTGAAAACATCTAAATACTTCACACTAAGTGAAGACAACTGATACTTCATACTAAGTGAAGACATTTGATACTTCATACTAAGTCAATTCTTCATATTGGTTAATGAAGTTGAAGCTCTATGACATTTGATACTTCATACTAAGTGAAGACATCCAAATATGAGAATAAATCGAAGAAATTTTTTTTATAATAACATTACTATTTAAGGGTGTAAATGAGTTGAGTCGAGTCATACTAAACTCGAGCGACTGTGTATTTGCATGTGGCTTGAACTCGAAGTCGAAAAAAGAAGCTCAACCCCAGAAGAATGTGAGCTCATGAGCCACTCATGTCAGCTACTAAAGCTCAATGGAGAAGGCAATGATGCATTCAACAATCTGGTGAGCTCATTTGAGGAGCATATGCGTGACCAACTCATGGGAGAAATTGTTGAGGAAATAATAAAAAATTGGAGGAAAGAATTTAATGCTAAGAGATATAATATTAATATTTAATAATTCAAAAAAAATTAGTACAATTTTATTGCAAAAACTATCAATGTGATACAGTTATTTTTTTTGAGTACTTTTTCATCAAATGTGCATTATTTTTCTTGAAATCTGCACATAGAATAAGTTGGTGTAGCTGATAACCTTTAAATTCTAAACAATAATTTTTTTTTGAAAATTCAACCATATGTTTTAATTGAGCCAGCTTACGAGTCTAGTTTAGTCTAGTTCAAACTCGAATTGCTTTAATATACAAGCTTAAACTTGAGCTCGACCTTGAGCTTGTGGCTTGATAAACCGACTCGCAAGCTCATTAACGAGTTGAGTTCAAGTCTTGGCTCACTTACATCCCAATTGCTACTATCTATTCCATTGATCATCCTTTTTTTAAGTGTGCTTATTTCTTCAACTTTTAATACACCTCGTCCATGTCATGTTATTATTATTAAAATAAACTCATCTTCAATATTTGAAGAAGTAATGCTCATCCCTTTAATCGAGGAAAGGTGCTCGCCTTACTAGTTGGATTAGTAGGTAAGGTGCTCTCCTATGCCTTTATGATGATGTCCGCCTAAAAAGTGTGTGAGGTGTCATATTCTTCACTTAGGCACCTAGATGAGCACTAGAGTCACATTTAACAGCATTGGCTCATAGTCTTATGAAGTTCAAAATCTTAGAACTAGGTGCATTTTTTTTACTTTGTTACATTTAAGGAGCTTACACCTAATTTTTCAACAAAGAATTAGGGGGGAATTCTATCATTTTGATGATGAGCCCATAAGTATGGAAAAAATTAGTGATTTTCAAATCAAAATTGTTTGTTGGACTTAATGGAAGCTTAATAAGGTGAGCACATATTCCATACTTTATGATGAATTTGATTCCATTGGACACCTTGATGAAGAAGGATTTAACTTGACATTCAACATTGGCATTTGAAAGGTGCCATGTTGATAGCACTTGAAAGTCAAAATAGCTCACTTTGTATGACTTCTAGCTATAGAATAATGAGAATTACCAACAAATTCAAACTCTAATTCATGCCTATGGCATTAAGTGAAAAGATATGTCGAGAAAAGGATGAAGATTCTACATTCAAAAGGTAAGCTTTCTAATTTTAAGTTCATATATTATATTATTTTGTGAAGACTTAATTCTTGGAAAGAGGTGAAATTTTAGGCTGTCAGCTTTCAAATGTTGGAAGAGAATCTAAAATGAATAACAAGACCTTGTACACACTAACATTTGAAAGTGATTCTTGTGCCATCTCTTGGCGGCTCATTTTATTATGTCACCTTTATTAATAACTCAACCATAAAGGTTTCAATTTATTTTATGGAAAGTAAATTTCCTGTCTTTGACTTTAAAAGGTGAAAAAATTGGATGAAAATTGAGTAGTGCTTGAAGTCAAATAATGGAGGAGAGAGTTCGAGAACCTTTATATAGATGGAGAGGTATATTTAGGAGCACCACGAAATAAACACGAAATAATGAGCTTGCAGGGCATGAGTATGACTTTGAATGAAATAGCTAGAATCATAACATTATACACTAGATTTCTCAAGATATTTTGGTCAAATGCACAGTTGCTTATTTGATTAATGAAGGACTATCAATTCCTTTTTACAATTGAAAACTTGAAAAAGCTTAGAATATCATGGTGTTACATGTAAAATACATTCAAAGAGATAAGCAAAACTCTAAATTTATAATATGTTATTTCATTGTTTATGGAATTAGTGATTTAGCTATATATTATTGGAGTAAGAATATTATACTTGAGAAATCTGTTATTTACAAAGTTAGTTTTATCATAGTTTAAAAGTTGAGTTTGAGGAGATTTTTGAAGATGATATATTGTAAGGTACTTAGCAAGCTCATGACAATATTGAGTCACAATCTGAATTTTGCTTACAATGATGCAATTGAGGTAATCTCAAACCGATTGACCTTTACTCAAATATTCTAGATCATATATTATTTATTGCTAATTGATACTAGTGAAACATAGTAATTAAAGTAGCAATGTAGGTTAAATTTCATTTTTAAGTGGGATATAAAAATAAATAAGAGATTTTTTTATTATAAAAATAGCACTTCGACATTAACTTAATTATTAGAGGATATGAGAGCATTGTAGAACAAATCGGGCCTTATTTAAACACAACACTTATATATTAACTTGTCTATTAAAAAAAAATATGAAGTACTATAGAATGATCAAATTTTTATGATTATGGGGGAGCACAAAGAAAAAAAAAAGTACAAAGCAAGACTAGTAGTAAAAGATTTTAACAAAAAGAAGATATCAACTTTAATAACATTTGCTTTTTGAAGTTATGCTAGCAACTATTAGATTGATTTTGAGCATAGTAGTTATTGTAGAAAATCTACATCTTGAAAAAAAAATGTTATGATAATTTTTCTTTATGGTGATTTGAAGGATATTTATATAGTGCAACTTAGAAGGCTTTGGAGTCCCTTGAAAAAAAACCTTTTTATAAGCTGAATAAAAGTATATATAATATATTTAACTTATATGTAATTTTTTTTTGTGTGTGGTGGGATGGGGATAAACTATTTTAACAGAGTTAAATTGAAATGTAAAATAATGAAATAATAATAATAATAAGACCATTAGCATATACAACAACAACAACAACAACAACAACAGCCTTAATCCCACTAGGTGGGGTCGGCTATATGAATCCATCGCCTCTATTTGTGTCCTATGTGTCAAATTCTCATTTAATTCAAGTATACTAAGATCATTTTTATACATCTTAACCTAGTCTTTTAGATTATATTTCCATTGTGTCCTATTATGTGTCAATTTTCTTTTAGGTCGACCCTAAACCATTAGCATATGATGAAACAAAATCTTTTGTATTACACGGGAGCAGATTGCAAGGAAATATAATCAATACCACAGAAGTTATCATGTTTTATGACATTATTGTTCAGAAAAGATAATGCAGATAAATGGTGGCAAAAATAAAAAAGAGAATTGATAGTATTGGAAAAAGATAGCATGATATTTTGGCTTAAAAATCTATAATGTACATTCTAATAGTTGCAGAATTTTAGTTTTTGATCTATGATTAACTAAATGAAGATGTGGCCTTATATTGGGATCATGAAGTTGTGAAATTGAATGGGAATTCTTTATTTTCCATGGATAAGCACTGTTCATGTTTTACTCTGAAGATAATGAATCTTTGAACTATTGTGTATGTACATATATCCTTGCATTGGTTTACTAGAGGAATGATTTAGGCTATGGGACTTCCATGAAAGGCAGTGAGGAAATAATTGCCTTTTGTAGAAGTGGTGGAATCTGCATTGGATCCTCTTTGTTTGCATCTGCAAAACATTAGTATTGTATTTTGTAGAAGTGACATCTTCGTCCCTTTCTGATATTGTCAAGGTTGGGTCAGTCGCTTGAATTCTTTTAACTTGATTTATAGTCGAGTTCTCTTCTTCACTCTAAGACTTCCTATTTCATTTATGCAGTGGAGGTAAAACAATGGCAGACTGCTGCAAATTTCTAAAGGCTGCTTCAACCTTTTGCTTATTAATGGGCAGATACCTAGGCAATTTGATGTGAAGGTGAGCTATTTTACCTCGTGGAAAAAGAAGTAAGAGGCCTTCCTAACGTGAAAATGCATTATTATTGGTTTAAATTTACATCATATAACAACAACAAGCCTTTATCCCATTGTGTGGTCACTACATGGATTTTTTATTTCTATTGTGTTTTATTTAATGATGTATTCTCATTTAATTCTAATAAAATAAGTTCATTTTTATATTTCAAAATCATGTTTTTTAGGTCTACCTTTGCCTTTTTTAACGTAGGTCAAACTGATACATCTACTATCTTAATTGGATCATCAGGCGGTTGATGTTTTATGTGATCAAACTATTTAAGGCAACTCTCTCTAATCTTATTTGCCATTGGAGCTACTCCAACCTTTTCATGTACATATTTGTTTTATATTTTGTCTCTAAGTGTAATGCTACTCATCCATTTGAGCATTCTCATCTTTGCAACACAGCTTAGTTTTATGCTTCTTTTTTATTGGAACAACATTCTGCACCATAAAGTATTGTAGATTTCACTACCATCTCATAAAATTTTCCCTTAAGTCTAAGTAGTACTTTTGTATCACACAATAGGCCCGATGCCACTTCAACCTTCCAACTTGAATTATATTAACGACATTCCCCATCTATTTCACCATTATTTTGAACAATGGACCTGAGATATCTAAAACAATCACTTTTTTAATGACTTGATCACCGATTGTGATAAGTCTATCATTAGATCTACTATTACTAAAATTACCCTCCATATATTTGGTTTTAAATATAATAAAACATTATTGTCTTATAATTTCTTATAACATGCTTTTCACTTTTTCTTATGTTCAAAAATATTATTCTTACATCCAAATTTGCCTTTTTAGTTTCTTAGAAAATTCATTCCTCTTTTAAATTTAAAACCATTCTGATGTGTTATCACAATAGGAGGATTCAATATAATTTAAGTGCTGCTGTCTCGCTTCCCAAACAAATTTTACATAGCACCACGAGAGTGTCTGCGGGGCATGCAAAAGGAGGCAAAATTACAAGTAGCACAGTGAAAGGATTAGTCCTACTCAGTTTCCCATTCAAACAAACTTCTTCAGAAAGGATTTGGTGAATCTTAGACTTTGAATGCAATGTCGCTTGTGAGATGAGGGCAAAAAAATCTTTATTTTGAAGCAACATATAATCCTCAGATCTAAGTAAATAAACAGAAAATTTGTAAGGGGGATTTACATACATACCATACAATTCTTATATATTTACATATCTAACAACTGAATTTTAATATTTACATAACAAACACTTAAATCTCTTATATCATATCAAAAATATCACAATCACTAATTTTTTCAAGATGAAATACAACTTTTCATTCATAAGATGTTAAATAATAAAATATTAAATTTTAGTTGGTTTTTTAGTATGACTTTTGAAGTCATTAATAAGAGTGAGCAATTGATATTTTATTGTTCAAAATGAAATAGATGGAGATGTTATTAGTAGAATTCAAGGATGGTTGAAGTGGAGGAATGCATCCGGCATATTATGTGATAAAAGTTTCAATTTTAAACTTAATAAAAAATTTTATAAGATTGGTAAGACCGCAATGACTTATCTAATGTCAATAATAAAGAGAAAACATAAGACTAAGTAAGTTCAGATGAGGTGGTGGATGAGTGGCTTTACCCTTAGAGATAGAATGCAAAATGAGTATGTTCTGAAAAAAGTTGGAGTAGTGCAGATAAGATTAGTGAGAGCGCTTGGTTTTACATAAAGCGTCTCAGAACACACCCCTGTGATGACCCCTTACGCTGCGGGTCAATCTGTAATGAATCAGATGACTGACGACAAGATTCCACCAACACGCTCCACCGCACAAGAAAGGTGATATCTAATCAAATCATCACTAAACTATTAATTCATATACTACTTAACTTAATTCATATCACAAATACCTAAGATGAAATCTTTAAAAATAAATACGTAGATAAAGATTTAATTTAGACTGCAAAAGCTTTAAGCTTCCCAAAACTATACTATTCAACAAAATGTATTCTACCCAGCCTTTCCCTAAATTATCAATCCAGAAGATCATAAGCTAAAAGTTTTAACAAGAACGCTAAAAGCTCGCATGACAGAAACAATCGCATGATATAAATTTGCAAAATTTAAAGGTAGAACTCATCATAAAGAATGAATATCAGAATCAACAATATGCAGAACGTAACAATACCGAATAATACGTGTAAAAGCTCATCAGATCAATCAACGCCGCAACTGATTTTCATTTCGCCGCTTTATATCAAATCATTTTCTAAATGCTATTTATAATCGTGATGTGCTGACTTTCATTCATAAGCTCACCGTACCACTTAAAAGTCAGAAAAGTGCGTAGGAACCATACTACTCTACATACCTAATGCGACACCAAATGACCCTAACAACCCCAACCTCAATGCGAGTCGGATCTAAGATCCCCTAATCACGCCATCTCGTGAACTTTTGCTATTCAAGCAGATTCTCGTAACATACCTTTCCTATCACAATTTTCCCCGACATTTCCTATTTATCACATTATCGCTTTAAATATTTATTAAAACATTTCTATACTAATGAAATCATATCAAATAAATTTGGATAATCATCAGAATCAATCTGCAAGGCCAAATAATAAAGATTGTATTTACATTCAATACGACAAGACATTCAATAATGTAAATCTATGCCATTCATACAATTTATACGTAAGAAGTAGAACATGATACATAGATAAACCGAATTTACATTAACAATTATGTCTCACCTTTCAGGTCGCGGATGTCCCTCGATTCCTTCTCGATAACACAACCTATAATGAAATAACTCTTCTAAAGACTTCTATAATATACAACTCATAAATCTAAAACATAATTAACATCAATCTTACCAAATGATCTCTCTCATGTTTCAAACACCTGAGACCACTCCAAAGTAATCTCCAAAGAAATCTCCTAACGCCACTATTAATTGCTTAAATTAAAAACTAAAATTAGCAAAATGCCAATTCTAAACCCCGCTTCTCACAATAATCTCCAACTACCTAGCCCAAAAAGCCTTCAAAACTCCAATCATGATTTCAACATCAAGATCGTGAAAAGAAAGATGAGAAGAATTAAGAACTTACAAAACTTCTAAGTTTCCGATCGCCAGAACAGAATTCCTAGTCGAGCCGACGGTTCACTGATTTCCAACCGGCCGGTTTCACGACATACATGCGGCCGACGGCGGAATTGGCTTCCACCGAGCGAGTCGCGGCGGGTTACGGCTCGAACGCAGATCGCTACGGAGTGGTCCGTCGGCTGAGGAAGGATACGTTCCGCTCGGTCAGGTGAGTCGCCTCGGCCGAGGAACGGAGCGAAATGCGCCGATGCGCGAAAAGGAAAGGAGGAACGGCGAACCGCAACGGAAGGACCTCCGCTGAGGGAAGGAAGTGAAATTGAATATTACCTTCGATCGATCCGCCATATGCCGAGAGCGTTAATCCAAACGCAAGTAAAGTGGATTCTACGAACGCTACAAGAACGACGGCTAATTAATTTTAAACAAAAAATTAGTGAAATAATGAAATGGATATTACAGTCATCCGATAAACTGACAGAGAGAGATATTAGATTTGCCTTCATGTTAAGAAAAGTAACCTAAAAGACTTAAGCAGATAAAAAATGATCGTAGATACTTGAATTAAACGGAATTGACATAAAGACACAAGGAGACGGTATTCATACACCCCACCCAGGGGATTAAGGCTTGTTGTTGTTGTTGTTGTTAGATATGTAAATGTATAAGAATTGTGTGATTTGTATGTAATTCTTCCATTTTGTAAAGGTGTTTCTCCTAGAATCTGCCCTCATTAATCAGTGGAGAGACTTGATCCACTGGAAGAATTTCTCATCTCTCTCTCTCTCTCTATGCAGGAGGGGAAACAAGAAACTGAATGGGAACTCTTTATTTTCATGGATAAGCACCCATTCAAATTCTATTCTGTAGGTGATTAATCTTTGAACTTTATGTATGTTTCTGATATCCTTGCATTGATTCACTGGATTCAGGCAATGGGATTTCCATGAAAGAGCTGGGACATAATCTGTAGTAGTGGTAGAAGCAGCAGCTTTAGATCTTTGTTGGTTTATAACTGAAGAATGCTGCTAATTTCTATATGCTGCCTGCAACCTTGTAAATGGGAGGATTTCTGGGCAATTTGATGTTCAGGTGAGGTAAATCTGCTTCACAAAATAAGACTGAGGATCTCCTGATGGATGAATTCACATTTGTTTAACCATGGGGTGATTCATAAATCAAATTTATAAATTTATCATTAAAAAAATATTTACATTCATATCATATAATTCTTTTATAATTTCATATTTAATATCTAATCTTAAATATTTATATAAATAGCATTTATATCTTTAATATTACATTAAAAATATCATAATCATTAATTTATTTTTTATTCATAAAAAATATTATATTTATAAATATCAAATTTTAAATATTAAATATATAAATAAATAAAGATTGTATGCTATTATGTAAATCTTAAGAAAAGGAAAATAAAAATCTTAGAAAAAAGAATAGTAGGTAGTGGCTGTCCAATAAATATATTCATATTAATAACTACGAGTTAATTAAGGCATATCAGCAGGCAATAGTTCATAGAACTTCTAATGATATATTTTTTTTTTATGAAATATATATTTATATGTTATTTTACTTTTAATTTATGAACTACATTTGCACTTTGTACAATGCAACCTCATCATTATGTTTTTATAATCCCATAATTAAAAAAAAATCATATAATGAAAAAAAAAAAACTTATTATGACTAATTTTAGAGTTTAGTTGAGATAAATTTTTGATTATTTAAAAATAATAATTATAATTGTTTTGATTATTAATTTTTTAGTTATTATTTAAAAAATTTTATTCTGCAAATTTATTTTGAGAATTAAAATTATTAAAATATCAAAAAATTACTATTTAAAATTTTCAAAAAGTTCATAATTATTTTATTAAAGATTATTTTTCTTGTTATAATTTTATAAAAAATTAAAGATGGCTCAAATATATAATTAAGATTATTTGGAACAGTTTTAATTTTTTGAAAAATTAGTTATAAAATTATTGTGGAGAAAATAATTTTGTATATTATAAATATTTTTTTTGTTGAAAATTTAAATAATAATTTTTTAACTGTCATTATATTCTAACAGTTTAGATTTTTAAAATAATTTTTTCATCATAAATTTTTTTTAAAAAATAATTAAAAAATTGATAGAAAAAAAAAAATATTTTATTTTCTGATTATTTTTTTTAAAAACAAATCAGTCAAAAAAAAAACTATCTCAAATATACCTAGAAGAGAAGTTAACTTTAATTCAGATAGAAGTTTAAAACGTGACAATTGTTGCTCTGAAACATTGTCAACAGACTATAGGACGAGATGGACCAGGCTGAAGTGAGGAAGATCAAGTTAAATAATAGAAGAAAAAAACAAATATGCAAATGTCATTTAAATTATAAATATTTATAAATTTAATATATATATTAACAAAAACTAACTTTAGAAATTATGTTTTTGTTCATGTCATGACTGGATCATTAAAATTTAATGAAGGCGAGAATTACATTTAATTTTGTTGTGAATTTGACATTTTAAATAATGATTTTTTATCATAAAAAAAAGAAGAATTATATAATGAAGTGAAGTTGAATTAAAGTTATTTAAAATTATATACATATCCTATGCCTAATTATCTGTCAAAATTAATTAAAAATTGTCTTGTAATTGATTTTAGGAAACACCAACATGAAGCCCTTTGTGTTAAAATTTCAAAAGAATATACCTAATAAAGAACTATTATGATCAAAATATATAAAAGCTTATTCTATGAAGCAAAATCTAATTAAATTTCATGAAATTAATATAAAATTACAAAATATAATTTATAATAAGATTACAAGAGTTTAAAATATTAATTACATGATATTAAGATAAAATTAAAATTAAATTCATTTTAAGATGAGTATATAATACAATTTGCTTATATTCATCTCAAAATAATTCTTCTGGGAATTATTATTTTAACAATGGGCAATAAATTATTAAAAGAATGGACAAGATTATAAAACTCTTGATCTAATTATATAAAATAAATAATTTTAGGGCGGGCAAATGTGCAAATATGCAAAATATCAATTTCTTTATTACAATAAATTATTAAAATAGAAAATCTAAATTTTATGATGATTGAAAAACTTAATTTTTTTGAAGTCAAATTCACCTTTTGAAGCATAGAAAAGGTGCCATATTTGTAAATATCAAAATTTAGGTGTTACATATATAAATGCATAAAATTGTATGCTATGTATCTAAATTTTCCTAAAATTTATAATGTCTAATCTTCATATTTTAAAAATGAAGAATAATTAGATCATTATCAATGTTATCTATTATTTCTTTATCAATATAAGTGACAAAAAATATCATTCCATATTTATTTGATTTAAAATTTTATGTTAGAATGTGAATAAGATAGAAGTCTCAATAAAATAACACAATTATATGATTAAAAAATAGGTAATAAACTATAATTATGAATTGATTATTCAATCCCTAAATCCTTCTATTTATTTAAAGAAATAACTATATAACATAATATTCATTGAATACCCATTTGGATAGAACTAAAAACCATTTACTTACTAGAACTCACTTATTAAGATAAATTAATATAAATATATCTTATAATGTTAATTTTATATAATATTATATCAGAATTATTTCTTATTAATATCACCAATAACAAATCGATTTCTAAAAGTTGTTTATGTAATACAGCTTATAACCAAAACAACTGGTATCTCTATAACAGATTATTGCTAAGTCGATAAGAACTATAATTGTCTATGATTTAAATAATGCTTTAATGGCTACTTGAACCTATTTTGTAAACTTGATTATTGAAATCTCAGCTTCAGAGATGAAGAATGGTTTGTTCAAGAATTCTACAACCTCTATGTCTAACATCAATCTTAGATATGGTTTTAAGATTACTTTATTGTGTTCAAACTGGAGTGAACGAGGGAGGCATGGGTCTTGCGATCTCTTCTTTTACCAACATGAATAATAGTTGGGCAACGACAAGAGGTAATCCCATGTTCAATCTATGTTGTCACATGCTTGCATGGCCTTGATATCCACCTATGATTACAAATATAGATATTTCAACTTAATACATGTGCAATGATTTGAACTTAAGACTTTTTTACAAAACTCTAATCTCTCAACCATGACTAAAATACTTTGGATCAATATTGGTTGCAACAAAATGGACACCTTAAAAATATCAGCACTAATTAGTGTTACCTCAAACAACTTATTATTTTAATTTTATTAAAAACTTTAAATATATCTAAATAATAAAATAACCTTTACATAATATAATTGGGCATGAACAACTAAATCTAATACATTAAACTTTAGGGGTGTAAATATTAGATTGAAAAAAAAAATTTGACTCGAAAAAAAAATTTGAGTTTAAGTCAACTTTATGAGTTGAGTTTTGATCAACTTAATTGCTAGAAAAAAAACTAGGATAGGTTATAGTCAATAAAAAATGAAGACTTTACAATTTGATTATTTAAAAAAAAAACTTATGGAAAATCATATCCTTTTTATTTTTTTATATGTTGTCATATCAAATTAAAATTTAGGATTCATTTCATGTCTGATTTACTTGTGTTTGCTAATTTAGGATTAGCTATATTAATATCAAGTAATTTTTATGTTGAACCTTATCATAGCTTATGAATCTAATTGCACTTCTAATAAAATCCAACCTATTAGTATACTAGGGTGGGGTTAATTTATATAGCCTTTATATGACACTTAAAATAAGAAGTAATCTTGATGAAAGTTAACATTTCAATCAAGACTAACCAGATCGTTTATTATTATCAAATCGACTCTTAAACATGTTATAAAATCGAAAGTCTCGACGATTCTAACAAGCCCAAGATCTCATAATTACATCATTTGAGCATTCAAATACACAAAATATATCATATGATCAAGGAATCATTTCGAAGGAGAGAAGATGATTATTTATTTATTGACGCTTTCTCCACCTATAAATTTCATTCCTCATATATGAGGGAGGCCAAGCAAGAGAGAGAGAGCTCTAAAGCTTGAAGATCCTCCAACAATCGTACCACTGACGATTATCAACCAATCATATCGTAAATCTTCTCATCATGACGACCTTCATCGTGGTCTGTTCACCATCATCTCGCTACCACTAGAATACAATGACGTGAATATATATGTTATTTTGGGATTCTATTGTCTTCACATACAATTATGTAATCCCTTATTGGGAAAACTTGTCTTCAAAACAAATATATTGGAAGCTTTCTTAGCTGGATTTTTTTCCCTCTTTTGAGGTTTTCCACGTAAAAATTCTAGAGTTTTGTTCACTCTTTAAATACTAGGTTTGATTTCAATGACAAGGCTAAAATAAACTTTCACTCTACCGCAACTGGTTTTCTAGCACGCAACAAGCCTATTGAGCTAAGTTCATACTTAAGTTTCCCTTTAGTCTAGTTATAAATTTTTTTTAAATATTAAGCTAAAGTTTATTCTTGATATGACACTTAAAATACTACTAGGCGAAGCACGAATCTTGATGCTAAAAGCAAACTGATCCAAGTTGAAACCGGTCGGTGATCGGCACTTAAAATATCATTAAACTTTAGGATATCGCAAATCCTAAAAGCTCTTAAACATGAAGTGTTTATAACAAATCAAGCATCTGACGAGCCAATCTAACAAGCCAAGATCTCTTCACTATTGAGCATTCAAATATTTAAAACATCAAATGATCAAAGGATCATCTGGAGTCATCCGATGAAGTGGAGTGGTAAGTTATATGTATTTACGACGCACTCAATCTATATAAATAACTCATTCCTCATAAGGGGGGCCAAAAGAGAGAGAGAGAGCTCTAAAGATCCTCCAAGCACAATCGTCGCCACTGACGGTTACCAACCACCCCGCCGCTTGATCCTCGCTTGTCAATCTGCGCTATCATGATGACTTCTACCAATGAATCTGCCGGATTATTCTACATGCTGATTGCTCGATTTAAGCACCGCATACATGCTCATCCATTATCATACTCAAGAATCACAGCTAACATCTGTCACATGTTTCCTTTTCATATACATCTGTAATCCCTGACGGGAAGATCTTGTACTTTAAAAATACATATGGAAGTTTTTATCAAACTCGATTTTTCCCTCTTTTGAGATTTTTCACAAAAATTTAGAATTTATTGTTCACTCTTAAATACATGGTGCCGGATTTCAACAAAAGCTTGCGAAAACTTTACTCTACCGAACCGGTTTTCAAGACGCAAGCTTGGCCCGTGGAAGAGAACCCTTCAATCACACCTCAACACCATCGTCAATAGACAACACTGTAACGAGCCTCCCCGCCCAACTCCCGCCACTTTGAAACCAATCTGAACCAAGGATGCCAACCTTCGCCTCACTTCCTCCCGATAGCGTGACTCTGAAGGCGCATGTAAATCTTTAGAAGATTGTGTGCAAATGGAAGAGTCTCAAAATGAGATGATCGACTTGAGAACACAATACCACTACCAAAACACATCTCCCCAAGATCGTTAGCTGGGAGGTCAAAATGCTAATTTCTGACAGTTCCTCGTAGATCGATGCCGATCTCCTCGACACCGCTAGTTCTACTCATCCATCACGCATACAACCGACGCTAATCCACCAATTATTGGTAATATTGACATTTCGCTCCCTTCTCACATGTTATACGTGAATTATGCTTAATGCAAGACAATTTCACCTCAAGATAGAAATCATCTTCCCTCACCTGCATGAGGAATCTCACATTTAAAGCTATTCTTCAACATCCCATTCTGGGTTTCAAGCTCAACATTGATTCCTATGATGGGGCATCACCCACGAACACATCGACCATTACAGACTATCATGCATATCCAACCAGCTCGACACACGCTTTCGTCTTTCCACATCCCTGGACAAGCTGACTTGGTTCTACTCAAGGGAATCCATCCATACTTTGAACTCACCAAGATTTTATAATAGTTCAAAATCCAGGATCATTAAAGATTCCTCCCATCTCTAAGATTTGTCAAAATGAGGGCGAATCACTTAAGGAATACTTCAGGTTCTCTTAGAAGCTCACCAAATACCCGAAAACCGAACTATTAAGAGGAGTTTTCGAGGACTCTGTGGTCTTTTACTCACTAATGAGACCGTCCGCTTCATATGCCACTGGTTCATGGAAGCACAAATCTCACGATGAGGCTTACACGCTTCATCGCAAATACCTGAGCAATCTACGTGAAAACGTAAAGCACCTGTGGAATGCGACCGCCCTATCAAAAGAAGCAACAAGCGTAGTGATCTCCTCCACCACCATATCAACGACGCGGAACCACGCACCAAAAAAGGAATACACGCCAACACATCTCGTGTTAACCTCCTAATGGCTATTCGAGATGAAGAAAATATCAAGTGGCCGCATCCATCAAAACCAAATTCGTGAAATCGTGAGCAATATTGTCACTTCCATCAAGTCGGACATACTACAGGCATGCAAACAACTCAAAGAAGAAATTGAGAGGCTCATTCAAGAGATATCTACGCCATTTGTGAAGAATCAATCGACTCAAACAAACATACCTCCAACCGGGGCAACCAGACAATCATCACGTAAACAACAAAATAATCATCAAACTTGGAGAAATTGAAACAATCGCAGAGGACCAATACTATCTAATCAAGTTCTCATTACCATCAAGATCGGAGTTAAAGAAGTCTCATACCGATCATTCCATCACTTTTAATGACTCGCACTTAAGGAGTACATGTTCCTCATCAAGATCCACTTGTCATCAACGCAGGATCGACCCATGCTATAATGTTAAGAGAATTTTGATCACAATGGGAGTTCTCATTGATGTCTTATTTTACCCATATTTTAACAGTTGGGAAAAGCTCCAACCCGCAGTGACCATCAGACGGGTTTGATAATCACCAGGCGAGTAGAGGAGACAATCACCCTTCAATTCCTGCCCTACAAGTGGCTCATTTAATCCACCCCAAGATGGAAGTCTGATTCGTGATTTTCAGACAAGTTCCCCGTAAGATTTTCAAAGAAGACTTGCTTCGCTTGTTTTCAGATTATGTGATGACCAACCACTAACAAGTGCAAGTTGGATCTCTGCTCTCAGAAGAACAAAGGAAAAATACATAGACTTCTTGCAAAAATCAAGACATCTTCGCTTGGAGTCCGACATATGGGGTCGACCCCAATGTGATCATGCACTCCCTCAAGATCGATCCACATTCAAACCGATCATCCGTAAGAAGAAGTTTTGCACCGACGCCTCTATTGAGCAAGAAGTTAACAAGCTTCTAGAAGCCGGATTCATATGAGAGGTACATTACCCTACATGGCTAGCGAATGTTGTCATGGTTAAGAAAACAAACGGAACATGGAGAATGTGTATTGATTACACTGACCTTAACAAGGCTTGCCGAAAGATAGTTTTCCTCTTCCTCGAATTAATCAGTTGGTTGATGCTACGCCCGACATCAAATGCTCGCTTTTGATGCTTACTCGTTACAACCAAATAAAAATGAACCCAATGGATGAAGAAGACAAGATTTCAAACATATAAAGGTTTATACTATTACCAAGTTATGCTGCTTTGGATTAAAAAACGTTATGCTACCTATCAACGCTTATGAATAAGGTCTTTAAAGACCTACTAGCCGCAAATGGAGGTATATGTGGATGACATGTTAGTGAAAAGCTTGAAGAATCACAACATATTTCGACTTAGAAATATGCTTTAACCTTCTTCGACGTTATAACATGAGACTCAACCCACCAAATGTGCTTTTGGGTTACGGAAAATTTCTTGATTTATGGTAACCCACCGGATGTAGAGGCCAACCCCGAGAAAATCAAAGCTCTCAAAAATATGACTCAAGAATATTAAGGAAGTTCAACATTTGAATGGACGAATTTGTTATCCCGCTTCTAGCCCATTCGGGATAGATACTTGTCCATTCTTTAAAATATTAAAGGGAGCTAAAAATAATAATTTTCAATGGACCGATGAATGTCGCTGAAACTGGGAGTATTTAGCATCTCCACCCCTACTATCCAAGCCTATTCAAGGAGAGATGTTATACTTATATCTCGCCTCTTCCCACGCGATAAGCTCAAGAGAAGAAAGTGGGATACAACGACCAATTTATTATGTCAGCAAAATTCTCTCTGATATAGAAAGTCGTTATCCACTTGCCGATAAGGTGGCTCTGGCTTTAGTTTTCAAGTGAAAAAATTGCATCCATACTTCCAAGCTCACACTATCGACGTTTACACTCATTTACCATTAAGGGCCATCCTATAGAAACCAGAAGCATCTGGGAGGTTAATCAAGTGGTCTATAGAATTGGGAGAGTTTGATATAAATTTTCTACCTCATCCAGCTATAAAATCTCAAGTACTCGCAGACTTTATAGTGGAATGCACTACCCCAACTCCAGAGGAGCTATTTGCTACATGCCTTTCGTCTCCTCAATGGACCCTCTATGTTGATGGAGCTTTAGAAGTACCGGTGTGCGGAATCTTACTTATTTCCCCGCCAGAATACCTTAGTATGGACTTCGCCTAAAATTTCGCAACTAATATGGTCAATATGAGGCTCTCATAGGTTGAGAGCCATTGACCGTGAAGCTCAAGACTTAGTGATACACACCCACTCTCAACTTGTCACCTCCCAAGTTGAGGGAAACTTTAATGCTCATAATCCCGCACAATACCTCCACTTGGTGAAGTCTCTTCTTGCCCATTTCAAGACACATCAAATCATTCACATACTATGAGAGAAGAATACTCGAATGACGCCTCGCTAAGCTTATTTCATCTCGCTACTAGGATCTTAAGAGAAGGCATGTTGAAGAAATATATTTTCTAGTATCCAAGGGTGGGGTAATTCAAGCAATGAGATAAAGGAACATTCGTGGATGGACCCCATCCTATCTTTTCTACAAGAAGGAACTCTTCCTGAAGACCCAACTTCTACAATTTCTCCGAAGACAAGCTTCAAACTTTACTATTATCGGAGGTGAACTATACAAACGAAGCTTATGGATTGCATTCCTCAAATGTCTCTCACCTTCAGAGGCCGACATTAAGAGAGGTTCACTCGGGGATATGTGGAGAACACCTAGGAGGAAGGGCGCCAGCCCTTAAAATTATAAGGCAAGGGTTCTATTGGCCTACGATGAAACAAGATGCCTTGGAGTTCACAAAAAATGTGCAAGTTGTCAGTTGCACTCTAACCTCCCTCACATGCCGCATACAGAGCTCTCATCCATTCAAAGCCCGTGGCCTTTTGCTCAGTGGGGGATTGATATCATGGGACCTTTTCCGATAACATCAGGGCAACGAAAGTTCATCATTTTAGTCGTCGACTACTTCACTAAATGGGTGGAAGCTGAACCACTCGCTAAAATTATGGAGGCAAATGCTAAACAATTTGTTTGGAAAAATATAATATGTCGATTCGGTCTTCCTGCAAAGATCATCACTGACAACGGAACCCAATTTACTGGAAAAGTCTTTACGTCCTTTTGCAAAGATCTTCACATTCATTGCATACTAAAAGACATCCTCAAACTAACGCGATCAAGCTACCAACAGACTATACTCAAAGGACTAAAAACACGCCTCGAAGGCCGGGGCAATGGGTTGATGAGCTTTCTAATGTTCTTGGGCTTACCGCACTACATCGCGCACTCGACCGGTGAGACACCGATAACTTGTGTTTCGGACGTAAGCTATTATACCAAAGATATCGGTTCCAAGTCCAAGAGTTCAATTATTCGATCATGACAGAATGAAGAAAAACTCGACGGACCTACTCCCAAACTCGTGACATGGCCCTACTGACCGCTCTATCACCAAAGGGTAGCTGCCACTTCAATGTAAGAGTAAAACCTCATCCCATATATGTTGGTGACTCCCATGAAGTCTCAAGTCGCAAAAGGCCCTCAACGCAATAAACTCTCACCTCTTTGGGATGGCCCATATGTGGTTATAGCTATGGTGAAGTCAGGAACTTTCAAGCTCAAGGATTCAGAGGGAAAAACTTTACCTCGAACTTGGAACACTGAGAATCTCAAAATATTATCAGGAATTCCTACCGCATAATTATAACTTTATTTTGTCTCGCTTATCATTTCCTTCATGTAGCCAACCCCACTTAGTGGGATAAAGACTTGTTTGTTGTTGTTTCTCTTAAAACTCATATCCGTGTTAAAATCGCCTTATGATTGTATCACCAACTTATCGAGTAATGAGCTTTCTTACAAACTTGTTTCTTCTTCATTTAATCCTCCCACTTGAGAAATATACAACTCATGCTATATCTCAATCGGAGCATGATCAATCCCAAGGGACTTCTCACGCCTCTTCCACACAAGTTAAGCCATCGAGTAAGACTCGACAAACAACCAGATAGTCAAAAGGTCCGTGGACTTCTCACGCCTCTTCCACACAAGTTAACGCCATCGAAGACTCGACAAACAACCTAGATAGGTCAAAAGGTCCTTGGTGGACTCCTCACACCTCTTCCATACGTTAACGCCATCGAGTGAGACTGACAAACAACCTGATAGGTCAAAATCGAGTGGATTCAATTCAACCTCATCCAGACAGCAAGCATCGCCAATAATATTCCCACCAATCCTGATAGTAAAAAACAAAAATAAGAGCGTATCATCTAAAAAAAATAAATGATAGATTAACATGATGATATAAGAAAGAATCAAGATTCATACACACTAATAACATATAAAAATGCATCCTCAAGTGATGCTACATCATATCGCATGATATCAACGCCCTCCTCACCACTAGAGATACTCCTTGGACTCACTCTTAACTTTTCATCTCCAATCGACTAAGAGTCTTCTTGCAGGGAGACAGATCCTCAATACTAGCTCCTTGCGATATTAGCGGATTCCTTTAGGAACCCTGATGAAGCCCTCCTAAACATTGGTGCTCCAAGTCCTTCACTTCAACATCAAGTATATGATTACGAGCTTCTCAACATGAAAAGTCTTCAAGGAGATTTCATTTGCTTCCGCTTCGACATTATATGCTCCTTCTAAAGACGATCCTGTAATGCTTTCTCCAGCTGAGAGCTCTTCTCCTCCGTAAGTGCCTTAAGTCTTTTCTCTTCTCGATGAGTCTGTCATCACCTCAATCAGCTCATCACGAGTGCCTCCACCTCCTATCACCGAGAGAAAGAGAAGTCGACATGTTCGCTAGCTCGCACTGTCACCGATCCTCCAAAGTCGCCACTTCTTTGGCTTTAATACTCATCTTTCGCCATACTGCCTTGTAGATATTTATCTTCACAAATTCAAGATTCCACTCATCTAAAGCAACACCCAAAGCCATCTACCCTAATGTTTGAGTTACCTATAAAGAAAAAACCATCACAAATATTATACAAAAAAAGAAAAGAAGAAGAAAAGAAGAAAGAAGGGAAGACAACGTTCAATTCATCCGCCGCTGACGGCACATATGTGATTTAACACCTCTTCAGGAATGCGGGGCTTCGAGAAACGAACTCCCCCATCATGAGTTGAAACAGCTAAACTCTCAGAGGTCAACTGGGGGCGAACATCTTCTTCGCATATATCTGACGTAGTTACTTTAGCGCATGTCTTCTTTTTCTTTAAGGAAGAAACATTGCCACCACCATGATTCCGTGACGGGCTTCTTGAAAGAACCCTATGAATATGAGGAGACCTTTCATCACCTTTACTTCTCTTTAGGAAAAGAATGAGATCTCCCCGCCTGGATAGGCCAACCTTGAACATTCTATCTTCAACTATATATTTGTCAATGTGACATAAATCATGCTGCAAGCTTCCTACATCATGGATATTAAGAGTTGCCGGGATCTCATTCTCGGACATCAGTAATGGATCTGGAAGGTCATTCAATCTTCCCCATCTCTCGAAGGCCCCACTCATTTTTCACAAAGAATCCATTTGACCAATTTCTAGATTGATCCCGCTAAAAATTCTATCCAATTCTTTATAGTCCATAAGAAACACGCCCCTCGAGTATCACATGTAAATCTACATTTGACAAGTATTTGATGTTCAAAGTAACACCACACTCTCTAAAGAAGACAGCCAAACCGATGATGACCATTAAAGCTCAAAATAAAAACTGTGACAAAGCTACACCACATATTTTGAATATCTCAATCAACTCAGGAGCCAAAGGGAATCGCAGCCCCGCACGAAGAATCATCTCGTAAATAAAGAAGTACCGAGGAGGTGAACGGCTCGACGACTTTTTTTGGCAACAATGACCACCAACTCATTGTGGAAGAAAACTTTCTGAAATACCATTAAACTATCCGATGCGATGGATGGTATATCGTCAGAGTCACACTATGGGTTTTCCTCCGCCATCACCTGAAAATACATAATAAATAAAGAGGGAGAAATGACAAAACTGAGAATTTTGTAAAAGCAACTCACTCACCCCAATGTACCTTTTTTGACTCTCACCAATAGCTTGCGATAAAAATTTTCACGACATGACAAAAGGATACACACATATGAGAAAAGACAAAAAAAAGAGGAGAGAAGATATTCCTCTGATGCTTATAAATTACCCGCCAAACTTTCTCAATTTGAACGATCCGCTAACGCCCATCTTGCGGTTATCAATCGCCATTAAAGTCAGAAATCCAATTTCCAACGTAAAAAAGTTGAACCGCGGCCTTGATCGCCTCCAAACCCGGACGGTCCGACGAGGTCTTTTTGAGGAAAACTGAACAACGACGTAATCGCGGGCCTTGATCGCTTCCAAACTCTCTGGTCCGACGAGGTCTTGACGCCTTTCGAGGGAAATCAACGACGAAGTACGGGCCTTGATCGCTCCAAACCGGCCCGACGGTCGGTGACGCCTCTTCGAGGGAAAACCGAACAACGATGTACGGACCTTGATCGCTTCCAAACCCGGTCCGACGAGGTTGCTTTTCGGGGAAAATCAACAATGACGTAGTACGTGCCTGATCGACTCAACAACCCTCACTCAAGAAGAGAAAGCACTAGAATATTGAAGAAGTGTGCCTTCTCCCTCTAGGGTTTTATAGACCCTAGGTAAAAGGGTAAAAATCAAAAACCGCCTAAAACTATCAAAACCGTAAACCGTAAAATTGCCGCTGTCGGGCGGCCATTAAGCGCTGGAGGTAACCGCCTCACATTCGAGTGCCAACCGCGCTGCTTGCCATCACAGAACCGCTGCCGCCGCCAGACCAGCGGACTCGCCGGCCGCAAATTTCACATCGCCGACCATACTGACCCACGAGTCCGCTCACATCCATCCAGGCTCGGCCGCCACCAAGGCCGACTTGAATTGCGGACCGCACATGGGACGCCATGGGCGAGCGCAGTAGGCTGCCACAAGCTCCTAGGCCCGAAGCTCCATAACCAAATCTGTCCAAGACATACTATACTCATCCGCACATACATCTTCTTCTATAGTCATAATATCAGTTATGACTGTTTCTAAAAATATGTGGTTAATGACGCCAAATTTCATCAAGAATTTGCTATCTTCAAGTATTTGACATATATATTTTTTGGATGAAATAATATCATCCAAAAATAGTAAACTGATATGACACACTTAAAATACTACTGAAGCACAAATCTTGATGCTAAAAGCAATCGATCGTTGAAACCGGTCGAGATCAAGCACTTAAAATATCATCGAAATTTGATATCGCTTAATCCTAAAAGCTCTTAAACATGAGTGTTTATACAAATCGAGTGCCGACGAGTTTGCCAACAAGCCCAAGATCTCAAAATTGACTTTATTTGAGCATTTAAATATTTAAACACATCAAATGATCAAAGGGATCATTGGAGTCGTCCAATGAAGTGGAGTGGTTTCTACATGTATTTACGAGACGCCACCTCCACCTATAAATAGCCTCATTCTATAGGGGAGCCTGAAGAGAGATAAGAGAGCTCTAAAGATCTCCAAGAACAATCGTGTCGCCACTCGACGGCCGTTAACCCACCGCTGCCGCCGGCCGCTGTTGATCTCGCTGCCGCCAATCTATCCATCATGATGACTTATACCACTGATCGCTAAATTGTTCCTACATCGCTGATTGCCTCGATCGCCGTAATTATTCTCGCGATTTCACCGACGATCGCTCGCCACATCATCGCTATTACTATAACCGACGTGTACATAGCTCATTTCTCATACAATGTAATCCCTGTGATCGAAGATCTTGTACTCAAACGAGATACATGAAGTTTTTTTTTACGGGCCAGCCTTGATTTTTCTCTCTTTCAGATTTTTTTTAAAAAATTCCTGAGTTTTATCACTCTTTAAATACTTGCTTTGATTTCAACGAAGTTAAAACTTTTACTCTACAACCTGCTTTTCTAGACAATTCTTGAGATATATATATAAGACGCTTTTAGTAAATATATTTAACCAAAATGATATAATAATAAATTTAAATGACAAATGATATGCTATATTGCATGCTAAAATATTCATGATAGTAATAATTGTATCATCTTTATTTTAATCATATTTAGTATCAATCAATATTTTTGATATTGTATTGTATAAATCTATGTACTCATATTTATTAAGCCAACAAAAATTCATTACTTTATTTTATTGCCATATGCTTATTCAAAGGAGATTTCAAAGAAATAATAAAAGATGTAATCTTATAAGACTTATTATTGTGAAAGAAAGATTTAATAAGAAATGCTCATGATATTAAAAAAATAATTTTAAAAATAATTAAATTAAGGTGATTATGCTGACCTGATGCCCTTTACCCTAAATCCTCTCCAAATGTTTTACGAGAGCAGAACGATTAACCAGAAATTATTAGCTGTCTTGCCAGTCCGCACAATTACAATTCAACAAACCAGCTATAATTACCTAATTTGTTTAATTAATTAAAACCAATATAAATTCGCTGTGGTCTGAGCCGCTTCAATCGCACCCTTGACCTCTCTCGATTCCTTCTTCTCTTCTCTCCAATCCCTTCCCTCCCATAAAGTTGTGATCATAGAGAAGGAGAAAGGAGAGGAACAGAGGCGGATCGATTTCAGGATCACGCGATCTTTCTCAGGTTTATGATTTTGTGACTTTCCCGGCGAGGGTTGGATTGTGGAAGAGAAGATGTGGGTTTCTGGTGCGTTTATGGCTGAAGAAAGGCATTTACTTTGCTGATCAAGCTTCCGGGTTTATCTTGGAGCGTGGAAGGACGACTTGGGAGGAGAGGATGAGCGCATCCAGATTTATAAAGTGCGTCACGGTTGGGGATGGCGCCGTAGGAAAGACCTGCATGTTTATATCCTACACCAGCAACACATTCCCTACGGTGAGTTTAAATTTCTGGTTCATTTTGATGCGTTTTGGCGGTGTTTGTTATTTAGGTTTTGGTTAGTGCTGAATTAATTGGGAATTTGAAGCTTTAATAAATGTTCTGATGGATGAACATGAGTTGCAATTTTAGTGGTTTTTCATGTCGTTTTGTTCTGCTAGAAATTATGTGGAGTACATTTGGGGTGAATGCAGTTTTTTTTCAAAAGATAATTATAAAGCTATTGTCTGGAAAATAATTTTCTTACACCTACTGTGAGTATTATTTGATTTTCAAAAATAGTTTTTCACCTTAGAATTATTTCGAAAGCAGTAAGAAACTAGAAGCCAAATATATGGTTTAAAAAGCAAAGCAGTGAGAAAGCTGTCCAAACAATCAATCGCACAGTCCTTTGGGGAAAAATTGGTTTCATTGATTTAAATTTAAGATTTATGAACTCATTTTGTTAAATTACTTTATGGTGCTTTGGTTGAGCTTGTGGGTGAGTAATGGATTTTGTTCTAGTTTTGTAGACATTATTTTTTTTATATAGTCGTTTGTAAATCTCAAATGTTTTCATCTTTTGCTTCATAATTTAATGATTTCTAAATATTATGTGTGCTATTTTACTGTTCTTGTATATTCACGCCACAATTTCATATTAATTAAAGTTATAGATGTTGGTATGAATTCTTGGTGCATTTAGATATTGACTTTTGGTGAGGGTTATGAGAGATTAGTTACGATTTACTCACTAAAATTTCAACACCCATTCAACGCATACCTAAAAAAAAATATGCACAAATGCAGGCTTTGTGGCTATCCCTATTAGTTATTTGTTGACCTTGTGCGAAAATTTGGGTGAATATATGAGTACTCATGAAGATATGGTCTTACATCAACCTTTCCATATGTCCGGGCAGACTTGTTGGAAGAAGTTTTAATCTAGAATCCCTCATGAGAGAAAGAATAACTATCAAGAAAAATCTGAAATTAAAGTGTAATTTCAATGCTTTAACATGAAAAATTTTACTTTTTCTGCTTTCCATTTATACGATGTTGCAAGATAAATTACATTCATGTGAAGATTCTAATAATTGCCACTAAAATAGATGAGATCTAGAGGCTTTATAACTTGTGTAAATTTCTTGTTTCAAGTTTGTTTCTTTAAAAGTAGCCATCCATTATCTTTTAGTTTTAACAACTTTATCTTCTTGACCTACATGTATGCCTTTGGTTTTCCAAGAATTATACTGAATGAGTATCATTGTTTGAACCTTATTGCATACTTTAATTTAACCATCTCATTGTAGATTTCTTACCACTTTGTCTTGGAAACAGGATTATGTGCCTACAGTGTTCACAATTTCAGTGCAAATGTTGTTGTATGGCAGCACTGTTAACCTAGGTTTATGGGATACTGCTGGTACGTTGAGATGCTGCATCCCTCTGGCTCCTTGTAAAATATATTTGAATTACATCCCTATAATTGCATAGGCTTTTTTATTAATGAATTAAAATAACAGTATTCCTTTAATTTTACTTTTATGTAACAGGCCAAGAAGATTATAATAGATTAAGACCTTGAGTTATCGTGGAGCTGATGTTTATACTAGCCTTTTCTCTCATCAGCAAGGCCAGCTATGAGAATGTTTCAAAGAAGGTGCAGAATCAACTGACTCAATTCTGAATTTCTAAAACTTCTTATTTCTTGTTCTAAATATTACTTGTGTCTCATTGTGGGGCTTTTATTCGAAATGCAGTGGATTCCTGAACTAAGACACTATGGCGTTATACTTGGAACAAAGCTAGGTAAATCTTTTGTAATTGAATTTTGCCCTTTTTCTCTTTATGCTAATTTAGAATTTTTTCTTGTTAAATGCATCTTTGTCTTTTAGGTTTTAAACTGAGATTCTAAGTCGAATTAAATAGTGTGTGATTATAGATAAAAGTTTGATAATATTATAAATTAATAGATGTGAGATAAAATTATACTTTAAAGATTATTGTGATACCAAGATTATCAAAGTGTTTATGCCCTCAAGTAGTTTAGAGATTACTCAAAGAAAATTTTAATGAATTAGAGGATTAATACAAGATACCCTCAAGAAAAGATTTATTGAGGGAGATTTAAATTATAATGTGAGAGTAGAAGATTTTAAAGATTCAAAAGTGATTTGAATTAAGAATGAGACTATATTAGATTTTGCTTAAATTTTACGATTAGAATTAATACTTTATTTAAGAAAAGAGATGAACATATTATTACTTATAAAATGGATCTAAGAACACATTGATTATTTTGAAAGAAAATAGATCGTTTAGATTGTAAAGATTGTTCAATAAGTGAAATTTTAAGTAACATCGATATTAGTTTTAGATTTTAAGATGTAAGGTTATAAGAGAAAAATAAACTAAATTATTGTCCAGGATGACACTTAAAGAACACAAATAAAATATTTTAAGAAACTACAAGAAATTAGAATTTAGGATGTCATGCGAAGTTATGTGGAAAAAATATCAAGAAAGATTCTAAAGATGCTTGAGAATCAAGGAAAAAACTTTAATAAGATTGTGGAATGGAGTCGAGAAAGAAAAGATAAGAATAATAAAGATTATTATAAAACTTTTAGAAAAAACTCTGAGAATCGAGAAATATATAAGTGACCAGAGATTCTAAGAAAGAATATATGACGAAAAATTTAGCTTTAGTGATTTATACAATGACAGATACCAAAGAAGGTGAAAGATGTATGTATAAGTTACCAACCAAAGAGATAAGTAAAGACATATGGAGTATATTACATGAAAAATAATAAAGTCTTTTCTTAAAAAAGATATTGAAAATAGTGGATGAGGTATTTTGATAAACTTTTCAAGATTGAAAGACGATTGATTTTAGAACCTTAATACTAAAAAAATAGAATTTCATTTTATCGTCAGATTAGTAACTTAGTCTTTAAAGAAAATGAAATGTGGAAAAGCAAGACCGATAATATTCCAATAGATGGAAATGTTTAGGAGATCAAGAAATTTCTTGCTTACAAATCTTTTAATGTTATTTTAAAGACTAAAAGATGATGAGAGAGAAAGAGTTTGTTGGTTCTATATTTAAGAATAAAGGTGATGCACAAGAGTGTGCAAATTATAGAGAATTAAGTTAATGTGCCATACATTAAAATTATAGAGAGTAATTGAGCATAAGATGATGTGATACGGTTTCTCACAATCGCTTGGTCATGTAGATCTACTGAAGCATAGAGAAAGTAAGAATGATCTACATATGATATTTATTGATTTAGAGAAAGCTTATGATAAGTTAAGAGATGTTCTTTGGAGAGTTCTAGAAACGTAAAAGAGTTAATATATATACCAAGTCATTAAGGATATGTATACTAGAGCTACTTGTGTCCAAACACAAGGAGGATTAACAAAATATTTTCCTATTTCGCTTGGATTACATCAAGGATCAACATTAAGCCCTTATCTTTTACTTTAGTTATGGATGTTCTTACAGGCATTTACAAGAAGATGTACCTTGGTGTATGCTTTTGTCGATGACATTCTTCTTGTTGATAAGACTAGAGAGGAGTCCAAGAAACTTGAATTATGGAGGTCAACTTTGAGTCTAAAGGTTTTCGTTTAAGTAGATCTAAACCTAATATATATGGAGTGTAATTTTAGTTGTAGAAGTTTTAGTGATGTGTTGTGACTTTAGGTGATCAAGTCATTAATAAGAGTGATTTAGATATTTAGGCTTTATTGTTCAAAATGATGGTGAAATAGATGGAGATGTTATTAGTAGAATTCAAGTTGGATGGTTGAAGTGGAGGAATGCATCTACCTATTATGATGTAAAAGTTCCACTTAAACTTAAGAAAATTTTATAAGATGGTGGTAAGACCGCAATGACTTAGCATAATGTTGACCAATAAGAGAAGCATAAGACTAAGTTAAGTGTTACAGAGATGAGGATGCTCAAAGGATGAGTGGCTTTACTCTTAGAGATAGAATGCAAAATGAGTATGTTCGGGGAAAAAGTTGGTAGCTCCAAGTAGATAAGATTAGTGAGAGTCGCTTTAGATGGTTTGGCCACATAAAGCGTGGCCGTCCATGACGATTAGAGTAGATGATTAGATTTACCTTATGTTAAGAAAGGTAGAGTAGACCTAAAAGACTTGGTTAAGATATAAAAAATGATCTTAAGATACTTGAATTAAATGAGAATTTGACACATAATAGACACAATGGAGACAAGGATTCATGTACCCACCTCTATTTTTGTTGTTGTTGTTGTTGTTGTTGTAAATGCATCTTTGTCTTTAAATAATTTTTCAACCTGGTTTTTGTTGTTGGTGTTCTGATGTCATTTTTTTTCTTTTTGGTAGGAGATCAATAGTTCAATCATTTATTGGTTTGATGGCAGATGTTACATTTTTTTATCAAGAACATAGACTTATTTTGTAATACTATTAATACCATATACAAAGTTTTGGAGCCTAATTAACACCCTACTAACAAATGTTTTATTTAGACTTAGTACACGGTACCCAATATTCATGAGTTGTTTGATTAATGTTATTTTGAGGATTTTATTTTAATTTTTGGATAGACTAGATTTTCATTATAAAGGGCTGCTATTATCAGGTTTCAGACCTTAGCGATTAGGATTATGAATTTATTTGTAAAATTCCACTAACTAAATCATTAGTAAATAATGACATAGCTATCAATTGGGTGAAGTTGTATAAAAACTTTGGCTTGGTTTTGTGTGTTTGTTTATTTATTCATTTTGTTCTCAATGATATAAATTATACATCGGCTAATTTCCAACAATTGTCATAAGAGCTTGTGGTTCTAATTAAGAGCATTGATTGGCGAAGTGGGATCGATGTTGGGAATCACTAAGTTTGATGGAATGGATTTTCCATTCTAGAGGATGTTGATGGAGTATTATCCATATAGCAAGAAGATGCACTTGCCCTTAAGACAAGAAGCCTTAAACTATTATGAATGGTTAGTGGAATATCCTTGATAGACATGTACTTGAGAGTGATTCGTTTGATGTTGTCAAAGAACATGACACATTATGGTGATGGTGAATGACATTGCAGGTTTTATGAAGGTTTTGTTGGATATGTTACAAGGTAGCAAGGTATATCTAATGAAGAAAATATTTACTTTAAACAGGGCTTAAGGTGGTATGGTGGTGGAACATCTAAACAAATGCAATTGTGATCTTAAAGAAATTGGCCTTAATGGAGATTAAATTTGATAATGATATGCCATAATTTTGTTGGTATCATTACACATAATAGTGGGGAATTAGGACTGTTGTGAGCAATTCTTTAAGAATGTTAAACTTGCATTTTAGTGACATTTGAGATACTATTTTTGTTGATACTACAAGGAGAGTTTTCAAAGAATTCTCAACAACAACTCATGCTTTGAATATCGAGAAGAGGGTTGGGAGTTTTCATAGGTACTTAAGCAAGGGTGATAAGTTCAATAATGGATAGAACATGGAGTGTTGGAATTATGGCAAAGATTGGTCACTTGATTAGAGTTGTAGAGCATTGAAGAAGAATGATGGTATTGATATTGCTGTAGTGAATATGCTCTTAAAAGAAATAAGTGATACTTTAATTTTGGTTGTTGATAGTACTATTGACTCTTGGATATTGGATTTATGCACTTCTTTTCATACTTCTGCACACCAGAAACTATAGAGAATTATGTTGTTGGGAACTTGAAAATGTTTATTTCACTAGTGGTGAGCCTTTTGAAGTTGTTGGTGTTAGTGACACTAACTTGAAAATGATTAACAGGCCAGTTTGGAAGATCCAAAATATGAGGCATGTGCCTAAGTTGATGTGCAATTTAAATTTAATTGGGAAATTTGATGGCAAATTTCATAGTGTGACTTTTAATAACAGTGGTTGTAGAGTTATTGAGTCTGTCACGGCGATTGTTTGCCAAAAAATAAAAATAAAAAACACTAGAATGCTTTACGTTACTTCAAATTGCATAGATACAATTTCAATTTTGTATTTCATTGCAAATTTGACATATGGTATCATAGTCTTATGCATGAGTTAGAAGGGGATGAATGCGTTTCATCTGAAAGGGAGACTACTGTATTTGAAGCATGTTGGATACAACTTATGTGGGTGCTGTGTTTTTAGGAATAAAAAAAATATGAGCTTTACTAAAGTTGCAGAGTTAGAGTTGATGACTACAAATAGTTGGGCACTTGTCTATATTTGCTTTTTTTATGATTTCCATTATTATGTGATCTTTATTGATGATTTAAGAGGGAAGGTATGATTTTATTTTCCCAAGAATAAAGTTGATGTGTTTGAGGCCCTGAAATATTGGAAAATGATGTTATAGAACGAAATAAATTTGAATGTTAAATGGTTACAATTAGATAATTGAGAATATATGTATTTGATTATTAGATGATTATTGTGACAGTGCTATGTAGATAATGACATCAAGATGAAGAAGACAATCCTGGGAAAACCTCAACAAAATGCTGTTGTTGAGAGAATGAACAAAACATTGGACAATGGTGCTGGAAACGTGAGATTGAATATTAAATTATTTTTGGTTGATGCTATTAGCACTATAACATACTCGATTGATACAGGTCTTAACATCAATGGAATTTAGAATACCTGATGTAAACAATCCTTTTTTTGGAAAGTGTTTTGTTGCCTTGCTCATGTTCATATTGATTATGCTATTAGAAGCAAACTTGATATTTACTTCAAGTGGTGTTTTTTAATTGGCTATTGTGATATGAAATTTGGTTATCATTTATGTGTGAATTAAATTTGGAAGGTTATCCAGAGAAAATTTGTGATTTTCAATGGAACCATCTTTTATGAAAACAAGTTGAATGCATACTTCAGAAACTTTGTAGCCCACGAGTTGAATGTGGTTTTTATTGAAAGAATTTTTTTTTGTTGAAGATGAAAATGCTAACATGTAGCAAGATTATATTATCCCCTGAAAAATATTGTAGAACTCTTCTTGCTCTAGTTTGGAGGTTTAGTAGAACTATCAGGCCACCGTATAGTTTCCTACATTAGGCTATTTGTTGGCTAATGATGGAGGTGAACCAAATAATTATAATGAAGACATGAAAAATGAAAAATAAGTTAAGTAGGAGTTCATCATAAAGGATGGGATGGATTCATTATTATCTTATCAAACATGGCAATTGACATAGTTTCTGAAGGGAAAGAAGGCATTATAGAATACTAATGGAAAGCATGATTCGATAAGTGGAAAAAGGTGATGTTAGTCATTAAATATTCTCAACATAAAGATGGTATTAATTACACAAAAGTTTTTTCTAGAGGTGAAAATTACCCTAAATGGAATGGGGCTTGCACTAGTTGTGAATGAACACTTGTTTGTGGAGTGGTTGACCGTAAAGGCAACTTTTCTTGATGGTGAATTGAAGGAATAAATTTACATGGTGTAATCATGAGGAGTTATTCTTCGGGGAAGGAGAAAATAATATGCAGACTTTAGAAAGTATAGTCTTTAACAGTCTCTATGACAATGATACAAGAAGTTTGATGCTTTCGTGAAAAGTCACATCTTGAGGTGTTTGATAGATCATTATTGCTACAGGAAGACCCTCGGCAATTTCTATTATCATTTTATCACTATATGTTGATAGTAGGTGGCAAAAAAACAAGAAATTAACGAGTTGTACAAGGCATTCTCTAAGGTGTTTGTGATGAGGATTTGGGTTCTGTTGTATATGAGAATTACAGGAAACAAGATACTTGAAGCTTCCACAAGAAAAATGTGTGAAGAAGGTGCCTAGCGAATTCAACATATAAGATGCCAAACTTGAAAGTATTACTTTGGGTAGTCACTTTAAAAGCTTTCAAATGAGCCTTTGAAAGGCATGGATCCATATGATAAATGTACCTTATACTTCTACTATTGGTAATTTTATGTATGCTATGATTTGCACTAAAACTAACATTACTCAAGTAAAGAGAGTTATATGTATGCACTTGAGTTACTCAAGAAAATGATATTGGGAACAGATTCTTAGGTATTAAAAGTTCTATCAAGTATGCTTACACCTTAGATTCTATGATGTTCAATATGGTTTAAAACCACATAAGATAGTTGCTCTTTCTGCTATCGGGGCAAAGTATGTTGTCATGATTGAAGCAAGGAAGTAGATGGTTTTGTTGCAATTGTTTTTAGAAGAGCTGAGTTGAAAATATGATAGAAGTGTGTTGCATTGTTACTATTATTGCATAATTCAATTTATTATGCTAATACAAAGAATATTCGAGTATGTTATCATTGCATTATGTCAATTTTGGAGGATGGTGCTTTAATACTCGAGGATTCTTGAATACAATCATATGTTGATGAAGATTGGTTGGATTAGTGCAAGTTGGATTTATTAATGAGGTGTGCGAAGTCGTTGTCACTACTGTAGAGACTCAGTGATTGATTTCTCCAAGCGGGAGATTATTAATTTGCAAGTTATTTAATTAATGGCGTTATAATAATTTCACTATGATTTTTGATTGCCACAGATTTTCATTAGAAAGGGTTGTGTGTTGTGTCATTCAGCTTCATATATATGAGAGATTATGGTTGTGAATTTCTCTATAAAACTTCACCATCTTAATCATTATGATAACTATAGCAGCGGTAGGAAGATATAGCCATTAATCTGGTGAACCTATATAAAATTCTGTGTGTATTTTGTGCATTGTTCTTTTTTTTTTAAATTTTATTTACTTTTGGCATTTTGAAATTGGTCTTGCCTAATTCCCAGCACCATATGACTTGTTTATGAGGAAGATATCCCTTTTTTCACTTAGATTACCTTATATATCTTTATTGCTTCTCTTCACTCTACTCAAATCAGTTTAGTTCTTTTCAATGAAAAGGTTTCATGGTTTTTTCTCTTTACTTTCACTTTTATACAGGACACTTGAATGCGTATTATATCCAATAGAATGAGAAGAGAAGTATACATTTTTAAATTTTATTTTAGCTCTATGTAACATGTATGTTTACTTATTTTAAATCTCATTCCTTTTGCATATGTTATCATTTTCTTTTCAGAACTATGTCGTAGTTTGGTAGCGATGTAACTGGATATTTTTGACTTTGATTGATTATTTTTGTTGTTGTTCGCAGTCATTTCTCATTTATTATACACACTTGTAAGAATGTTTATAGAGTTAAAGCCCCATGCATTCAATGTGTTGGGATGGTGAATTCATAAAATTGATCCCAAATAGTTGTGGTGATGACATCTGAGTATGTTGGACATGGTGTTTATCTGGGTGCATGGTTCATAGGCTTACAATTTTTCAAAATTTTTTTTCAAAGTTGCCACTATGTGCATCAAACTTTATGAAATTAATGAGGATATGTGTTAATATGATGTTCAAGATCTTTTTCGATATCATTTTGGTCAGTGTTTGTTTAGGTGTATCTTGCAAGCTTGTTTATTAGTTACTAGTTGAAGTTGTTTAAATATGCACTCAAATGTGGGAACTATGGGGGGATGGATTGGCGATAATTTCTTGTTGAACTAACGCAAAAGGGTATAGTTGGTTAATCTCTTATGCCTGAGCTCACCAAGGTAGACCTTCCTGAACTTACTTGTGATTTGGTATTTCTTTTGTATTCTATTAGTACCAAGCGAAAGTACTTTTATAATTCGTAATGCTTCTGTTACATATTTCTTGCAGTAATTTAGGGAGTTTGTTACTATGAGTTGTGTCATTACAAGAGTCTTAAGTAGATCACATGGATTGATGATAAATTATTGCCTAAATATCCGCCTCTTCCAGTGGATTTACCAACTGCTTTCTTTTCATCATTTTTATCCTTTGTGTATTTCTGTATTTAACACTACCATTCTCTTAGAGATAGAATGCAAAATGAGTATGTTCGGGAAAAAGTATAAGATTGTGGAGAGTCGCCTTAGATGGTTTGGCACATAAAGCCCTACCATCCGATTAGAGAGTAGATGCAGATTAGATTTGCCTTATGTTAAGAAAGGTAGGACCTAAAAAAGACTGTTAAGATGTATAAATAATGATCTAAGATATCAATTGAATGGATGAATTTGACACATACATAATAGACGGATAGGATTCATTGCCCCCACCTAGTGGGATTAAGGCTTGTTGTTGTTGTTGTTGTTGTTGTTGTGTATTTCTGTATTTGAATAAATTGTGTTTTTGTTAGTCTTTGAAGCTGTGCAACATTGTAGAATCAGAAAACCCATTTGTTATATATGCCATGACTCTCAAAAAACCTATTTTATGCTACCATTCTTGTTAATTTTTATTGTTTGTGAGTGATTTGATAAGATCGACCTACAGCCTTGATCAAATTTGAAGTTATTCCATCATCATATAATTTTGACTCTTACGTTGATATTTGAGTAAATGTTCAAAATGGCCCCTAGACTTTAATAATAGGTGTGCTTGTTTTAGTTTTAGATTTTTTTAGGTGTTCGATTTAGTCAATTAAGTTATCAAATCTGAATCATTTCAGTCCTACCATTAAATTTGCTGTTTTCTTTTAACGAAAATTAGCAGAAGAAAGCTTCTATTAGGGACATTTGGACTTTATTTTTTTGATCAGTCTCATTACTTAATATACCTCAAACTAATGTGATTGACTTAAAAGTCATAATATTCCCTCTTGAAAAAAATTTCTTCACAAATTTCCATAAAAAAGAAATAACAATTTTGCTGGTAAGACTAAATTTGTTCAACTTAGTGAGTTGATGGGATAAACTGAATATTTGTGAAATCCCAATACTGCAATTGACAAACCTAAAAAGTTTAGGGACCATTTTGATCATTTACACCATTGATTTACTTTTGTTAGCGATGGGTTTACAACATATTAAATTCTATGTGGATTTTGTTAATCATCATCATCAACAGTTTTGCCCCAACTATTTTGGTTAGTTTTATGAATTCTCCCGCTTAATTCAGTCTTATTAAACATTGCATGAAGTGCTAACTCTGGTTCTGCAAAGTTTTTTTGTTCTGATTCCCACCAAACTTGTGAATTGTCAATCTTTTACTGAGAATTATCATAGTGTAATTATATCATCACAATCATGTTTGAAAATTTGTTGTTTCGTGGTGCTTCGCGTATTAATAATATCAAATTAGCAATGCCTATTTTTTGTTTTTAAATTTTTTACCCACTTGCTTATGTGGGTAAACAATATACCCTTTCTTTAGTAGGAAAACATTCCACTGTATGACCCTCCTCATTGCTCTAAATCTACTTCCTTTTTGGTTTGCTAAAGTTCCATTATCAATTAAATGGATTGAGTTTTTTTGCATTTTGCATGCAGAAATGAACCTGAAATTTCTTATGCTAAAATCACAAGTCTTTGTTGTGCCACTCACATAAAAAGAATCATTGAAGCAAAAAAAAAAAAAAAAAAAGTATATGTACCAATTTTTTCCATTTTGTATGTTTTCATTCTTGATTTAGATTGTACTGATTTTTATCCCAATGCTTCAATATTCAAACTTGGAAACAAGGTACTTGCTAGTTAGTACTACTTTCTAATCCCATGAAGAGATTCAACTGCACTGTTGAAAATATTTTGATCAAGGTGGATCATCATAGCCTTGAGTGGTAAGCTGATGGCAACAAGCTGCTAGGAAGCAAGGTCAACCCTCTTGTGTCGGCGGGATGTGGAGGCCATGTATTTTTGGCGAAGTTTTAAATAGTTGATTTTTATTTTGTATTTTGAATTTAATTGCGTTCTATCCAGTCCTAGTTTAGAAGAGTTTGAATTAGTTTTCCTGATATTTAGGAATTAGTTACTTAGAATCTAAGAAAGTTTGTTTAGCTTGTTTATTTTTATGGAGATCCCCGGTCATTAAACATAGCCATTAATTTGGTTTTAAATAATCTTATTTTTAAATAGTTGTTATTAATGTATGTGAATTTTAGATATCTAAAATCTCTCATTAACATAGCCTTTTATCTCTTCTCACTATCCCTCTTTATCTCTCTTTATCCATGTGGCTGTTCAACGTATGAAAAGTTGTAGCAATTGGCCTCTTCCTCCTCTCTCACCATATTTTTTTTACTGCAAGTGCACAATAAAAATTATTATTTGGATTGCACACCATTATTTAAGAATAGAAAAGGGAAGCAATCTCGCAATCTCTAATGGTTTGTTAACCAAACATTTGCCATCCCTACATCCAAGACTTTTGGATCATTAACTCAATTTTTGGTTACTTTATTCCTTGAGTTTTGAATCATCTAGTATGAGAACTATCAATTCTGTCTAGTTGAAGACAAGAACCAACCTCAAAATCCAAAATGAAGCAATGCTTAATTACAAGTCATTAGATTGATCCAACCTCTCCAATTATAGTGTGATAATTTTGGAGGGCTTGAAAGGACATTTGATTTGAGGGATTGGAAGAGATGTTTCTTGGTTCATGTGCTTCTAATCCAAATGATAAAATTCTAAAGAGTGTGGGGATATGGAGGATGAAGAAGTTCATCTATTGGAATTATTGTTGGATGCTTGACCACTGTTTAAATTTTACAACAAGCTTGAATTGCCAACATATTACGGGACAATCGATCTCAATGTATACTTTTTTTTTGTTGGTGCTATAATGCCCATAAGATATCTTTTTTGAGGCTGGAACTATATGGCCGTGCAGTTTTGTGGAGTGAGAAGCCATGATCGAATGCAGATGACTTGGGCCATTTCAAGACCATCTTGAAGTAGTTCTATCCCATCAGCCACTACCATTTGGGCTGCATTTGGGAAATTATTTGCCTAAATGATGGCAATTTGGTGTCATTGACGTTAGAAGATGCCAAGTGTGGTCTGGACTCTTAGTTTGAAATAAATTGGCAATGAATGAGTGTTCAAGCTGCAGACCGAGTGGGTACACAGTATATTTAGCAATGCTGGAAGGTTTTTAAGCGTGTTGACTAATGAGAAGCCTTCAGTTTAATTACTGTTAATTTAAAAAAAAACTAGATATTTTTTTAATTCCCTTCATTCCTGGAGCCTATGCATGAGTGATGCACAGCGGTAATGAACTCAATAACATTAGAGCCTCTATATCTCTGCGGTTTGATTGTAAGCATATGCTTAATTTGGTGCCTCCCTTATCCAGTCCTTACGTGTAAGAAAATCATTTTAGTTAATTGGGAAATTATATGATAAGTTGCGTTAGGTAGTCGATGATCAGTGCAAAATTTATCGATAAATCATGACATGAATCCTAGACAAGTTGAAAAAGCATTGACGATGTTTTTTTAAAAAAATTTAGTTTACAGCTAAGTCATGAAAATATCTGTTGACTCCCCTTGATGGTGGGAGGCTGAAAATTTGGGAGCTGTCTCTGATTAAATAACTGCTATAATTAATTTATTGTAAGGAATTGATTCTTCGTGTGAAGATGCAGTTGATTGGCATGCCTTCTTAAAATTTACATTAGATCAAAGGAGGAAGGAGATGATTTTAATTATATTGTTTCACGGTGATTGTTATCAGTTAGTAGTGAAACATGTAAAAATGAAAATTTTATGTTTTTTTTTTCCCTTTCGTTGCTAGATGTCATTAATGGTTTGCAATTTCTACCTGTGTGGAGAGTCATTCTCTTGAAACCGTGTGTTCTTAATACAGAGCATCTATTGTAGACCCTTTTGATGTTGGTGTTATGTCAGTGTTGTAATCTGATTCATTTTTATTTAATAATTTTTTGAATAGTCGGCCACTACTAATGATGTAATTATAACCTTTCAGATCTTCGAGATGACCCGCAGTTCTTCATCGACCACCCAGGTGCTGTGCCCATTAGTACAATGCAGGTAAGATGAATTGGGATCTATCACTAATTTTTTTCATGCATAGGAAAGCGTCATATACCTAAATATCAAACTTTAAGTATTAGATATGTAAATGCATAAGAATTTTGTGCTTTGTATGTAAATTTTCAACCAAAAAAAAAAGAGACCAATTCAATCCATGTGTTATTTCTATGCTGCTTAATATGCGCTTACTTTTAATGTTTTTTTTTTTATAATTGTAAAGGGAGAAGAGCTGAGAAAGCAAATAGGCGCTTCTTCTTACGTCGAGTGCAGCTCAAAAACACAGCAGGTATGTCTTCAAGCAACAATCCTCCATGTTTGCTTTGATAGCAGCAAGTGGCTGAGATCTCCATTCTGTGTGATAATATTTGTGGCACAGAATATCAAAGCAGTATTAAAGTCGTTCTTCAGCCACCCAAAAGAAAAGAAGAAGAGAAAGGCTCAAAAATCTTGCTCCATTTTGTGAAGAAACACTGCATTGGAACACTGATAACTGAATATTTGTCGCACAATCTAAGTTTCTGTTTGATTTAAAGCTGTTTCTGTATATTTAACTGACATCAAAAACAGCAGATTGATATATATCATGATATGATTTCTCGCTATATGTTGTATTTATGTTTTGTAACCAGCAATTTGTTATGTATGACCACGAAATCAGATGACTTTTGCCCTCATTCATAAGCATTTGGTGAATGTGGCGGCCATCTGAAGCTATTTTGTCTTCTCATTAGACCTGCTATGTTTACTATTTTGTATTTCTATTTAAAATTTATCAAGGAGGTTTTGCTTGTTCAATGCAATACCTTTTTTTTTTATAATTTTTTTTTGGCTTATATTTGTTTGAAATATATGTGGTTGTACTTTTTTGTTTAATGCTAGCATATGTACTAGGCTTTCTTTTTTACAAGCATCAACGAGCAAGTTGAATATCGAATTTTAATGAAAATTTAGTCTTGATTTGAAATTGTGGGTAGATTGTAAATGATATGTCAAAGGAGGGAAGCGTAATTTGGATGCAAGTTGGATGAATGTATCCTTGAGAAGTATAGTTTATAACTCATATTTAGAAGTCTTCTTATTTTATCGAATTGAAATCATAGAAGTGAAAGTTCTTATTTTAATTAATATCTTAGGTAAGCTAACAAGTTGATCAAGACCTAGAATAAATTTAATTAGCTTTGGCCAAAAAACAGCTATGTTGAGCTTAATTGATTCATTTGATCAACTAGCTTGATCACCTTAGTTTAGGTCTTAACATTAGCTATTTTAAAGATACTTTAAGAAGCCTAATGGTTGTGCTTAACGCAATGAATTAGGATAACTTAGTCGATCGAACAAAAGTTAGAAAGGTTACTTGGTCAAATTGATCGATGATTTAGGCTAAGTTTAGGGTAGGCTTAGGATCTACATTAGACTGTTAGATTAAGATAAAGCTATATAAGTCTATCTAAAACCAATATAATGCAATTAAATAAGATTGGCACAACCTAGCTTACTTGATCCTTAGCCTAGATCCAAAAGCTTACATGCCCCTCCCCTCACATTGGCTCCCTAATAGCTTATATTTACTCACCTTGGATCCCTAATAGCTCTAAAAGCTCTTCATTATCAATTGATTTAAAGAAAATTAAGGCCAGTTATAGTTGAAGCTTAATTGAACCTATTACATGGCATTGTTCAATCCCCGAAGAAGAAGAAGCTTACACCTTAGCATGAATTCATTCGTAGCCATTCTTTGACCTTCTTAGGGCATCTTAGGTTATGTGAAAAAGTCTAGTTGACTTTAATTGCTCAATTGATTCTATAACTTCTTTTATGCCCATGCAATTGATAAGTTTTAGTGGTTAGTAGTCCTATATAATCCCCTCTTCAACCCCTTGATGAGATTCAAATTAGATAGTAAAAGTTGTTTATTGAGAGATTATTAGTTAATATTAAAAATTCTAAATATATTATTTATGAAATAATATTTTGATAATTCAAGATATTAGTTAGAAAAAAGACATTATTTGAGTTAGAAAAATTAACATAAGCCATCCAAATAATTAATATAATTTGGTGTGGACTTATAAAGTCTTATTCACTTAGGGACTATTTGGCCGGCTGATTTTTGCGTGTAAAGCAAATAGAAATGCACATAATTATACTTTTATTGTGTTTGGAGATTGCAAAGTAAAATTAACACGAGATTTAGCGTGCAAACCAAATACCGTAGCCCCTTAGTTTACAGTGTATTCCTTATATGCTCGATTCGGGCGAAAAAGAAATTCACGGGCCATCTCTCGCCCTTGATGCAATTTTTCTATGACATCCTCGTCGCAATCTCATCGGCGCCTAGTGAACACGATCTACATCGTCGGTAAAACAATGAGCGAAGAGAACGCCACTGTAATCTAAGAGGCGCGAACTCTTCTTCTTTGCCCGGTTCGTCCTGCCGCCAGAGATGATTTAAAATCCCCCCAAAAAAAAACAACAAGAACGAGAACGAAAGACATCTTACAATGTGCGAAGAGAATGACAGAAAACTGGAGGAGCTTCGCTAATAAATCGAAGGAAATCAAACCAGAATGGCTTGTTGTCAAGATGTGTTGTTGGATTATGGGTTTTTTTAAACTTTTTCAGTACTGCGAACAAACGGTGAGGTCGTGTTTGGCATAGGGCTGTCAAAACAGCTCGTTGAACGGTTTGCTCGAAACAACGAACAACAAACTTAAATTTTCTGTTCAAATGAGTCAACAGCAGCTGAACCGTTTTCGCTTGGCTTTGAACTGTGTGCGTTCCTCGACATGCATTTGCTTATTTATGTTACGCTATTCGACTTCCGGTGAATTCGTTGTTGCTTTTACCAATGGCGAATGTTTGATCGAGCCCTAGTTTTGAGCCTCTCTCTCCAGTTCTCCAATCTCTACTCCTCGTCCCTCGACTTGATTCAAGTAGTCCCACTCAGCTCTTCCTCCCAGTCTTGTCTCTGATTTCGTTCTTGGCATGCCTCGAAAGTGGAGTCGCGAACTGATCCTCTCTCTCTCCGATTCTCATTTTTTTTGAGTCGTCTGGCTCTTTGTGATTTTCTTTACCTCTCGACTCTATTAAATGTTAATATCAGATTATTACCTGCTCGACCCGCCAGTGTCTTTCAACAACTCTATGATTATTGTGATTATGTGATTTTTTGAGAGCATAACTCCTCTCATATATGGGAGTTTTGGAAGTGATTATATGATTTGAATTGAATCGGTGATTTTTTTCTCAATGTGCAATCGATTCTATGTTAAAATCGTTGGTTTTATTTAGGGTTTCACATCATTATTTTGTCGATTCTTTGGAAAGATTTTTTGTTTTCTAATAGGTAAGCATCTTGGATAAATCATGTACTTGCAGTTGGTTTGTGAATCATGAGAGGCTGATGTTGTTTACTTTCAATGTGCTTCTTTCCATCTGGTTCTTTCGTCTCTCTCATTATCACACCTTTGAGTAGTCGACTCGTTTGAGCCCTCAACCCTAAATTACATGGTTCCCTCTATTTGTTTATACTATTTTGAAAGTATGATATATGTATCTGTTTGACTATTTTGAAAGTGATGATATGTCGTTTGAGCCCACTAAATTGTGTGAATCGACTTTAACATTGAATGAGATCGACATATCATACATGGGAAAGAAGTGACCACTAAATTACGTGGTTCTCTGTATCTGTTTTTATTTACAATTGATGGATTCATGGAATGATGGTAAAATGAAATGTTTTTTTCTCCCTCTGTTTCTCTCCTCCCTTGTGTGGTTTTGTGTTATTATGGGCATGCGACATGTGTAACATCCTTTATATATGTTTTGGATAATCTCTTTCAATCTTTTGCAATTTCAAATTATGTGATGAATAGTGCATGTTCTATGCATATATAATTGGGAAAAAAATGCTACCAATTTAGGTTATATATATATTTATGGGGGGAAAAACCTCAGAGATTATTAAGGGTTTCTCTCATTTAATTTATCTAGTAAAAATAGATGGCAGGTTGATTGGAAGCATTAAGCAATAACATGTAAATACACTGCTCTAGTGCTCTACAACTAATAATGCTTGAAGCATGCTTTATAATCTCCAAGAAAAAGGATCATATGCTTTTACTTTGATATTTGATGATTATTATGTTGTTTCTTTTTTTATTATTTTTTGAAAAAAATTAGATGATTTAAATAGCCATTAGCCCAGTTAACTAATTTCTAATAATCTTCTTCTTATTTCTATTATAATGAAACTCACTCTCCATCTATTATAAATGATATTCATCCTTACAATTTTGATTATACAAAGTTTGGTTGCAATGTATTATGTATGTTTTAAACTTTGTTATATCTATGAATGCATTATTTTTTAACATATTTGTCATTTAACACATGATGTTTGGAATTATTCATAGTTTACATATAACATATGTCATTATTTGAGCACTCTCAGTGCATCAGCGGTGAGGTACAGCATTAATATTATTGGAAGACATCATAATAAGCATCTCAATAAATTGTTGAGAAAGCACTATACTAGAGTTGTAGGCTAAAAAAGCTAGAAAGAGAAAGTCTAGTGTGTGGGAGTATTTTGTAGAGGTTAAAACTATATCTAGGGTGTTGAGATTCCTTGCTTGCAATGTATGTCATGTGGAGTTAAGTTCCAAAAATAAAAAATATGCACAACTTCACAACTTCTCAGATATGTCAAAGATTGTGATAATATTAAATCAAAAGGTCAACAAGTTATTGATTTATCAGATAAAAGGCAAGTATTTGAATTTCCCCAATTGAGTGATTTTGGCATTTTTTTTTCATAATCCTAAAATTATGATCAAAGATAGGTTAGAGAAATTATTGCAAGGATGATTATTGTTCATGAATATTCTTTTATGATGGTAGAGCACACTTGGTTCTCTTATTAAAATTTTGAATTCTAACTATGAAAGTGTGTCAAGAAACACCATAAAAATTGTATCATTTATGATGTTGAAAGAAAAAACTTAAGACTTATCTTAGTGGTGTTCAAAGAGTTTCATTAACATCAGATTGTTGGACATCTAATTAGACAATAAGGATTATGTGTTTGAATATTTATTTCATTGATTTGTCATGGAAGATCCAGAAAAGGATTATTAATTTTATTGAACTTGACCCTCCTCATATTGGGACTTTCATTTGTGATACTATATGCGACTGTTTGTTAGAATGAAATCTTCAGTATAAAGTCTCCATAATTACTCTTGATAATGCCACTAACAATGATGTTGCAACTTCTTGCCTTAGAAATAACTTTGATTCAAGAGAAAAACTGCATTTCCATGGTCATTTTTTTCATATCAGACGTTGTGAACATATATTGAATATAATAGTGCATGATGGTTTGAAAAAAGTGCATGACATAATTTATAATATAAGGGAGTCAGTTAAATATCTCAAAAATATCCTGTGAGGCTATAAAAATTTGTTGAGATTACAAAACAGTCAAGAGTACCTATATCAAGGTCTCTTTGTATTGATGTGCTAACACGTTAGAATTCAATTTATATGATGATTGAGTCTGCTTTTATTTATAGTATTGTAACTCATTATGCAGCTAGAGATTCAAATTACAAGTGGGTATCACTAGATTCTGATTGGTTGAGGTATAAAAAACTTAGAAAGTTCTTATCAATTTTTAATAATGTTACTTAAATAATTTCTAGCACATCATATCTGACATCAAATATTTTTTTGCCAACTGTAATGCATGTTAAGAAGCTTCTCAGGAAGAATCTAGATGCGAAGAAGATATGAGAAAAATGACCACAATTATGAAAATAAAATTTGATAAATATTGAGGAGTGTAACTACTTTTCTGTCTATTCTATCTCTTTAATGTTGAAATTCATTTCATTTACATTTTCTAAAATCTATGAACCACATGAACTTGATTCTCAATTATATATGTTGAGAAGGCTATTTAGGAAATACATGCAATACTTATAGAGTTCTTCTATGCAATGAATGATTATCAATGTGTGTTCTTCTTCGAAGTATGTTATAGATCCTCTTGTCACATCTCAATTTGATTGTATGTTGGGTTTTAAAGATTTTGTTGTGCCATCTCGCTCCATACAACTTGCTAAGTATGACTTGCAGGTGTATCTTGAGGAAGGGTTATCTGTTTGCATTACTGAGCAATTTGATATTTTGGAATGGTGGAAGATAAACACATTGAAATATCCATATTTGTCTAGAATGACTCGTGATATTTTATCAATTTCAATAATGACTATTGCTTCTGAATCCACATTTAGTGTTGGCGGAAGTGTACTGGATGATTATAAAAGTTATTTATCTGCCAAGTCAGTTAATGCATTAGTTTGTGCATCTAATTGGATCAGATCATCCCAAATAAATGCTAAAATATCATTGGTAAGTGCTTCATTGCTTAAATATAGTACCATGTAATTTAATAATGTTATTTCATTGTATCTATTTTGTATTTTAATTTTTTTAAATTTTTTTTCACAGCAAGAAATGTTGGAGGAGGAAAATTTGGGTGTTTCCTTTGGTGATTCGTGAGCAACAATGTCTTTTTTATGCTATTAGGCTACTATTCATTTGAGAATATCATATACCTTTAAGTACAAATACTTTACTTGTTTTTATTTCATAGATTTAGTTATACACTTATACTGATGAGGGATTGTTTGCTTACTTTGGGTTGATTTAAATTTATGAATTATTGTGTAATATTATTAGTATAACTATTTTTTTTTGGAAGAATTATAGGGAGGCTATGATGATTTAAAATGCTCCTGAGATAAATGTTGCTTCATTGCTTATCATTTTGGTTTGTCATTATTGCATGTAATCCTATAGAGGATTGAAATGATGTTAAAATATGTAAATTTGAGATATTTTTTTTTGATTGATCCTATGGTTTGAATGCATGAAATTTGTCAACCTTATGTGGGATTTTAAGATGATGATTGATGAGCATCAAATACTTTTATGTTTCAACCTTCTCTATATATTTGGAATGACATGTTAAAGTTAAACATGCAACCATATAGAGTAGAGGTTATGTCATATCACATATGTATTATAATTAAATGCGAGCCTCTAGTTTCAAAACTCCTATATTTTCATTCAATTATAGTGCCATCGAATGTTTATATATTCATTCAATCCAAAATTTGGTGCTACATTATTTTCATTAGTATTTTTACGCTTATTTATCATAAATGAGATTTTGGTGGTTAGCTATAAAGTTATTTTGATGTTATAGGAGAGGATTAGAGGAACAATGGACAATGTCTTTTCTTAAGCAAGATTTAGTGGTCTAGTTCTTCTTTCCCAAGTTGGTTGCATGCTTGCATTTGGCTTAGTGAGTTTGTAACTCATCTTTATCCACTTGGACCCACCCCTAGTTATCATATATTGTTTTGTTATTTTGTTGGTTGTTCTTATGCTCTTTCAGCTGGTTGTTAGTGGTTCCATTAATAATGTTGAAGAGGCGGTTGGAGTCAGTTTCAATCTAAATAATATTAGGGAATACTTGAGCAATCTTGAGAGAAAAGAACAAACTATCTACTTAAAATAGCTATTAGGGATGCAAGGTTTGTGAAAAGTGCATATGATAGAATCTTCTTAGTCTCTAATGATACCCATCTAATATTATAAGAAGAACTAAGAATTAATTTTAACTTTAAGCCAAGGAGGTTTTGATTTAATATAGAAAACAAGATTACAGGAGCTATAATTTGATTTTGTCATGAGTTTATTTTTAATAGGTTTCTGCTATAACTTCTTAGATAGATTTGATTGATATGATTGAGTCTTTATGACATCGAGGATTTTGGCTTATTATTGTATTTGGTTTCTTTTTTATCCAGCTATTGATGGTTGGTTTTGTTGATTCTTTCAGGTTTGGTTGGTTGTTCATTCTCACTTCTCGATGGACATATGGTTCCTTTTTTTGTAGCTTCTTTGCTTTGATTAGAACTATTATTTCTAGTTTGATTAATTAGAACTATTAAGTGTCTTTTTTGCATCCTCTTTACTTGGGTTCTATATTTTGTTGAATGGTCTTGTTGTATACTTGTATTGTTGTTATTTTTTTCTAGAATTGTTGGCCACTTGCCTACTTGGCTGTTGTTGCTTTGACTGCAAAGCCTAAATAAATTTGAACTTTGAAGGTTGCTTACTTTATTTTGTTGTCTCTATCATTCTATGAGATTGATTGGCTCATTGGCTGTCTGGACTTCTAGGTGTACGTAACAGCAACTTCTTTGTGCACTTTTTTTGGTCTCTTTGCATTGCCTCTCTAGCTTCTGGTGGTTGGTTTTGTGGAATCGTTGGGCTTTGTTGTGTTTTGATAACCTACCATGGTGCCTTTTCACCTCTTTACCTCTGATGTGATTGCTTATTGTTATTTATGGTGGCTAATGTATGATGATCATATAATTATTTTCTTTGGCTAGTAGCATCTTTTGTGATTGTAACCCTTCATGGAGGTTGGATGCTCACTAATTTGTTGCCCCTTATGTTGATAATTAGAATGAATATTTTTTTTTACTGAGCTTGAGCCTTCTATGCCTTTTCTTGTAGATCTTAGTCATATATATTTTTTCTCTTCATTAACAATCTTCTCAAGTATTTTTTTGTAGATTATTTTCTCTTCTCCTTTCAAGGTGTTGGACCTTGAATTATGTTGAATGTTGATCTTTTTCAAGTTCTCTTCCTATCTTTTTTAGTTTTTACCTTTTCTTTAGTTTTTTTTTTTTTTCTTTTTTTTTGTAGATGGGGTTAACTCTTTAATCTTCTTGTAGCTCCTAGAGCATTAGATCTTTGAGCCTTATCCCCCTTAAAGACTTTCTCTAGTTTAATAAAACATTATTTTTTTACTTTTGTATCATTGTATGTCTTTCATTAGGAAAATTTTATGTGAAATGTATACTATAAATTTGAAGAATTATTTAATGTTAATAAAATTTGTATATTATTATTTGTTTTTTTTCTTATTTATATCTAAAATTTTGTGTTATAATAATTCAAAATTTTCAAAAAGAGTTAGTTTTAGTACTTAATTTGATAAATTTTCGAAGCTTCTTCACTACAGTGATTCGAACAAACAAATAAAAGCCTTATTCAGGAACATGAACACATTCATGCTCTCAGAGTGAACATGAACATTCTCATAATGAGCTTAACTTCGAACATGGGCAAACAAACACAAACAAATGTAAATTGAACTAATGAATAGAGCCTGTTCATGTTCGTTCGTTTAGTTGACACTTACTTTATTTATGTCTCAATTTATTTTTAAAAATTTGAATAATTATTCATTGGATGGGGAACCTTCTCCAATTAGAAAGATCTAACTTGAAGTACATTTCTAATCATTAATTTTAATCTAATTATCATTAAAATTAATTTTTAAAAATAATAAAATATATTTTATAAAATCACATGTGCAGAACATAAATAATTTAATTAATTAAAAAAATTATGTATTTACTTTACATACAACAGTATTCAGAATACATATATTTAATTTACTTTACATATACTCAACCAAAAAAATATAGTTTTCATGTATTTACTTTACATACAATCAAACAATCATAAAATATTCAAAATTCACTGTATTCATTTTACACTGTATTTTTTTTATAATGCATTCATTTTTGAAGATATTAATCATCTTTCATTTTTTTTTTGATAAAGTACATGATATTAATTATAATTAATGTCTTATTTAATTAAATATCAAAATTTTCCAAGTAATTCTTATTAATAATATTATCTTAGCCAATAAATTTGACTCTTTATTATTATTAAAAAATTATTAAATAAGTTTCTAAAAGACATACAAATCTTTAGGTATTTGATGTGCTATATTATATACCTAGCAGAGTTATGTGTTATGTTGTATATTATGATATGATACAATGATGGGGTCTATAATATTGCTAAATGTTTAATTATTAAAAGTTTGCATTATATCAAGATGTAGTACAAAGCTATGATTTTAATTTTCTATAAACTCATGGCTTTCATATATGTTAGTGGATCAATCAAGGTTGTTGAAGATCAATGATCAATGATCAATGATAGTATAGTTTTTGATATGTATTGTAATTTCATATTTAATGTCTGGTAAAATTACTTGTCTCAAGTGTCTAGGGTGTTTATAATATTTTAATTTCACATAATGTTTTTTTTTGATACAAAATATTTTGTCATAATGATGACTATCAAAGATTAGGATCTTAGCAAACTCTACTTAAAATCATTGATCAAATAATATTTTAACAATTGTTCCACCTCTCTTGACCAATGATTTCAAAAAAAAAAAAAAATATTTATCTAGTCGTGATGCTGCTAAATAGTGTCAAAGATTATAAATTGTATATGGTGCATTCACAATGGATTAATCATTCTATACATAAATGTGTGGCTTATTAACACACTTACTTGGCTCATATCATTTTTCAAATCTAGAGATAGTTAAAAGATAACAAAAGACATAGATCTAAAGTTTAAATACATATATACATTATATATGTACATGGCTTCATTTTTTTTTTAATTAATTTGAAACATATCTATATATATTTTTTCCTTATGTATTGAGCTTCCACACCTTCATAGCCCTGATGATTTATTGATTATATATTATGATAACTTTTTAATTTCTTAATATCAATCATCTCCTCCATTGGAAGACTTCAATCTTCAAACCTTATATTGAATGAATCTTATCTCTCTTTGTGAGCTAAAAGAACATAATCAAAGCATCCTTAATGAAAAGTGTTCTTGATTACCATATCAAAAGGCAATTAATTATAGGAACTTGTGCCCATATGAAATTTTAATCCTTGGAATTAAATGAATCATTTTTTTGTCTTTTATATCATATAGTGGAAAATATCTGCATATATTTTCAATATAAATTTCATTAATTCTCATTGATTGTAATTTGTCATCCTTCCTACCAAAAGCACATCTAATCTAACAATGTGAGTTTCTTTGGAGATCATAAGTGGTACAAGTAGGGCTGTAATCGAGCCGAGCTGAGTCGAGTACTTATTGGATTGGACTTGGTGTGGACAAATTTAAAGTTGTTCGTGTTTGGTTCGAGTTAGAGCTGAGCTTTAGTATGGATGTTTGGCTTATTTATTTATGTTCAAAATTTGATTTGGCTTTTTTTGAAATAAGTGAACAAATATATAATCGAGTTAATGAATGAGCTTTAAATGAGTACTTAAGTTTTCTCTAAATTTTTATCGTATTTACTTCCTTAAATCTCATATAAGTTCCCCTCACAATACAAAATCTAGATTCTAAAAAGAAACTAAATCATGAAAAATTCTATAAGGGGTAGGCGTAACTAAAACATACATAAAATCAAGAGCTAAATGTTAGATAATATGATGCATATAAATTTATAAAGGAAGATGAATTGATCATTTTAAAATATAATCCACATTTCCAAAATATAGGCACACTATCGACCATTGCTTAAAATAAATGTGATTTTTAAAAAAATATATGAAGGCACATAATCGTCCTTTTAATAAAAAAAATAATATGGCACACAATCGGTCTTTAAAGAAACATAAAAATACATAATCAAACTTTTTTTATCATTCCTTATTCTATCATATATGCTCCCAAATTATAGTAATTTCTCCCTGAAATAAGGCACCTGAAACAAAAATAATAATAATAAATAACTTAATTTGAAAAAAAATACTCAAAAATAAAAGAGTACATACTTAGATAAGAAGCATTCTATATGGAACAAATTTCTATCAACCCCTCAAAATAGAAAAATGCTTCAAATTCATAAGAGAGTGAAAATATATTGCTATTTTTCCAAAAAAAAAAAATTATGATTAATATTGAAAACACCAATTCATAGTGAATTAAAAACATTCATTGTTCTAATCAAAACTTGATAATAGTTCATCTCAAAAATATACAATAATTCATATATTTAATAGATTAATAACAATGATGTTATTCTTCACATTGAATGGTTCCCCTAAAAATTATGTAATATCACCTTCTAAGACTTCTTAAGAAAGGTTAATGACTTTGATGTCTTCTTTATCCTATTAGGTAAAACTGAATTAATATAATACAATATTATAAATATATTATCAACTTAAAAAATAATAAAGAACAACATACCATTGATTTTTCTTAATCCCATAATAATTTCTAAACCAATCACTTCCATAAGAACTTGAATGAGCTTACAGGATGAGCGATATGTATCTATAACTCAACCGCCAACACTGAAAGTGGATTCTGATGCAATAGTAATAATAGGTATTGATAGTATATCACAAGTCATTTTAGATAGTATAAGAAATTTCAATCTGTTAGCTTTCTACCACTCTAAACCATTAAATTGGTAATGATCATAACTCTTATCAGGAATATGAATACCATTTTCTAAGTAAACAACAAGTTCAGATTTTACATTCTCGTTGACATCACTCCTAAGATAATTTTCAAAGATTTCTCTTCCACTCTCAAAAGATTTGCCTCTTAAAGTGAAACGAGTGTTGCGTTCAAAAGTGACTAACAACCTCTTCATTAGAAGTTGTTGTATTTTATGTGATATTTGAATGAGCATTTACATAATCATTATACAATAGTTGATGTGACTCACGAATGATTGTAACATGCTTAGCTGCTTCATTAGAAGAATAAATTTTGGAAAATACAAAGTTAACTAACTTCATATTCTTTCTCAGCTGAAGTACTACAACAATAGAAATTAACAAGTTACATTCTCTCCAATATTTATCAAACTTCTCTTTCATGTTCAATCAATCAATATATAATCAACACCACTTATAGAAACTTCATCCAACACATACTTGATTCTCCAAAGATCAAAAAGAAATAGATTTGAAGTTGGATACTCCGTTCCTACAAATAAAGTTTGCATACTTACGAAAAAAAATATAATGATAGATAAATGAAAGAAAATATTTTATGTAACCAGAAATGATATTTGTAACTTAATTAAATAAACCCAAGAGCAAACATATTCTCGCTTTTATTCCAATCTTCTTCACATGGGCAATATGTGTAAGATGGATCTCTATCTTGATAGCGAGAAAATACTTCTCTAAACTCTAATGCACATGAAAGCATGACATATGTTGCGTTCCATCTAGTGCAACAATCAAGTATTAGCCTCTTGTTTGAAAGTTTAAGTTGCTTTTAAATTTCACTGAATAGATTTAATCTTGTAGTTGAAGCTAAAATAAATTTCACACATTCTCTTATATTATAGATAATATGGCTTATCATAGAAAGACCATCTTGCACTATGAGATTTAATATGTGTGCACAACATCGTACATGAAATAATTTCCCATTCAATGTAACCTTCTTTTGAAGTTGATACTATCACGCAAAAGGTCAACTGCTTTGTCATTATATGAAGCATTATCCACTATTACACTAAAACTTTGCCTTCAATTTCCCACTCTTTCAAACATTTATAAATAGAATCAGGAATATTATGTGCTATATGTGGTGGATTAACATCAACAAAATTTAAAATATTTTTTTTGTAAACACCACTCTTTATAAAACAAAATGCCTGATAACTATAAAAAATTTTGTTCGGACTTCCATAAGTCTGTTGTTATGCTTATCATCCCCATTGAATTTAACAAACTTTTTAATCATTTCTTCTCAATCTCATAACTATCGATACAAACTTATTTTGTCATTGCACGCGAAATTTTCTCATATTATGGACTAGCAGCCTTCATCAAAATATTAAATACTTCATACTTTGTAGAAGTGAAAGGCAACCCATGCACCATGATCATATGAGATAAAATCTCACTAATTTTAGCATGATCATACTTCCAAGTTTGCATACTACTCTCACTATCAGATGTAAGTATTGGTTTTACCATAGTGATAAGCAGTTGTCCTTTCCTAGAATTTTTGGACAAGTTCGAAGATGTCTTTTATATTGTGTTGTTGTGCCATCCTTATATTTATTCATGTATAACTTGCAATGATTACGTTGCACTTTCTCAACACTACTTCTTAGCTTTACAATAGTGAAGTCTTTTCAAACATCTAAAGTTTTCTTTCTTTTCCTCTTTTCAAAGGGCTTTCTTTAATATCATCAATAACAAGATATGCACCTCCTTTAGTAATACTTACAATAACATTAACATCTACATCTACATTTGCTCGAGTCCCATTCATGATTTAAACACTAGAAAAAAGGCAAAGTAATGATCAGTAAAAAAAAAGGTCAACTACATCGTTATTAAATTAAAACATTCAATACAAAAAAAAAAAACTATATAAATGATACAAAATATTATATGCTCATATAAAAATACTTCATTAGTGCCATCATAGGATAAGAGATATTATGCTTGATCTTCCAAACTCTAAACTAAAAGAATAGGTCGATAAAATGTTAAAAATAACCCTTTTAAATTTCAATAAACTAAGATCTACAATAGTAGCCAAATTTAATATATATATATATATATGCAAAGAGGCTATAATCTGAATTAGAATAAACTCAATCTAGAAGAATATCAAATAGAGCTCAAAAAAACAAAGTTACGCTAAATGAAGCAAGAAGATATCATCATTACTTTTCAAAAAAAAAACTATCTTTTAGGTTGCCAGTGACCTTTCAATGAAAGATAGACAACAAATTTTATAAAATCTAATTTGTTATAAGAAATATATATGAATTCAACATCAAATTGATTAAAGTTATATAATTCATTCTATTTAACTATCATATGATTGTGCTATCCCAAAAATCTAATTTTTGGAAACTTTATCACCCTCTCAATCTGTTAATAAAGAAATGAAATATTTAACTTCAATTTTGCTAATTGTGAGAGGCATGTTCAAATAATTCATTGAAAAATGACTTTATGTAATGACCAAACTATCATATAATGTATACAATCGTTAATTAGCATTTCCATATAATTAGCCAAATAAGAGACTAACATTAAAGGCTAAAATGATATCTTCATCAACCTAATCAACCACTGGAATGTTATCTGGCTACAAGATTGTGGGTAGTCTTGCCTATGCCATTAGAAGACTTGAATTACCCTTAGATTTTCCTAAGGATGATAATAAAGACAAGCACAATGATAATTTAGGCAAAAAATTCATTCACTAAATAAAAAAAAGAATATTGTCATTATAAAGTCTTTGCAGAATGAAATCACTCTTCTCATTATTGAAAATATCTTTTAAAATCAACCTTAGCAGTTAGCACAGAATAATTTATTTAATGTCATACTTAAGTTGATAAAAAATTCAGAACCTGAGAGAGAGATAACGACCAACCAACAAACATCGAAGAGGAAAGAGAGAGAAGTTGAAAAGGAGAGGTGAGAAGTTTAAAATCAATCTTAGTCGAAGAGGAAGAGAGAATGATCAGTTCAAGCCATGATTTACCTCCACTTTATCTCGTGAATCAATTGAAAAGGATGGAGGGATCGATTGATGAAAGTTGATAAGAAGATGAGGGAATGTCGGCAGAAGTCGAAGAGAAGACGAATGTCAATGGAAGTCAGTGCCGAAGGCAAGTTAGGGCTTCAGTGCTTTGCTTCAAGGGATGAACCAACAGAGCTTAGGACATGAAAGCTTGCGATTGTATAAATATTAATGCGAGAATAAAGCCTCGACTCTTAGTGGCTTAGGGTTTAACTAAGCTGTTTATGGTCATTTTATTTGGGTAACTTGGGTCACCCATTTGGCCATTTATAATTAAATAAAGTAACTTATTAGCTTTAATTAAATATTTTAATAATTAATATATGAGTGTTTTTTTTTTTGTGTATTTATCCTATAATTTATAAAATAATAGTATCAATTATATTTTATAAATATTTAATTAAATGTATCATATATTTTTATAAATTATACAACTAAATTTAGTAAATTATTATAATTTTTATTAAAAATATAATTAAAAAAATTATAAGTTATATTTACTCATATTTTGAAGATAATATATGAATTATTACAAAACTTAATATCAATTATTTAATAAATTACTTGTCAAATAGTACATTCATGAACATAAACAAGGGAATAAGATCATGTTCACGTTCAATTCATTTAATATTTGAGTTTTCAAAAACTGTTCAAACTTGTTTTTTATTAATTTAAATAAATATGAACAAGCATTAGTCGTGAAGTTCGAAAGTAACAAAGTACGATTTATTTATAGCCTAGTGTACTTCTTCTTAGAAGCTAAAATTATGAAGATAATTCTTCCCTTGAGAGACTATACTACCATTACTTATAGTTATTTCTCATCTTAGAAGCTAAAATTAAGCTCTATTTACTTGAATTCTGAAGTAATTCTAATGTCAAAGTCGACAATGTGCATTTAGTTGATTTGGATGATAAACTTATAAATTCAATTGATTTTCAATATTCAAAAATATGGGCTGAACCAATCAAATATAATGTAAAATTGAACTAAATTGTACACAAATTGGTTCAATTGTTTTGGTTTGATTTTGAATAAACTTATGTTAGTTATATTTAAAACTTATTCAGGTTGTTTATATATATTATACAGTTTTTAATTGCATAATTGATAAGTAATAAGCATAATTAAAATCATATAATTCTAGAAGCAATTCGTTATGTTCATATGCTCGTCTAACTAATACACACCCTTATCTATTATCTATTTTAAATATTTCTAAATGATATCGTTAAGCATTATCTTAGATTATATGATTGAGTTTAATTAAAAAATACACTAAAATTATAAATAATAATTTAGATTTAAATTTATTAAATTGTTATGGGCGGGTCCATCGGGCCGCTCCATCCGACGCGTTGCCCACACTGGCGGTTGTTTGTATGTAGATTTTTATTTTTTAAATTGCAACTTTCTTTTCTGCACAATTAGTTATATTTTGTACCTAACTGCTATGGCATGCAAATCAGAAAATTTCAAGGTGTTTTGTTTAATTTTATTGAATTGAAATTACTATTTGGTTAAAAGTTAAATTGATGTTTAATTTATGTCTGATATGACACTAAAAATTCTATTAGTCGAACCACGAATCTTGATGTCAAAAACAATCTGATCATAAGTTGAAACTTGTCTAGATCAAACACTTAAAATATCATTGGAAATTTTAGGATATCAGTTAAATTCCTAAATAGTTCCTAAATATGGAGTGTTTATGATCAAATCGGCGCCTTGACGAGCCGATCTAACAGCCAAGATCTCTGATTGACTTCATTGAGCATTCAAATACTTAAAATACATCGATGATCAAGAGAATCATTTTGAATCATTCGAGGTGGATTTTGGATATATTTACAAAATGTTATCTCTAATCTATAAGTTTCACCATTCTTTATGTGAGCAAGCTTAAAGAGCATGAGAGCTCAAAGCGAAAATCCTCTAAGCATATTCAGGCCACCACTGACATCGATCACCATCACGCCGGCAACCACCGCCACCACCCGGCCTGCCATCGTTAACCACCGTTGCCGGCTATCACCGCCGACCATCGCACCGGTCATCATCGACCATCGCCGCCATTATTAACACCACTCGCTTATCGCTGCCGACCACCATTATTGCTGTTGCCACCATCATCGATTATCGCCGTTATCAATCCATTTGCTGGATGGTCATTACCGCAACACTGCTGCCGGTTCGCTGCCGCTGCTGGCGATATCACCGCCGCTGGCTGACCATCACCGGCTGCAATTATTCGCTACCACTATCGATCATTCTTTACCGACCACCGCTGCAATTTGACCACTGATCGCCGTTGCCGCTAATACCATCAGCTGACCGGCTGTTGCCGTTACCACGTGGTCTCGTTGGTTGCGTTAACCATCGCCGCCGGTATCACTGGCGACCACCATCTTTACTGGCCGGCTATCGCCAACCATCACCGCTTCTGCCATCGACGCCATCGTTTCACCATCATCAATCGCCACCAACAAAGCATAACCTAACACCGTAGATGTTGCATGATTCTGATTCCATTAGCCTATTTCATAATGAATAATCGAAAACTTTGTACTCAGAGATACATAGTGAAAGATTTTACCGCCAGTAGATTTTTTCTCCACTCTTCAGGGATTTTTCTACGTCAAAATTCTAGAGTTTTCTTATTCATTCTTCAAACATCGTGATTTCAAAACTAAGCCAGAACTTTATTCTACCACAACTAGTTTTCTAGCACATATCAGTTTGACATCGTCTGTGAGAATCAAACCCCACAATCACAATCTCAAAACAGATTATGACCAACATGCAAAATGAACAACAGCTCCCGCTCCAACTCCCGTTACTTTTGAAATCAATCCTTGAACCAAGGACATCAAGCTTCTGCCTCACTTCCCCTTGATAGACATGACACAATCGGTGATGGTGCAACAGGAAACTTTCTAGAATATCGTGTGCACCGAATGGAAGAGTCTCAAAATGAGATAATCTGACTTTAAGAGAAACACGATAGCCACTACTGCAGCAAACACATCTCTCCCAAGATCGATCGTTAGCCAGGAGAGGTCAAAATGCTAATATAAGGCCTTCTCGCCATAAGGCTGAAGTTCCTCCGCTTTCAGATCATGATGCTGACCACCTTGACACCACTAGTTCTACTCATCCATCATTTGCAGCTCAACCGACTTCTAATTCATCAATTATTGCCTTTGTTTTGGTTGTATTAATTGTCCGATTTCAAGTGCACGAACTATTTTCAAGAACTATCACCAAGGATTAAGCAGAAGAGAGAGGCCAACCTTGGAGCCCTTCTCAATAGCCATTGTGTCCACCTCACCAGAGAGAGTGATTAACGATTTAGGCCTCCACTGATGGTGGATGAGAGCACTGGCCTTGCCATAGTTGTTGACTCGAGCCTTGATTGTGGTCAGTGGATCCAGTGAGTGCTGGGCCCCAAAGGTGAGGGTGCTCTCATTGGTGGGTAAATTGTGGATTAATTCTGCTCCGACTGCAGTGTTCGTGAGCGGGTTCACAAGATGGTAACAGGACGCACTCAAAAGATCTCCTTGGTTGTAACTGCATACAGAAAATATATTATACTTTCTTAGCTGCAAAATAACATTTATTAAAATTTTGTCTAAAAGACGAGATGATAATTACTCACAGGTTCAATGAGCAATGAAGTCAGTATTGGTGATGCTAAGAGCAAGATTGTACTTAGCATATGGTTATAATCAAGTTTTGTTTAGGTATACCTCTATCTTTCTTAGCATATGATTAATTTAATACTATTCTCTTAATTAGGCATCAGACTAACGATATTTTATGTGATAAATCATCTAAGGTGGCTCTCTCTAATCTTATCTGTCACATAAACTAATCCAATCATAATAAATATGTACTCATTTCTCATTTAATCTCTAAGTGTAAAATCACTCATTCACTTGAGCATCTTCATCTCTGCAATAATTAAGTTAATTTTATATTTCTCTTTTATTGGTCAATATTATGAGCCATAAATCATTATAAGTCTCATAAATATCTTATAAAATTTTTGCATCAGTCAAAACTCTAAATGCTAAATCTTATGCACAATAATTTAATGCTCATTAAGTTTTTGAGTAAAAAACTCTTCATTTTCCTCAATTCATATTCTCCCACCCGGCTCGGTTAAATGCGACGATAATAATACAAATTCATGAGGTTGTTTTAGAATGTTCGATGAAGTGTTTTAGAATTTTGATTGTGTTATCAAAATAATCTTCTCAAAACTCTATAAATGAACCTTCATCACATGAGTTTGAAAATAGGTGAAAAATTAAGCTTGAAGCTTAATACCATCTAACTCTAAAAGTATTAATGATCACCACCAATGACCATTATAGCACGATCATTGCCTAATTTTCTGTTGTATTTTCATCTTCATCAATCTTAGAGAAAATTAAAATTTTTTAAATCATTATATATATAGTGGATTATTCTAGACAAGATCTCGTGATTTTTCTTCATTTCTATATGATTTATTTATGTAAAATTTTTGATATTTTATGACTATCTCTAATTTTCTATTTGTCTTAGAATTTCATAGAAAATTATTACTTAAAAATTTTTACTCATATAACTTTTTTAGTTGTCAACTAATATAAATTTATATTCATATATTATCCCAAAAAAATTCTTAAAATAATATATATTAAATAACAATAAACACTTAATAATACTTATTATTATAATTAAATCACAATAAAATAATCTCATTTAAAATTTAATATATTTTAAATGAATAGATAACTTAAAACATAAATTTTAATATATTATTATTATTATTATTATTATTATTATTATTATTATTATTTTAATATATTATTATTATTATTATTGTTATTATTATTTTAATATATTATTATTATTATTATTATTACGTTGTTAGTAAGAGAGATGGCTTACCTCACAGCCGACGCTCTTATCACAGAAACGTAGGTCCCTTAATTTAAAATAACAAAATAATTATAACTAAAGCCGCGGCTTTTAAAAGGTCTTCCCCCCATGCGATGAATAAGTCCGAAGACATTTTCCTGGCGGCTGGCGCAGTTCTCAATATATATATATATATATATATATATATATATATATATATATATATATATATATATATATATATATATATATATATATATATATATAATTCTATGTTCTGTCAAATCATGTATTTCCTATTTTTTTTTAAATAAACGAGGAATCAACCCAAAACTAAAAAAAATCACATTTAGGTCTAATCGCAAAACTGCCGGCCAGCAACTTCATCCAGTCTATTCGACCCATACAACGCAGTGCTGTAAGCCCAGATCTGGGATCCATAATCCCAAATAAAATCAATGTACCAACACACATCGTCTGATTCGCTTTCATGATTATAATGTCCCACGAAGATGTTCTCAAAATATATAGAATAAATTTTATTGAAGATTCGCTATTTTCAAGTATTTATATATATTTTGAATGATTGAGATAATATCATCCAAAATGTATTACGACTCTAAAAAATTTACCAATGAAGACGAATCTTGATGTCAAAAGTAATCGATTAATCGATCAAGATTAAACGCTTATTATCAATCGACTCTTAAACGAAATGTTTATAATCAAATCGAGCGTCTCGACGAGCCATATCTAATAAGCCCAAGATCTCACAATTCTGACTTCATTTGAGCATTCAAATACTTAAAATATATCAACTGATCAAAGGAATCATTTTGACCGAGGGAGTGGTTGGATTTTGTAATGATGAGATGTCACTCCTCCAATCTATAAAGACTTTCATTCCTCATAGAGAGCAGAGAGAGCTAAAGTTTGAAAATCTGGCATAATCGCTACCACTGACGGCCACCGACCACTCCGTGGTTAACCACTACCGCCGACCGCTGCCGCCCGCCATACGATCTCTTCGTTAATCTCCGGCCGCTGCCACTACTGCCGTTCGGATTATCGTTGCAACCATCGTTGCCGGTATCATCACCGACTACCATTGTCGGCCACCGCTGATCTCGACGACCATCTTCGCCATACCATCCTGACGACTTCATCGCTCGGCCATCGATCCTCGCTGTTTCATCATCATTCTACTACTGCAATTGTTGCTCAACGTGACTATGAGGCTGTATTCATTCTCGATTCTCATTGTCAACCTTCTACATAATTTTAATGAAATTTTATCAAATAAATATTTGTAAGATTTTATGAATTTTGGATTTTTTTCCCTCTTTTCGAGGTTTTTCTACGTAAAAATTTCTGGAGTTTTCTTGTTCACTCTTTAAATATCTGTGTGTGTGTTAGACTCCGTAAAAAAGTTAAGACGTAAACTTTTACTCTATGACAACTGATTTGTTAGCACGCAAGAATATATATATATATATTCGTGATGTTATGATTATAGTCACTTATTTAATGGTTAACTGCTAATGTGACAAACCTGTCGCATGTTAAACAAGATTTTTATTTTTTATATTTTTTTTTTTATAATTTTGTTATGTTACCATTGAATTAACCATTGGAGGCTTCGAGGCTAAAAATCCTTATTTAATAGCTGATTGGACGCTAAGTGAATTTTTAGAATCTTTATTTTATTGAGGCTTGATATGGTGCTCAAAATACCGCTAATCAAAGTCCCAATCTTAATATCAAAAGCGACGATTTCAGCCGAACCATCAGATTAAAATATCTCGGAATCTTTGGGATATCAATTACATCCCAAAATAGCTCTTAAATATAGAGTGTTTATAGTCAAATCGAAGGCCTCGACGAGGATCTAACGAGCCTAAGATCTCATACTTCATTTGGGCATCCAAATGCTCAAAATACATCAAATGAAAGGAACCATTCTAAGCCGTCCCATCAAGAGGAGTGGCAACGGACTTTGCATACATAAACGCCTCCTCCCATCTATAAATAGAACTCTATCCCTCACATGAAAGGGGAGAAGTGAAGAAGAAGAGGAGTCAAAACAAGTGAAGAAGAGAGCAAAAACAAGAGAGCCACCCGCCAATCGCCACCACGGCCACCGCCAGCCGATCCTTGCCGCCAATCCAAGCAAGGAAGAAGAGGAAGAATCCAAACAAGGAAGAAAAGGAAAAGCCTAAGCAAGGAGGAAGAAGAAGCTCAAGATCCTCCAAGTCACACCCCGCTGGTGGTCATATCAACCACCATCATCGCTAATCCCTGATCTCCACCTATTACAGAACTATTACATCGATCATTGTTACACGTTGTTGGTCCTCTCATATGCAATGTAATCCAGAATCGAAGACTTTGTACTCAAAGCATACATAGTGGAAGCTTTTAGGCAGCCTCCCCTCTTTCAAGGTTTTCCACGTTAAAAATTCTGGAGTGTCTCTTGTTCGCTCATTAATTACCTGTGTGTGTGCTGGACTAATCGACAAGGCTAAAACTTTCACTCTACCGCTGATCGGTTTTCTAGCACGCAATGCTTGCCAGGAAGAAAACCCTTCAATCATACTTCCGGTGAATATCCACGTCATGGCCAATAAAGCAACACTTCACAACGAGCCTCCCGCTCCAACTCCCCACTCTCAAAACCCGCCCCCAACCAAGAACGCCAAGTTTTGCCTCAATCCCTCGATAGCATGACCTGCGGCGAACGAGAATCTCTTTGGAGGATCGTACGCCGAATGGAGGAGTCCCAAAATAAGATGATCCGCCTTTTGCAAGGACTACAATGCGAACCGACAAATGAACCCCCCCCCAAGATCGATCGTTCTGAGGAGGTCAAAATGCTAATCTTCCCGACGAGTTCCTCCGCAAGGAAACCATAACGCCGATCTCCTGACATCGCTAGTTCCACTCATCCATCGCACCAACCGGCATTAATCCACATCGTTTGGATGCTTCACACATGCTCATCTTGTTAATCCCGCCGACATGATTCGCATAAGTACGACGCTTAATGCAAGATGAATTTCACCTTCAAGATGTAAATCATCTTCACCCACACCGGTTATGAGGAGTCTCACCTTAAGCAATTCTTCAACATCCACCTCAGTTTCAAGCTTCCGAGCATTGATTCCTATGATGGGGAAACTGACCCACACGAACACATCGACCATTACAGGACTATCATGCATATCCAACGAGCTCCTGACACACTGCTTTGTCAGGTCTTTCCTGTTACCCTCAAAGGGCAAGCTCGCACTTGGTTCTACTCTTCCAAGGGGATCCATCCATACCTTTAACGGATTCTTTTGGAAGCTTCATTGCAAATCGGAGAATCATTAAAGATTCCTCCCATCTTCCAGATTCACGTAACGAGGGTGAATCACTTAAAGAATACTTCCGAGGTTCTCCTTAGAAGCTCGCCAAATTGAGTAAACTCAACTATTAAGAGTTTTTCTTGAGGTCCCGGCCTTTTACTCATCACTCATGCGGACACGGTCCCATATGCCGACTTAGTTCATCGTGGAAGCACAAATCTTCACCGATGATTTAATGCACATCGCAAAACAATTTGGATAATGAGATAAAAGCAATTCCCAAGGAACACGTAATCGACAGCCCCATCAAAAGAAGAAATCGAAAGGCCCATTCAACAAAGATATCCACGCCAATTGGAAAAGAATCAATTGACTATATAACATACCCCCAACTGGGGCAACTTAATCTCAAAAGATGAGCAAGTCAGAACACCAAAAAGGCAAAGATCAATGGTCAACTCGCTACAAGCTCATGTAAATATTCGACCTTCTTCCATACGTTAACGCCATCGAGTAAACACTCGACAAACAACCCGATAGTCAAACGCCCTTGGTGGATTCTTCTTCCATACGGCACGCCATCGAGCAAAAGCTCGACAAACAACCTGTGAAAGGTCAAAACTTTGTACTCAGCGTGTTAATGTCATCGGATAACACTCGACAAACAACCTCGATGGGTCAAAATCCTCATCGCTACCACCAACATCGACTACTGCCGCCGGCCATGCCGCCGACCATCGCCGCAATCTTTCGCCGGCCATCACCATTGTCGCCGTTATCCGCCATTACCGATTGCCGCACTGCCGACTACCGCCGCAGCTGGCCGCCGCCACCATCGCCGCCGCTAACCACTATTGTCGCCGGTTATCCATTACACTGCCGCCATCGCCACCATCGCCGGCAATTTCGCCGGCTTATCGCCATGCTGCCATCATTAATCGACGCTACGCCACCGCTGACTACTAACGGATTCACTTTGACTTTCCATACGGTTAACGCCATCGGTAAAACTCGACTAACAACCCAGATAGTCAGCCGCGTGGACTTCACACTCTTCCATACGCAGCACGCCATCGGTAAAACTCGAACAACCCAGATAGTCAAAACGCCCCAGGGATCTCCCACGACCTCTTCCATACGGTTAACGCCATCGAGTAAAAACTCGACTAACAACCTGTGAAAGGTCAAAAGGTCCTTGGACTTCCCCTCTTCCATACGGGTTAATGTCATCGAGCAAAACTCGACAAACAACTCGTGAAAGGTCAAAAGGTCCTTGTGGACTTCTCCGCTTCTTCCATACGTTAGCGCCGACGAATAATATTCACCAATAACCTAGAAAGGTCAAAACTTTGTACCCACTCTACACAGCATCATCGTAACACTGACAATAAAAATCCTCGCCGATTCAATTATATCTAACATGCAAGTTAACAACATCACTATCAATCTGTTCATCTGCAATCTTCGCTTCACCACCATTCGCACCCCGCCGACATCACCGCCATCCGACTACTATCGCTACCGTTGACCACCGCTTTGCCGCTGTCAATAGCGGTTATCACTGCCATTTCGCCGGCGCTTCATCGCCACTACCGCTGCCAATCCGCTTCCGACCATCGCCGGCAATCTCGCGCCGGCACCACCATCGCCGCTGATCCTTGCCACCATCATCGACATCGCGCCTCGCTTCCGGGGATCGCCTGAACCGACGGTAGGTCGAGAAACCGGAACCACGACGTATCTCGGGCCTTGATCGCTTCTAACCTGTGACGATCCGACGGGCAAGAACGGACGGAAACCGGAATCCACGACGCATCGCGTCTTCATCGCTTCCTAACCCCGATCGATCCGACGGGACCAAACCGGACGAGGTCGGAAACCGGAACCACGACGTATGACCTTTGATCGCTTCAACCCCTGCCGGTCCGACTAGGTTATTTACACCTTCGGGAGAACGGAGCTGCCGTGATGACTACGGTCTTGATCGCTTCCAATCCTGGTCCGACTAGGTTAGTTTACACTTTCGGGAGAAATCGAGCCTTGTCAGATGACTGGGTCTTGATCGCCCAATCCTGGCCGGTCCGACTAGGTTAGTTTACACCCTTTCGGGAGAAACGGAGCCTTGTCAGATGACTACGGGTCTTGATCGCTTCCAATCCTGGCCGGTCCGACTAGGTTAGTTTTACACCCCTGGGAGAAATCGGAGCCTGTCATGAACGGGTCTTGATCGCTTCCAACCCGGCCGGTCCGACCAGGTTAGTTACACCCTTTCTGGAGAAACTGAGCTTGAGGATGACTTGCCCTTGATCGCTTCCAATCCCGCCGGTCCGACTAGGTTAGTTTACACCCCTTTCGGGAGAAACCGAGCCTTGTCGATGAACGCTGGTCTTGATCGCTTCAACCCCTGGCCGGTCCGACTGTTAGTTTACACCCCTTTCGGAGAAACTGAGCCTGTCAGATGAGGTCTTGATCGCCTCCTCGATCGCCACCAAAGGACTTTCACTCAAGAAGAAAGGGAGAGGGAAAGGTATGCCTTTTCCCTCACCTTAGGGGTATTTATAGCCCTCACAAGGGTAAAAGGGTAAAACCCTCAAAAACGCATTAAATTCTTAAAATTCCCGGTCAGGCCCGTGGGCGCTGGAGCCCGTGGCGCGCCATACGGCCCGCGGGCGCGCAGACGCGCGGGCGCGCAGACGCGCGGGCGCGGCGCAGACGCGCGGGCGCGCAGGCGCGCGCGCAGACGCGCGCGCAGGCGCGCGCGCGCACGCGGCCCGCGGCCCATCCGGCCCGGGGCCCATCCGTTGCGCGACCCGAACCGTCGCGACCCGAACCGCCGCGCGACCCGAACCGCCGCGCGACCTGAACCGTCGCGCGACTCGAACCGTCGCGCGACCCGAACCGTCGCACGACCCGACCCGCAACGCGGCCCGCCGACGCGACCCGCCGACCGCGCGTACCGCGCGGCCCGACCCGCAGAGCGGCCCGCGGACATGACGCCGGCTGCGCTGCGCCGCGGCCCGACCTGCAGAGCGGCGCCGTTCCGCGACCCGGCTGCGGCCTGAGTCTGACCTGATGGCCCGGCCCATCGTCGCTGTTCAACCCTGCGCGCGCTGGCGGGGTCTGCGCGCCTGCACGCGCGCGCCGCAGTGCCTCTGAGCGCCACTTACGGACCTCCAAAAATGCCCAAAACTTTCGCGAGCATCCAAATAAATTCATAACCTCGTAATCTCATGCCAAAGACCGTAGATTTGCTTCCATAATCGTAATCTTGGATGAATATTTGAAATATATTGGTCATGGTTGACGATATATTTTGGATGATTAAGACAATCTCATCCAAAATAGGGGCAATTGATATGGTGCTCAAAATACCGCTAATCAAAGTCCCAATCTTAATATCAAAAGCACGATTTCGAAGTCAATCGACGAGACAAGACTAAATATTCTCGAATCTTTGGGATATCAATTACATCCCAAAATAGCTCTTAAATATAGAGTGTTTATAGTCAAATCGAAGGCCTCGACGAAATCTCTAACGAGCCTAAGATCTCATAATTGACTTCATTTGGGCATCCAAATGCTCAAAATACATCAAATGATCAAGGAACCATTCTAAGCCGTCCATCAAGAGGAGTGGGACTTTGCATATGTAAACGCCTCCTCCCATCTATAAAGAACTCTATCCCTCACATAAAAAGAGGAGAAAAGAAGAAGAGGAGTCAAACAAGTGAAGAGCCACCGCCAATCAGCCAACCACCACGCCGCCACCGCTGCCGATCCTGGCCAATCCGTCAAGCAAGAAGAAGAAGAATCCAAACAAGGAAGAAGAGGAAAAGCCTAAGCAAGGAGGAAGAAGAAGCTCAAGATCCTCCAAGCAAGTCACACCCCGCCGACGGCCATCAACCACCATCATCGCTAATTATCCCTCAGATCTCCACCTATTACCTAAGAACTATTACAACCGATCATTGTTACATTGTTGGTCCTCTCTCATATGCAATTTCAGAATCCTCAGAATCGTGAAGACTTTGTACTCAAACATACAGTGGAAGTTTTTTTGGCCATTTTTCCCTCTTGAGGTTTTCCACGCTTAAAATTCCTGAAATTTCTTTGTCGCCATTAATTACCTGTGACTAATCGACAAAGGCGAACTTTCACTCTACAAATTTGAGTTTTCTTTCACTCTTTAAATATCGTGTTAGACAGTAATTTAAGACTTTAATTTACGACAACTGATTTGTTAGCACGCAAGAATATATATATATATATTCGTGATGTTATGATTATAGTCACTTATTTAATGGTTAACTGCTAATGTGACAAACCTGTCGCATGTTAAACAAGATTTTTATTTTTTATTTATTTTTTTTTTATAATTTTTGTTATGTTACCATTGAATTAACCATTGGAGGCTTCGAGGCTAAAAATCCTTATTTAATAGCTGATTGGACGCTAAGTGAATTTTTAGAATCTTTATTTTATTGAGGCTTAATTTATTTTTTATTCTTTTCAATAAATTTTGATAATATTAAAAGAAATTCAATTGATATATATATATATATATATATATATATATATATATATCTAAAATTTATAAATCAAGCACAAATCTCAAGTTAAATCATGCATACAATTAAATTGAATGACTCAAATGGTGACAATCCAATAATCTAGAGTCAAATGGTGAAATCAACTCAAATTCTCAAAATTACATATAAAACTTTAAAATAATGATGATGATCAAATGACTTTCAAATTTGGCGCTTTATAATAATCGAAATGCCGACGAATAATCCAAATCTTCAAGAAGATCATTCAAATCGAAGATCGTTTGAATGATCAAATCATCAAAAAATTATCTATGATCAAATGAATCAATATACATCGTCCAATGGAGTGTTTTGAAATTTTGGTTACAATGACCAAAATGCCTCTCTCAGAATCCTATAAATAGGACATCATTTTTCTCATTAATGGAGAGGGAGCTAGAAATGAACTTGGGAGAAAGTTGGGAGAGAGCTAGAAGTGAAGTCATCACCACCATTGCCGCTTGATTGGTTTATGGTGAGTTATATATTTGCATTAAATATACATCCAATTTAATAATTTTGATAATACTTGTTGCATGTCAGAAAACTTATAGCGATAGAGCAAAATTTCACATCTTAATTTTATATGGAAATTTAATACACACACAAATAGTTAAAAATAAAATAAGAAACTCCAGAAGTTTCAAGAGATGTTTTTCGAGAGCTCTAGAAAAAAAGAGAGTTAATATTAATTATATTCAAGTCATTAAAGATATGTATACTAGAGCTGTTACTTATGTCCAAACACAAGGATGATTGACAGAATATTTTTCTATTTCAATTGGATTACATCAATGATCAGTTTTAAGTCCTTATATTTTTTTGCTTTAGTTATGGATGTTCTTACTAGGCATTTACAGGAAGATGTACATTGGTGTATGCTTTTTGCTGATGACATTCTTCTTGTTGATAAGACAAGAGAGAGAGTACAAGAGAAACTTGAATTATGGAGGTCAACCTTATAGTGTAAAGGTTTTCATTTAAGTAGATCTAAAATTAAATATACGGAATATAATTTTAATTGTAGTTTATATTGATAGTATGTGACATGTGAACAAGTTATTAAAAGAGTGAAATTAAGATATTTAGACTTTATTGTTCAAAATGATGGTGAAATAGATGGAGATGTTATTAGAGAATTCAAGTTGTATGGTTGAAGCGGAGGAATGCATTTGGCCTGTTGTGTGATAGAAAAATACCGCTTAAACTTCAGAAAAAATTTTATAAGATGGCGGTAAGGCCTGCAATGATTTATAGAACGAATGAATAAAGCTAAGAGATTAAGTATGAGAGATGAGGATGCTTAGGTGGATGAGTGAAATACAAAATGAGTATGTTCGGAAAAAGTTGAAATAGCTTCGATAAGATTAGAGAAATCATCTTAGAAGATTACACATAAAGTCGTCTGACCCGAGATTAGGAGAGTAGATCATTAAATTTATCTATGTTAAAAAAAAAAAGAGATAGACAAAACATAGGTTAAGAATAAAAAATGACCTTAGTATAATTAAATTAAATGAGAATTTAACACATAATATAACACAATAGAGACAAATGATTCATATAACAAACCCCCTTAGTGGAATAAAGACTTGTTATTATTTGTTATAAGATACCCATACACACAATGACACTTGGCACATAAACATTTGAAAAATACTTTCACCCCTTAAAGCATACACAACAATATATTAAAAATAAAACTCACAAAAATAATTAATCTAAAATAATCTAAGCGTTAAATTTATACCATTAACACACCATACATAATTCCTAACAAAAAATAATAATCTCAAATCATCATTAAATATACACCATCACTTAGTTCTTAACATATTTACAAATCAACCACCTTCAATCTTATTTTTTTAAAAATATTAAAATTCATAACAAGAATCCAACCCATATTTTCCATTATTTATAAAATCCCAACAATTTGATCTCTGCACACAAATATATAAATCAGACAGTCCAAAAAAAATAAAAATAAAAAATAAATTATAAATACATATGAATTGAATGGTTGATCGTAAAATTCCCATATCTTATGTCTTACTACAAGAACCAAACCTTCCCTTCCAATGAAGCAGGCAATCATAACAGGCCGTCAAACGATTACAGAATTCCAAAATATGAAAGGTCAAATAAGGTTGATCAAAATCAGAATAAATAAAACAAATTCGTTCTAAAAAAATGCTTTCTAAACTTCATTTCAATCTCCTATCCTTTCAGTACAACTACATTCAAGTGCTGATCTATTAAAAAAAAAAAATCAGTAAGTGGAAGTTGAACCCGTCACCTCACATTTGAGAGATAGGGACACAATACTATAAGAGCTAATGAAAATTGGAAAACAAAGAGAATTCGTTCTGTACAAACCCGCGTCAAAACTTCAAAAAGGGATGACATATGGCATCTGGTACATATCAAATTCAGGTAGATAGATAGCTCGGGGTTGCAGAGAATTGGCAGAGCTCAGACAAGCGTTAGAATCAGATTTGCCAGCTTCGCAAATCTGTGCGCTGGGTTTTGCATCCTTTGCTTTCTTTGGAGCAAATAGCCAGTCCAGCTCATCTTCATCCGCCTCAATCGGATGAATAGATGGAGGCTTCCAGTTTACTATCAAACCTCTGAACAACTGCTTCTCTAATCTCTGTGCGCAGCTCCTCTCGCTGCTTTTCCAGTAACTAGATTCACCGGGATTAGCCTCGAAAAGCCTGCTTGAAGAAGGGGTGCCTCGGCGATGAAACCAGAGAAGCAAGGCTCAGCGCTCTCAGAGAGAAGTGGTTGCTTAGCTGAAGGTATCTCCTTTGATCTCAGAGCAGATTCAGTTAAAGCTGATTGAGCATTGGATGATTTGGTGTCAAGATTAAGTAATACTGATTGGACTTTGGATAACTTGATGAGTTCAGAGGAATCGTGAGGAACAGATTCAGTTGAGACAGCCTGAACTTTGGATGGCTTGGCTATTTGAGAAGATGAACAAGGAGCAGAATCAGTGAAGAATCCCTGACCACTGGATGATTTGGTGGCTTGGATAGAACTGTAGGGATCTGTGGTTGCAGATTCTGGCTCCACATCCTTGTGCTTCTTTAGAGGCAACTTGATTCGGATGACCAAACCTTTTTCAGAAAAGATTTAATTCAAGCAGATCAATACCATGTCTTCCGTCTAACATTGAAAGGAATTAATAGCAACCATGAATCATGTGAATGATCAAAAATAGATTACCTGGTCTTTGTTTATTGGAATCGGAGTCCTGAACTGCATCCTTCTTGTTAATGTTTTGAGCGCCCTTTGAAAAGTTGCATTGATTCAGTACTAAAGCAGGCGGATATAGTTCCTCAGAAAGATCACTCCTTTCTAAATGATCAGAATCATCTTTCTTGGCATAATGGCAGCTTTCATTGACTTTGATATTCTTCGACCTTCTTCTCTTGCTTTTGTGTTGCAGGGAATCCAGAATATCATGCTCTTCTCTGGATCTCTTCTTGTTCAGTTTTTTTCATTCACCTTGCTGCTCACTGGTTTCCTCTGCTTTGCGTATCCCCATTGAATCTGTAGCTTCTGGCCACCAGACTAAACCATCAATTCCAAGTAAGGAAAGATGATGGGAAAACAACGTAAATGCATATTTATTAGTTTATGCCCGCAAGCCACCAACAAGCATCAAGTGCACCCATTTTCAATATATGATGTTTTTACAAGTTCTTACTGTGTAATATATAAGCTGAATATGAAGGAATACAAGTTTTCGAAAAGAATATAAACAGATTATGCAAAAGAAAAAAAAAATATAAACTCTAAATTCAACAAATTCATGATAACCCACTTAAGGAGTAATTAATGGACATTTATGGTCCAAAAGATGAGCACTGATTTCAGTGGAATCAAAGACATAAAATCATGTATTTCATAACAAAGTTTGGCTACTTGAACCACATTGACTACGCATTCAGTATAGTCTCCCCTCGAAAGATGAGATGAAAAATGCTCCAAATGCTAGCTTGGTTAATTGAACCAAACCGAAAATTTGATATTGTTTAATTTGGTTCAACATTACGGAGATATATTCATTGTTATAGGCATTAGAGTGTGCTTTGTTTGATGGTACCTCTCAAATGGGAGTAAAATAGCATTTGTAATCAAGATTAATGTAACTTAGATATAAAAATGTTCAACCAATAAGAACAAAAGCTTTACTATGTACTGCCATTTTTCATTCATTGTTTAGCGGTGCAAAAAACACAAAACCTACTTTGCACAGATATTTCTGCACATCTATCCATACCATATATGATCTGACCATTACCTATTCATTCAATGACAGTTGTTCAATCAAGTCATCTTACCGAGGCATCTATAATCTATTGAAGATACCCACCGCCTCTTAGCTGAGGTGAAGGGCCGGAACCCCAGAGTTGAATCCTCTCCAGGCGCCTATACTTATAGGTGAAATCGATACACGCGGGTGAATTTAATGCTACAGCTGTGATTAATTAACGACATCCCCACCCACAAGATGGGTGGGGTGTTGGGTGGATACCCATTCCAAAAAAAAAAAAAAAAATCTATTGAAGATGCCAAAACATAAGTCTAAAATCACTCATTATAATTCTAAATATCAGTGCATTAATTAAGAATGGATGGATGATTAATGTTGAGGAACAATTTGCTGCTTAAGCCAGTTATAATTATAAACAGGATTTGATTTGATAATTAACGCTTATAATTCTCATGGAAAGATTAACATCGACTCCACAAACCAAATGGTTTCAATCAACAGTACGTGGGCTGTTAACAATCATGAACAGACAACTAGCTTGATAATCAAATCTCTCTAAATGCCTAATTATTAAGGAATTCCTACAAATTTCACTCCCTCATTCAAGAACTTAGTTCTTAAAACATTTTTTTTCATCGAGAACATTACTTTTAGTCATTGTACTATACTCATTTGTTGTTGAGAGTAGTTACCTTGAATTAAAAAAAATAACATAAAATCAAGGTAATTCTTTCATAGAACTTCACACAACATGCTATGCAAAAAAGAAATTCAGGACCACTACCAAAAGTTTTCCAAGGCATATTAAAGAAGCTAAGGCAATTGATAAAGAGACACTTAGAACAGACTGTCTTCATCAGGTCTTACTTGAATTTTAAATCTTTGTAAGCAAAAGATCATTGGGATTTTCAAATAATCAAAACAACAAGATTCGGTCACTGACTGTTAAATTACATCAATATAAAACTTCCTTTCAATCTTTGGTATACTTTACAAAGATGATACTATTACATAACAGGACCATTGTACATAACAAGCCTATTAATAATCGGATCAACGTCAGGCAGTCGAGCAAAAATGAAATTGATCAATAGTAGCTTCATTAATGCTCAACAAACCTTGATTGATCCGATCAGGGAGGCGTCCTCCTTCTTATAATTCGGACGCGCATACGGAAGGCACCGAGACATGCCTCTCGCGAATTCTTCTCCGATGCTTATCAACCCCAAATAGCACGAAAGATACACGAGGATAGCTACGCTTTGTGTAATCAACAACAAAAAGGCGGATCAGAGAAGGAAACAAAGACAGGAGGAGAGAGGGGAGCGAGAAAAATAGATCAAGAGACGAAACCTAGGGTTAGGGTTTCAGAAGAAGCAGATGGAAATAGATGTAGCAAGCCCTTCGAAGGGCGATTTGGTGGTATTTATAGAGGCCGTAAGGGTGCCGGTAACTTGTAATGCGGGATACGATAAGATTTTAAAAAAAATTATTAAAGGTTATTTATGGTAATGCCTATGCGGCAATCCAGCCACTAGAACCGGATTGTTACTGTGGTCCGTCAGATCCGTAATTGGACGATCCGAACCCAGAGATAATCGATTGGCAGGAACACGTACACGTATCAGAAGACCCAATTTACTTGGGTCGGGCCAACTAATGAGAATGTGTATGATGTATAAATATATAAAAATTGTGTCATGCATAAAAATTGGTATACTTATAAATATCAAAATTTAGATATTAGATATATAAATATATAAAAATTATGTATTATGTATATAAATTTTTGAGAGATTTACATATATATCTTACAATTCTTATATATTTACATATTTAATATCTAAACTTTAATTTTTACATATATAATACTCTAATCTTCAATATCTCATCAAAAATATCACTTCATTCACTTTTTAAAATTGAAATGCATCTTTTTAAGCATAAAAAAGTGTTATATAAGTAATTATCTAAATGTTAGATATGTAAATACATAAAATCATGGTATGTATGTAAATCGTAAAATTTTCTTATATTTTTTAAGTATTTGAGCACCTCAATGACTCATAATTTAGTATTTTAAGCTCATTAGGATCATCTTCTTAATATGCATATTGTGATTAATATACGTTGAAAATAAAGTTCAAATAGTTAAAAATTTGATTATAATCAAAATGCTTATGTAGCTTGATCAAATGAGTTTTCTAATGGCATATCACTAGTCCACTTATTTTTGGGAATAAAATCTTGAAGTCCAAATGTAAATCATTTCTTTAAATTTTTTATTTTCAAAATAATAATTTTGAAAAAATTATAAGAAATTATAATTCACAATCATTTTCTTAACATCAATGTGACCTCAAAGCCATGAATTAAGTAATTTATCTTCAATCACTATTTTACCATTTCCTAAATGGACTTGCCATTTGGATCAAAAACTTAAGAAAAAATTATTTTATACTTTTCAAAATTGCCAAAAAATTAGTTTCAATAGGTGTCAAAAGAGTTGAATATGAGATCAAAATGTCAAAAATGATTCTAAAAGGTCCAAAATTTTTTACAAATGTCTGTTCATGTCCAGATCGAGCTTAGAGATCTGATGAGCTAGTTTGACTGATCACTTCAATCAGAATAGTCATCGCTTATATAACATATATCAACAATATACATTTTATGTATTGAACTTTTTTATTTTTTATTTTAAATATATTAAATATAATTTATTGATAAAAACTTGAAATGATGATGAAATCTAAAAAAAATTTAAGAATTCCCAAATAATTCTGTTTTTTTTTTCTTCTACCCCTCTCCCTTTCCCAACTATAAATATTCCCTTTGGGGAAGGATCATAATTTCCTTCTTAAACAAGAAGTTTTCTCTATAAATAGGCTAGACATTATCCTACATAAAGCATGATTATAAGTTGTTGTTAAGGTTAGATGATTTTGCTTAGAGGCTTCGATTTCTTTGAGAAAATATAGAGATGACATTAAATGAGGATATCTTCAAAAATACAAGAAATTCATCTAACACTTTGAATATTTTATTTTTGAGAAGTTTTTAAAAATGTTTGCTAATCCTTTTTTTTTAAAAAAAAAAAAAAATTTATTTGATCATTCATATATGTATGCTTCTCAAGAAATTTTTTACTCGAGATTTTATCGTTTTAATTTTGAGAGAATTTTAATATTTAAACATTTTAATGCTAAAATTATGATATGATAAGTTGTTATAATTAAATTAGAATTAAAAATTATTTGAAAATTTTAATATTTTGATGATATCCCGACTTATCTCCTTGAATTTTCTTATACCAAAATATTACCATTTTTTGTGGTAAAAAATTATGTTTATCATACATACTTATTTATTTGATTGCTATTTTGAATATAAAAGTTGGCTAATATTTTTTTTTTTTGTAAATATTCTTAATTATGCATTGGTCATTTAAAAATATCTTTAGAGTTTTTTATAGCATATATTTCTCTAAACTATAAGTCAATGATTTTTAGGCCGCATCATTGCATATATCTACGTACTTAAATCATATACTTCTATAGCATAGTATTATGATCTTAGATTTATTATTACATGATCTAAGTTTGCATCGAAGAAGATAATGATAATAAATTCAAAGAGATTTGAAAGACCTAAAGCATTAATATCTAAATAAAATTTTGTTAAGGGCTTTTTTAAAATGCTTATTTAAAAGAAAAATTTATATATATAGCACATAATTTTTATGTATTTATATATCTTTAATATTTACATATATAACATTTTTTTCTATGAATGAAAATATATATTTTAATTTTAAAAATTAATGAGGATATTATTTTTTGTTATAATATTAAAAATTTAGATATTATTTATGTCAATATAAAAATTTAGATATTAAATATGTGAATATATAAAAATTATATGCTATGTATACGAAGATGATCTCTCAATAATAGAGTGAGATGTTGACATTATGTAGGTGTAATAGTTCAGTCATATACATATTTTTGATGTAACTTCTAAATAAAACTCTTATTTTGTATAAATTTAATTGATATTTATAATCAAATTATTAAAAAAAAAATGATAACTAATTTACTCAAAATGTATTTTGAAGCCTCGATAAAATAAGTAGCCCAATCATTTAAAATGGCACGATTATTTTCATTTCTCTAAGAAGTTCTTTTTTAAATTACTTAAATAAATTTTAATATATATATATAGTTTAAATTATATTTTATTTTATGCCAAAATAGATATAATATGAAATAAAAATAAAAATAAAATTTGGCATCAGCTGTCATCGATTGTTTGATGCGTTTTTACAACTCATGTAAGACAAGCTATCAAAAAAATTATAAAATATTATGTATATCGCATTCTTTTTGTTCTTCCACTAACTTTATTTCGGTAGCGTTGCAATTACAAATAATGTTTGATGGCCATTTGCAAAAACTTTATTTCGTTAGAATGACAATTATAAATAATGTGAGGGCCATTTGCAGCAACTTTATTTCATTAGAATGACAATTATAATAATGTTTGAGGGGCATTTCAAAATCTTTATTTCGTTAGAATGACAATTATAATAATGTTTGAGGGCCATTTCCAAAAACTTTATTTCGTTAGAATGACAATTACAATAATGTTTGAATTATAATAATGTTTGAGGGCCAATTGCAAAAACTTTATTTCAGTAGAATGACAATTATAATAATGTTTGAGGGCCATTTGCAAAAACTTTATTTCATTCGAATGACAATTATAATAATAATGTTTGAGGGCCATTTGCAAACTAGTCACGCGGCATGCACAAATGTCGAATTTCTTCGCAAACGAAACTATATTTTCCGTGAGCTGTCGTTGCACCTGCATATGCAGGAGTACGAAAATATTCCGTTTCATTTGAGAATTTTATTTTAGTTATTTTTAAAAATTAATAATGAAATAATTTATATAAGTATTAATAATCAGAAAATTTAATTTTAATTTTTATAAAATAAAATAAATATATATTTATCATAATTTATTTATGTAACTTATTTTAGTAATTCTATTATTATTATTTTTATAAGTGTTCTATTAACTCAAGTTCTTGAAATTTTAACTACAGGAATATTTAAATTTTATTTATGTGAAAGAAAAATTTTAAACTAATTTTTTTAAAGAATAATAGCTCAAACAAATCATATATCCATTTAAATATTTAGGGCTTATTTAGAGTTAATTTTGTTTACCATTTTTTATGTTTTTTTTTAAATATACATGGGCTCCAAAACATTCCCACTCGATCTCTCAATAAAGAAAGTTTAGATTTGTGAGTTAAATTTTTAGAAATCACACGAAATAGTAGATAAGACACTGCTAAAAGATTTTATCCTCATTTTATGAGAACTTTAAATCTTATTTCAAGCTTTCTATTGGCGCAAGCAACTATAATTAATTATCCCTCACAAACGATAGATTAAGTTTAGTTATTATATCACTTTTTTTTGATTTAAGTGATTAAAATAATTATAATTTGAACTTTTGTGATAGTATCATCAATAATGAATTTTAAGTTATTTTAATGTTTTATACAATTACAGTGTAGATCAGTTCGTTGATCAAATTAGAATGAATGAATTTCAATTCAAAACTGCAATATTGTATATCAACTAGTTGAAACTTGCAAATTCGTTTGAATTGATCATGGTGATCTGTTTGATATTGATCTTGGCCGACGCGATCAATTTCACAAACAAAATTTATTTAGACATCATTGAGACCTCCACACCTCATTTACGCAAATATATCTGACTCATCTTCCATAAACCGGTCATTAGATAGTGAGAAATATATTCTCAACGTTTCGATCAGCTTTGCTAACGATTGTGATACCTCAACTTTGATTTAAGCGACATCTCATCCGTAGTTTCTCAAATTCGCTCTGTTTACTCGATTTGACTTGCTTAACTTTTGCGTGGGTCAAAATGTCTGCTTAATGTATTTTCATTTTTATTTTTAAAAATAAATCATTTTGTATTTGAAAACACTAACAGTATTTTTTAATATTTTTTAAAATAATTATTTTCATCGAATATATTTTATTTCAATTCAAAATAGACAAATTAAAAAAGAAGATTCCATACGACCTCCTAAGAAATCCAATAAAACTCATGGTAGGATGACTGACTGAGCATGCTTTGTTTTGTCGAAGAATTTTTAAAACCGTTTCTTACTCATTTGAACTTATTCAGAATTTTAAAAAATTCCATATACATAAAATTTACTCAAACTTTTAACATCAAATTAACGCATTAATATTTAAAAAAGGATACATTTTAAAAAAAAATGAACACTGCATTTTTTTTTTTGTCAATATAAGTATTATATAATTAAAATTGAAGGAGCGTAAACACTAAATGAAAATAAATTTTTTTTTTTCAGAAAACGTAAATTGAATTCACGCTTTCCTGAAAACGTGAAAGCTTAATTCCATACGCATTTTATTCATGTTTTCATCACATTTTTATATTGTTAATTAATATTTATACACTTAATTATTTTTATTTCTTGTATTTATATTTTAAATCATTACCATATTATAGTTTAATTTTATTATTTAAAAGTTATATATATATATATATTATCTCTATAATGAAAATATTTAAATTATATTTTAAATCTAAATTTTATAATTAAATAATCATTATATAATTTATGAATTTTATTAAGTTTCATTATTATTTGATAGATTAATCTGAAATTCGCCAGCATCGTTATAGTTTAAATTTTATTTTATTTATTTATTTTATATCTTACTAAAAATTCTCAAATTTATATGAAATATAAATTTGAGAATTAAAGAGATAACATTTACCACAGAATTAATTAATAAATAAATAAACTTAATATATTAAATATAATTAAAATACAGATGACTAATATCTCTATCATTATGGTGGAATAGCATATGTATCTTAGTCTATGTAAGGATGGCAAAGGGATTGTTTAACGCTGACTACTCATATGTGCTCATGCATAAAATTCACAACAATCTGAAGGCAGGTGGATAATATTAGTAGTGAAATAATTTTCTCCATAAGAGAAATAACCAAATCAAAGAGAACTATGACAAGATTTGCATCTTATGTTGTATCCACCACTTAGAAAAATTCTTGTCACTTAGCCACTAATAATAATTCTTAGCTATGTCCTCTAGTGGATTATATGTAATCTTCTTCATATTGCTGATAAATGTGCCATCAAGTGCATCATTCATCAAAGTTTTAGTGGCTCCATCCAAGATATTATAAAAAAGGTTTGATTCAGAAAGCTATTTGTTGACTTTTTATCGTTTTTGTTTTTGATATTTTATTTTGATAAATTGTTAATTTTTGAATTTTTTTCTTACTAATCTAATTCTTTTCAAAGAAAAATAGTTTTAAGAAATATTTTAGAATGAAAGCTAAAAGGAGCCCTAACTGTTTTCTGTTTTCGATTTGTTCGCTTTAAAATTCTAATTTATTTATTTTCTTTTAAAAAAGAAAAAGCTTCAGATTGTTAAAATGAAAAAGACACTATTCAAATTATAAAATTAAAAAATTGACTCTCAAAAGAACACTAAAAAACTCTAAACACATTAGACCCACTTAAAGAGTAATTAATCAACATTTATAGTCCAAAAGATGAGCACTGGTTTCAGCGAAACCAAGGACAAAATCATGTGTTTCATAACAAAGTTTGGTTACCTGAAGCACACTGATTAAGCATTAAGTATAGTCTCCCCTTCAATGATGTGATAAAAATGCTCCAAATGCTAGCTTGGTTAATTGAACCAAACCAACAATTTGATTCAAAATTAGGGAAATTTTGTTCATTGTTATAAGCATTAGAGTGTGTTTTGCTTGATGGCGCCTCTCAAATTGGAGTAAAATAGCATTTGTTATCAAGATTGATGTAACTTAGATATAAAAATGTTCAAGCAATAAGAACAAAAGCTTTAGTATGCATTGCCATTGTTGATTCATTGTTTATCGGTGCAAAAAACACAAAACCTACTTTTGCACGGATATTTCTACTCATCTATCCATAGCATATATGATCTGATCATTACTGGGGCATCTATGATCCATTGAAGATGCCAAAAACACAAAGTCTAAAATCACTTAATATAATTCTAAATATCAGTGCATTCATTAGGAATGGACAGATACTTAATGTTGAGGTATAATAATTTGCTGCTTGAGCCAGTTATAATTAGAAACAGGATGAGCAGTACGTAGTCTGATTGCAATCATGAACATACAACTAGCATGATAATCAAACCTCTCTAAATGCCTAATTATTAAGGAACTCCTACAATTTTTTTTTTTTTTTTTGAAATGGGTATCCACTCAACAATTGGTGGTGACTAATCTCAGAGCCTGGGAACATTCATCACCCATCGTTCACTTACTTCCACTTTAGATAGACGTAAGAGGATTAACTCGGTAGTTAGCACTCTCCCACCAACTAACCAAGAGGTGGGTAACTCCTACAATTTTTACTCCCTCGTTTAATAACATAGTTCTTTTAGTCATTGTACTGTACTCACTTGTTGTTGAGAGTAGTTACCTTGAATTAAAAAATAACATAAAATCAAGGCAATCCCATCAAAGAACTTCACACAACATGCTATGCGAGATAGTAATTCAGGACCACTAACAAAAGTTCTCCAAGTTATATCAAAGAAAGCAAAGGCAATTGATAAGGAGACACTTAAAACAGAGTGTCTTCATCAGGTCTCGTTTGAATTTAAATCTTTGTAAGCAAAAAATCATTGGGATTGCCAAATAATTAGAACAAAAAGATTCGGTTACTGACTGTCAAAATACATAAACATATAATTTCCTTTCAATCTTTTGTATACTTTACAAAGATGATACTATTACATAACAGGACCATTGTGACATAACAAGACCATTAACAATCGGATCAACGGCAGGCAGTCGTGCAAAAATGAAATTAATCAATAGTAGCTTCATTAGTGCTCAACAAACCTTGATTGATCCGATCAGGGAGCCGTCTTCCTTCTTATAATTCGGACGCGCATGCGGAAGGCACGGAAACATGGCTCTCGCGAATTCTTCTCCGATGCTGTAAACCTCAAATAGCACGAAAGCAGCACATAGATAGCTACGCTTTGTGTAATCAACAATAAAAAGGTCGATCAGAGAAGAGGAGAGTGGGTGCGAGAAAAAAAGATTAAGAGATTAAACCTAGGGTTAGGGTTTCAGAAGAAGCATAAGGATATTGAAGCTGCCGGCCGTTCGATGGCGATCTGGCGGTATTCATAGAGGTCGTCAGAGGCGCCGGTAACTTGTGATGTGGGATAGGATAAGACTCTTAAGAAAATTATTAATGGTTATTTATTGTAAGGCCTTTGCGAAAATCCAGCCACTAGAACCAGATTGTTACTGTGGTCTGTCAGACTGTCACATCCGTAATTGGTCGATCCGACCTCTGCGATAATCGATTGGCAGGAACATAAAGCCCCAATTAAATTGGGTCGGGCCAACTAATGAGAAGATCCATTTAGATTTTTAGCGGGAGGTCCAATGTTTTAGAACTCATTTGATTAAGAATGTATTTGAAATAATTTTCTCTTTATTTTTATTTAAAAAGTAATAAAAATTATATTTGCTTACTAGGTTTTTTTATTATTAAAAAAAATTTTTATGATAAAAATTAATTTTAATAATTAGAATTATTAAAGTAGGATGACTATTAAATTTTTTTTTCGATGACTACTTTTTATTTAAATGAAAATATTTGTGATACTCATAATAATTTTATAAAATAATATTTTTTTCATATTAATTTTATAATTATCTTTACAAAAAGTAATAATTACTCCAAATTGGTTCTTAAAAAATAAATATTTACTTTCATTTTATTAGTATGACAATAAATTCATTATGCTTAAAAAAATTATGAAAAATTAGTTTTAGTTTTAAACACTTAGAGCACAATTTTAAATTTCTACCAACCAAATTAACTGTTTATTAAATCATTAGGGTAGAAAAAAAATAGGAGTATCAAAAATTGACTTGTCCCGAACTTCATTCAAAAAATTTGGGTTCAAGTCGACGAGAACAAATTTTTGTGTTAAGTTCGGGTTGAAAAAATTGATTAGTTTAATATTTCAAGTCGAGTTTGTGTTGACCCTCCAATCCGAAATGGACTTGCCAACTCAAATTTGACTTAAAATTTATCCGTAAACTCGAAATTTATCTGATTTTTTACCCATGAACTCGAATTTGACTCGAGTTTGACCCGATTTTGACCTAAAATGTATATATAAATTGATCATCTGGGTCTTGTTTGGGTCAATTAGGGTGAATGCGGGTGGAGTTCATATTGAGATTTTTGACCCGTTTATGGGTTTGGTTTAATTCTAAACTATTTGAGTCGGGTCAAACTCAAACTCGACCTATCGACCCAAATTGACATCCCTAAAAACAGCACGGTTAATTCTCCACGAAATTTTATTTTAGTTTGCTTTTATTTATATTCTAATAGTAAGTTTATAGATCAATCTCATTCATCTTAATCTACATAAAAATATGAGATTAAGCTTCATGAAATTTTAAATTGGTTTAGTCACATATTAATCATGCAAATATGATTTATTAAATTCATGATGTAAAAGACGTATTAAAATCAAGTGATTTTTTGTGCGTGTGAAGTATAACATTTTGATTAATTTCAGTAAAAAAGATTATAGATAAAAAGGTACTTTAGGTGAGAGGCATTTCAAGTCATTCGTGTCTTCATTTATTCAATTAACAGTCAAATATTCATTGAAAATAATCAAATAATATATTCAATTTTACTTAAGCTGTATGCATATCAATAATTTTAATTAATATTTAAATGTAATAATAATAACAAAATTGATTACTTCAGAATGAGATTTTTCAATTTTACTATTCCCTAAATGGACTTTGTCATTTGGATCAAAACTTAAAAGAAATGGCTTAATGCTTTTCAAGATTGCCCAAAATTAGCTTCAATGGGCATCAACAGTGCTGAAATTGATCAAAATTCCAAAAGTGATGCCAAAAAGGCACAAATTATTATTTTTTATTTTTATTTTTATTATTTTTATTTTTTGGGACCGGTGAGCCCATTAAGGGTACACATCCATAATGTCGATCGTGAGTTACTTCATTGCAGAAAGGCTCAACCAGATGTCCCAGTCTCGTAACTTAGAGAGTTGTTGAGCTAAATTCACTCGCCAGCGCTTGTATAATATACATCCACAATATGTATTTTATATTTTTAGATTTTCAATTATTTTGTCTAAAATTTTTTTATTTTAAATATATTAATTATAATTTATGATAAAAACTTGAAATGGTGTTGAAAATCTAATTTTTTTTAAAAGAATTATAAAATAATTCTATTTTTTCTTCTACCCCCTCTCCCTTCTCCAACTATAAATTTTCCCTTTGGGGGAATGATCATAATTTAACACTACCTTTGCAGGTCCCAAGTTCGGATGTGAAAAATGGAGGGCTGTGATATGTAGTCGACAGCTATCATAAAACTTATCAAAATAATCATGACATGAATCCTTTAAATCATTGTGTTAATGCTAGGGCATCCCTTGGAAGCGATGCGTTGTATGACTTATCTGATAAAATGCAAATACATTGTGCGCCCGGTGCTGTTAAATAATAGGGTTCCCACATTATGGACGGATGTGGGCAAAGTTAGTCCATGAAACTAGAATTATGTCGATCTTGGAATATAGGTACTCTTACGGTAAATTAATGGAACTAATAGATATTATGGTTCATAGAAAATAAATATTTTATGTGTTCAAGAAACTAAATGGGTTGGGGAGAAGGCCAAAGAGATTGATAGTTTAAGTTTTAAACTTTGGTATTTAGGTAGAAATTCGACTAGAAATGGTGTAGGTGTGATTATAGATAAAAGTTTGAAAGATAATGTTATAAATATTAATAGATATGGAGATAGAACTTTAAAGATTATTTGATAAAGATTATCAATGTTATAAGTGTGTATGCTCCTCAAGTAGGTTTGGATGTAAGCTCAAAGAAAAAATTTTGGAATGAATTAGAGGGATTAATATAAAAGATACCTCTTGAAGAAAGTATTTATTGGAAGAGATTTAAATGGACATGTTGGTAGAGTGGTAGAAGATTTTAAAAGTGTTCATGGTGGTTATGGATTTGGGTGACTAATGAAGAAGGGATTTATTAGATTTTTCCTTAGCTTATGATTTTGTTTGTAATACTTATTTAAGAAAAGATGAACATATTATTATAAAATGAATCTAGTAAAACACTGATTATTTTCTAATAAGAAAAATAGATCGTTTAGATTGTAAAGATTTAGATCATTCCAATGAAAGTTTAAGTACCCAACATCGATTGTTAGTTTTAGATTTTAAGATGAAAGATTGTAAGAGGAAAAATAAATTAAATTGTTGTCCTAGGATTAGATGGGGATATTTAAAGAACACAAATAAAAATATTTTTAAGTGCAAATTACAAGATCTTAGAATTTGGGATGTTCATAAAGAATAATATTGTGGGAAAAAAAGTAAGTGAAATTATAAGTTGCTAAAATGTGTTTGGAAAATCAAAAGAAAAAACTTCTTTAATAAAAAAGTTGGTGGTGGAGTCGAGTGTGCAAGAAAAGATAAGAAACAAGCATTGTTATAAAACTTGGTTTAGATGTAAAACTTGGAGAATTGGGAAAGATATAAAATTGTAGAGATTCTAAGAAAGCAATATATGATGCAAAAAATTTAGCTTTTAGTAATTTACAATAGATTAGATACCAAAGAAGGTAAAAGATATATGTATAAGTCATAAACCAAAGAGAGAAAAGTAAAGACTTAGTTAAGTGAGGTGTATTAAGGATGAAGATAATAAAGTGCTTTTCTTAGAAAATGATATTGAAAATAGGTGGATGAGATATTTTGATAAACTTTTCAATGAAAGATCTGAATGTACGATTGATTTTAGCAACATTAATACCTTAAACAAAAATAGAGAATTTTATTTTTATATTCAATTAGTAAATCGTTAGAGAAGCTTTAAAGAAAATTAAATGTGGAAAAGCAAGACATGATATTCCAATAGAAGTGAAAATTTAGGAGATTAAGGAATTTCTTGGTTTACAAATCTTTTAATGTTATTTTAAAGACTAAAAAATGCTAGATGAGTGGAGAAAGAGTTTGTTGGTTCCTATATTTAAGAATAAAGGTGATGCACAAGAGTGTGCAAATTATGAGGAATTAAGTTAATGTGTCATACATTAAAATTATGGGAAAGAGTAATTGAGCATAACACGATGTGATACAAAAGTTTCTCACAATTAGTTTGGTTTCATGCCAGGTAGATCTACTATGGATGCTATACATTTGTTAAGAGGTTTGATGGAGAAGTATAGAGAAAGTAAGGAGGATTTACATATGATATTTATTGATTTAGAGAAAGCTTATGATAAAGTTTCAAGAGATGTTCTTTGGAGAGTTCTAGAACAAAAAATAGTTAATATTGGTTATATTCAAGTCATTAAGGATATGTATACTAGTGCTGTTACTTGTGTCCAAACACAAGGAGGATTGACAAAATATTTTCTCATTTCAATTAGATTACATCAAGGATTAGCTTTAAGCCCTTATCTTTTTTGCTTTAGTTATGGATGTTCTTACTAGGCATTTACAGGAAGATGTACCTTAGTGTATGCTTTTTACTGATGACATTCTTCTTGTTGATAAGACTAGAGAGGGAGTCCAAGAGAAACTTGAATTATGGAGGTCAACATTAGAGTCTAAAGGTTTTCGTTTAAGTAGATCTAAAGCTGAATATATAGAGTGTAATTTTAGTTGTAGAAGTTCTAGTGGTTGTGTTGTGATAATAGGTGAACAAGTCATTAATAAGATTGAGCGATTCAGATATTTAGGCTCTATTGTTCAAAATGATGGTGAAATAGATGGAGATGAAATTCAAGCTGGATGGTTGAAGTGGAGGAATGCATCTGGCTTGTTGTGTGATAGAGAAGTTCCACTTAAACTTAAGGGAAAATTTTATAAGATGGTGGTAAGACCCGCAATGACTTATGATGGTAATGTTGGCCAATAAAAGAGAAGCATAAGACTAAGTTAAGTGTTATAGATGAGATGCTCGTGGATGAGTTTTACTCTTAGAGAAAAATGAAATGAGTATGTTCGGGGAAAAGTTGGAGTAGCTGGCGATAAGATTAGAGAGAGTCGCTTGATGGTTTGGCCACATAAAGCCGTCTGATGACCCGGTTAGGAGAGTAGACACATTATATTTGCCTTATGTTAAGAAAGGTAGAGGTAGACCTAAAAAGACTTGGTTAAGATGTATAAAAAATGACCTTAGTATACTTGAATTAAATGAGAATTTGATACATAATAGAACACAATGGAGACGAAGGATTCATATAGCCGACCCCACTTAGTGGGATAGAGGCTTGTTGTTGTTGTTGTTGTTGGGAATGATCATAATTTCTTTCCTAAATTAGAGTTTTTCTCTATAAATAGGCTAAACATTATCCTACATAAAGCATGATTATAAGTGATTGTCAAGGTTAGATGACTTTGCTTTGAGGTTTCTGTTGCGTGCTAAAAAACCAGTTGCGGTAGAGTAAAAGTTTACGCCTTAGCTTCTTTAGGAGTCCAGCACACGCACAGGTATTTAAAGAGCGAACAAGAAAACTCCAGAATTTTTACGTGAAAAATCTTGAAAAGAGGGAAAAACCACGGGGCCTAGCCCAGTGAAAATCTTCCACTTTATATTTCTTTTAGAGTACAGGATCTTCCCGATGACGGGATTACAAAATAGTATGTAAGAAGGGAACAACAGTTGCTAGTAATAGACGATGTTGATGACGATGTTGACGATAATGTTGACGATGATGTTGACGATGATGTTGATGATGATGTTAACGACGATGACCGGCGGTAGCAGTCGGCGATGATGACCAGCAACAGTGGTCGACGACGGCGAGGATCAGCGGCCTACGGATGACGACGCCGAAAGTGGTGGCACGATTGTGCTTGGAGGATCTTCGCTTTAGGGCTCTCTCCTCTCTCTCGCTGGCTCCTCATATGAAGAATGAGGGCTATTTATAGATGGAGAGTGGCGTCAGAATACATGCAAAATGAACCACTCCACTTCATCTGGACACCAATGATTCCTTTGATCATTTGATGCATTTTAAGTATTTGAATACTCAAATGAAGTCGATAAGATCTTGGGTTTGTTGGATTCGGCTCGTCAAGACGCCGATTTGACTATAAACACTTCATATTTGAGAGCTATTTAGGATTTAACGATATCCCAAATTTCCAAGGATATTTTAAGGTCTTGATCTCGCAACTATCGCCTTGCTTTTAACATCAAGATTCATGCTTCGACTAGTAGTATTTTAAGTGCCATATCAGTTGCCCCTATTTTTGGATGACATTATCTCAATCATCCAAAAATATATGTCAAATACTTGAAAATAGCAAATTCTTCAATGAAATTTGAGGGTCCATTAACTACACATTTTGAGAGAACAGATCTTCATAGGAGTACAAGATTATGACTACGGAAGTAGATGCAGTGCAGCGCGTGTAAGCAGCTATGAGATTTCAAGTTACTGACCCATCCGGTAATGAACGGATAGTACTGAGGCCCTCTGGTAAGCACGCCTGGCGCGGGCACGCTGCGCCGACATGCGGCGTCGCTGGCATGCTTCCATGATAGCGCCACGGTTTATCGGCGAAGGGGCGACCAGCCATGCATAATGAAATGGCGGTGTGGTAGCTGGCCTATGAAGTCGCGAACGGACGCGACGGGCTGGGTCGAGCACTCGGTCGGTTTGGCGCGTGCGGCTGGCGCTGAGCGCGACTCAAGGCCCAAACGGTGATTTTGATGATTTCCGGGGTTTTTGACGATTTTGGGTGGTTTTTGATGATTTTTTATCCTTTTTCCCCTAGAAGGGGTCTATAAAAACCCCCCTAGGGCCAAGGTAGAAGACACACTTCTTCAAAGCACTAGTGCTTCTCTTCTTCTTGAGTGAGGGTCGTTCAGAGGCGATCAAGGCCCGTAGTTCATACGACAAGGCTCCAGTTTTCCCTCGAAAGAGGTGTCAAGACCTCTTGGACCGACCGGATTTGAGGCGATCAAGACCCGTAGTTCATACGCAAGGCTCCGCTTTTCCTCAAAAGAGGTGTCAACCGATCTCGTCCGTTTGGAAGTGATCAAGACCGTAGTTTATATGGCAGGCTTCCTCAAAGAGGTGTCAACCTCACCTGACCAAGGGTTTGGACATCAAGACTCGTAAGGAGAAATTGATTTCTTCAAACTTTGATGGATGGTTCAATGGTCGATAATTGCTAAGATGACGGGAAGTAATTAGAGCCATCATTCAACGACTCGTAAAGTTTGGCGTGTAATTTGTGAGCATCATTGGGAAGGAATAGTTTCTCTATCTCTCTCCCCCTTTTCTTTTTGATCTCATATGTATGCATGTCCTTTTCGTCAGATCTTGGGCCAAAAATTCTAGCCCGAGCTGTCCATGAGCGGCAGAGTCAGAAAAGGGTATGCCCAAGTATTGGGGTGAGTGAGTAGCTTCATAAAATTTTCAGATTTTTGTCATTTCTCCCCCTCTTTACTTATTCATTATGTATTTTCATAGGGTGATGGTCGGAGAAAAACTCATAGCATGGCAGCTACAGACGATATACCATCCCTTGTCACATCAGATAGCTTAATGGTGTTCCGTTGGAAATTTCATTTCCCTAATGAGTTGGTGGCTATTATTGCCAAGAGGTCTGATCGAGCTCGTTCACCTCCGTCGGGACACTTCACTATTTTTGAGATGATTCTTCGTGCTGAACTGCGATTCTCTTTGGCTCCCGAGTTGATTGAGATCTTCAAAACATGTGGTATAGCTTTTTCATAATTTTCATTTCGGGCTTTAGTGGTCATCGTCGGTTTGGTTGTCTTCTTCAGAGAGCGTGGTGTTACTTTGAACATCAAATACTTGTGTCAAATGTAGATTCACATATGATGCTCAAGGACATGTTTCTTATCTGCTATAAAGAATTGGATAGAATTTTAGCATGGGATCCGTCCAAAAATTGGTCTAATGGATTCTTTTTTGTGAAAAATGAGTGAGAACTTCCTGAGAGATGGGGAAGATTGAATGACCTTCCAGATCCATTACTGATTGAAGAGAGTGAGATCTTGGCAACTCTTAATGTTCCTGATGTAGAAAGCTTATAGCATGAGTTGCGTCACATTAACAAATATATAGTTGAAGACAGAATGTTCAAGGTTGGCCTTTCCATCCAGGCAAGGAGATCTCATTCTTTTCCACTAAAGAGGTCAAGTAAAGGTGATGAAAGGTCTCCTCATATTCATAGGGTTCTTTCAAAAAGCCCACCATGAAATCAGGGTGGTGGCAATGTTTCTTCCCAAAAGAAAAAGAAGACATGTGCTGAAGTGACTACGTTAGATATCTGCGAAGAAGATGTTCACCCCCAGTTAGCATCTGAGAGTTTAGCTATTTCAACTCATGATGGGGAGTTCGCTTTCAAGTCGCACATTCTTGAAGAGGTGTTAAATCACATATGCATCGGCCAATGAGATGAAGGTATGTTGTCTTCCTTCTTTCTTCTTTTCTTTTTCCTCCTTTCTTTTGTGTAATATTTGTGATGGTTTTTTTTATAGGTAACTCAAACATTAGTGATTCATTTGGGTGTCTTTTTAGATGAGTGAAATACTAAATTTGTGAAGGTAAAATATCCGCAAGGTAGTATGAGCAAAGATGAGTGCTAAGGCCAAAGAAGTGGCGACTTTGAGGATTAGCTAACGGTAATTGAGCTAGTAACATGTCGACTTCTCTTTCTCTGTTAGGGAGGTGGAGCGCACTCATGATGAGTCGATTGAGGTGAGGACCGAGACTCGTAAAAGAGAAGACTCAAGGCACTTGCAGAGAAGGAGCTCGAACGGAGAAGAAAGCAGGATCGTCTTCGAAAGGAGCATATAATGTCGGCGGAAGCAAATGAAATCTCCTTGAAGGCGGTGGAAGACTTTAAGAGCTCTCTAGCTTATCGCAGTGTAATCGAAGACCATGTTCAGGAAGCTCGTAATCATATTCTTGATGTTGAAGTGAAGGACTTGGAGCATCAATGTTTAGAGGAGGGATTCATCCGAGGGTTCCTAAAAGGAATCCACTTAGTGTATCGCAAGACCGGAGCTAGTGTTGAGGATCTATCTCTCAGCCAAGTGTCTCAAGACTCTTCGTCGATTCGTGAGATGAGGAGAGTGAGTCCAAGGGAGCATCTCCTAGTGGTGAGGAGGACGTTGATATCACCAATTGATATGATGTAGCATCACTTGATGATGCATTTTTTTTATATATATTGTTATTAATGTGTATCAAAATCTTGATTCTTTCTTATATCATCATGTTAATGCTGTCAATGAAATATATATATATAAGATGATACGCTTTTGTTTTGTTTTTACCTATCCGGGGTAATTAGTCGGAATATTATTTGACGACGCTAACCTATACGGATGGGGTTGAATTGAATCCACTGAGGATTTTTGACCAATCCAAGGTTATTGTCAAAGTGTTATTTGATGACGTTAACCTGTATGGAAGAGATTATGGGATGTCCACATTTTTTTGACCTATCCTGTAGAAAGTGTTACTTGATGACGCTAACTGATAGAAGAGGTTATGGATGTCCACCAATGACCTTTTGACCTATCCTAGGTATCAGCCAAAGTGTTACTTGACTTCTTACCTGCATGGAAGAGGTCCGATTAAGTCCGCTTGGGATTGATTATGCCTCGATTGAGATACAACATGAGTTGTATATTTCTCAAGTGGGAGGATTAAATGAAGAAGAAACAAGCTTGTAAGAAAAAAGCTATAAATTCATTACTCTGATAAGTTCAGTGATACAATTATAAGACAATTTTAACACGGATATGAGTTTCAAGAGGAAATGACGATAATAATAACAAGTCTTTATCCCACTAAGTGGGGTTGGCTACATGAAGAAGAAATGACAGACGAGACAAAATAAAAGTATAAATTTATGCAGAGGAATTATTGATAATATTTTGAGATTCTCGTGTTCCAAGTTCGAGGTAAAGTTTTTCCTTGGATCCTTGAGCTTGAATGTTCTCGACTTTACCACAGCTATAACCACATATGGGCCATCCCAAAGAGGTGAGAGTTTATTGCGTTGAGGGTCTTTGCCTGTAGCTTTGAGACTTTGTAGGACCAAGTCACCGACAAATATGGGATGAGGTTTTACTCTTCTGTTGAAGTGATGAGCTACCCTTTGGTGATAGGAAGCAGTCCGAAGTAGGGCCATGTCACGAGTTTCGGGGAGTAGGTCCAGGTGGTGTCGGAGTTTTTCTTCATTACCATCATGATTGAATAATTGAACTCTTGGACTTGGAACCTCGACATTCATCGGTATAATAGTTTCTGTGCCCAAACACAAGTTATATGGTGTCTCACTAGGGTGCTGATGTAGTGTAAGCCCAAAGAACATTAGAAAGCTCATCAACCCATTGCCCCCCGGCCTTCTCAAGACGTGTTTTTAGTCCTTTGAGTATAGTCCTGTTGGTAGCTTTAGTCTGCCCGTTAGTTTGAGGATGTGCTACAGCCGTATGCAGCAGCTGAATGTGAAGATCTTTGCAAAAGGACGTAAAGACTTTTCCAGTAAATTAGGTTCCATTGTTAGTGATGATCTTTACAGGAAGACCGAATCGATATACTATATTTTTCCAAACAAATTGTTTAGTATTTTCCTTCGTAATTTTAGCGAGTGGTTCGGCTTCCACCCATTTAGTGAAGTAGTCAATGGCTAAAATAATAAACTTTCTCTCGATGCTATCTAAAAGGTCCCATGATATCAATTCATCGAAAAGGCCACGGGCTTTGAAGGGAGGAGAGCTCTGTATGCGGCATGTGTAATATCCATTAATTGAATGCCTAATTAAATTTATTTTAGCTAATTAACCCGCATCGTAGCATCAGTTCGCATGCAACGGGGATTAAAGCTCGACGCTGTATGGTGATCGATCAAGGTAATTTTATTTCCTTCCATAACCGTTCATTGACATCGAGATCGAGATCCCTGCTCTTCTGATCAACGATTTCCTCCTCCTTTCCTTCCTTCGCTTCGACTGACCGCATTGGTGTAGATCACTGCTCAGTAAAGGAATCCCGCTGGCCATTGAATCGCCGCGATCCAAGGCCGTGGAAATTGAATCCCGCGATGCCGCTAGACAGAAGTGCTGGCGCCGATCGATTGAGCCGTAACCCTCCGCCTGACTGGATTGGAAGCGAATTCTTTGTAGCTGGAAACGCCGCACCACACAAGTAAGTTAGAACCGCCGGGTTGGAAAGTCCCAGAACTGCTCGGTTTGGGAAATTGAACCGATCTTCTTCGATTCCTGCTCTGGCCGATCGAAACTTGGGAATTTTGTAGTAATTTCTTTCCCTATCCCTTTTTCTTTCAGCCGGCAGTTCCTTGATGTTGAAATGCGTGATTGGGGAGTTTCGAATTATTGTGGTTGCTAGGTGAGTTGTAGAATTATTGCGTATTAAATTGGGGTATTGACATTTTGTTAATTAACATTGAAGCGTAATTAATAAGGACGTGAGCTTACTGGTCGCACTGGTTTCAAAAGCTTATGAGGAGATATCAATTGCAAGATTACAGGTTAAGGTAATTATGAGTTTTCACGTATTAGAAGTGCTTAGAAGAGTTATTTTATTATGCTGGCAGAGGGATAATCGACATCAAAGACCTGATTAATCGAGGTGAGACATAATCTAATGTAAATTCGCCTATGCCTATGTATGCCACTGCTTTACCGCTTCATAAATTGTATGAATGACATAGATTCATTGAATGTCGTCATTGAATGTAAATACAAATGTTTAGTATTTGACTCGATGATTAATGATTTATAATAATAGTAGTTCAACATTGATTTCATTTGGCATATAGAAATGTTTTAATACATGTTGTAAATGCAGTAATGTGATAAACAGGGAAATGTCAGGAAAATTATGATAGGAAGGCTATACGATAGGAATCTGCGCAGATAGGCAAAAGTTCTGACGAGATGAGCCGTGATTGATCTTAGTATCCCGACTGCATTTTGAGGTTGGTGTCGTAGTCGAACTGCGTCGGGGTCATAGTATGTAGAGTATGGTTCGAGCCTACCTACTTGTTTTAGTCGACGGGGTGACGACCCTTATGAATGAAAGTCAAACCTATGCAATTATAAATGACATATCTAGAAAATGATTTGATATAACCTAAATCAAAATGAAAATCACCGCTCCTTGACATTGATTGATACAAGATGAACTTACAAAGATATTACTCTTATATTGTTACTTTTTCAAAGACCTACGATATTGTCGCCATAATGTTACATTATCAAAAGATGCTTTACTTTACCGCTTTTGCAAATTTACATACATACACAATTGTTTCTATTGTCTTGACCGCTTGTTTTAGCATTCTTGTCTCACTAAGCTTTTTACCATGATGCTACCATTGAAAATTTAAAAGACGAAATGGTATAAGCTAGTCTGTTTTGTTGAATTGTATAGTTTTGGGAAGCTTAAAGGCTTTGATGCATAAATTAAATGTCTTTATCCAGATTTATTTAAAGATTTCATGCTCGATTTGTGATATGAATTAAGTTAAGTATATGAATTGTAAATAGTTTAGGATGATTTGATTAGATACACCTTTCATTTGCTCGCTCAAGATGCATGGAACGTTGGTGGAATTTGTGTCCAATCGAAATATCCTATTCTCGTTACATGTCGATTGACCCCCAAGATAAGCATAAGGGGTCATCTCTGTGACAAAGATGTGAGAGAGGTTAGAGTGCAACTGACAACTTGCATATTTTTTTGTGAACTCCACGACATCTTGTTTCATCGTAGGCCAATAGAACTATTGCCTTATAATTTTAAGGGCTAGCGCCCTTCCTCCTAGGTGTTCTCCACATATCCTTGAGTGAACCTCTCTTAATAATCGACCTCTGAAGGTGAGAGGCATTTGAGGCACGGTCCAGAAAAAGCTCTTTTGTATAGTTCACCTCAGCACAAGAAAAGTTTGAAGCTTGTCTTCGGAGACGAGTTGTAGAAGTTGGGTCTTCGTGAAGGGTTCCTTCTTGTAAAAGATAGATCAGAATACATGCAAAACCCGCACCATTCCACTTCATCTGACGCTCAAAATGATCTCCTTGATCATATGATGTATTTTGTGTATTTGAATGCCCAAATGATGAATTATGATATCTTGGGTTAGATTCTCGCCAAGACGCCGATTTGACTATAAAACTCCATGTTTAAGAGTCGTTGATAACAAACGCTGATCTGCTAGTCTTGATTTACATCGATTCTTTCACGCCAAGATTCGTGGTTCGACTAGTGAAATTTTCAGGGTCATATCAGTTGCCCCCTATTTTTGGATGATATTATCTCAATCATCTAAAAATATATATGCCGAATATTTGAAAATAGTAAATCCTTCAATGAAATTTGCGGGTCTGTTATCCATACTTTTTGAGAGAACATATCTTCACGGGAGCATAAGATTATGACCATGAAGGGTGCGCCGCGATGCGCGCAATGCCACGCAAGATTTGAGTTATGGACCCACGCGGATATTTACGCTTGCGCGCACAAGGTTTCGTGTTGGATTATGCAGAACGGGCTGCAAGAAATTGTTAGTGTCGGCAGCCATCAAGAAAGTGTGCGGCTCATGCGGGTTAGAATAGACCTGACGGGTGGAAAGTGACGGCCCGCAGCTTTATGATAATGGGTCGAATGGTCGCGAGGGACCGCTGAATGGGTCGCATGAATGCGCTGGTCGCGGTCGCTGGCGGCTGGTCGCGGAGGCTGAGCTGGGCATATCGGGTGAACGCCGATGCCGTCGCGCAGTCGCTGATCGGTCATCGGAAGTTCGCCGGAACGGCGACGGGCGTGGTCGCGGGCGGAACGGACGACGACGTCAGAGCACCATGATCTGGCTGATCCGCTCATTTAAAAACGTCCATTCCCGCTTTGATTTGAACGGTTTGGGCGGTTTTGGATATATTTTTACCCTTTTGCCCCTAAAAGGGGTCTATAAAAACCCCCCTAGGGCTAAGGGAGAAGGCACCTTATCTTCTTCTTGAGAGAAGGTCGTTCGGAGGCGATCAAGACCCGTAGTTCAAACATATAAAGGTTTATATTGTTACCAAGTTATGTCGTTTGGGTTAAAAAATACTGGTGCTACCTATCAACGACTTATGAATAAGGTTTAAAGACCTATTAGGTCGCACAATGGAGGTATATGTGGATGACATGTTAGTGAAAAGCTTGGAAGAATCACAACATATTTCTGACTTAGAAATATGCTTTAACCTCCTTCGACGTTATAACATGCGACTTAACCCGACCAAGTGTGCTTTTGGAGTTACGTCGGAAAAATTTCTTGGATTTATGATAACCCATCGCTTAAACATTTAAACTAAAATATTCTAACATATTACAATTTACTAATATCAAACGATTATTACGATATTGAAGTAGATTCAAACTTGGAACAAGTGTTATCCCATCATGGTAGAGATATTAGTCATTTATACTTTAATTATTTTTAATATATTAAGTAATATTTAAATATATAATTATTTATTAATGTATTTATGTGATAAAAAGTACACCTTTAGTGTTGAAAAGGCTATATATAAGTCTGATGATTTTTAAGAAGATATAAGAAAATAGATATAAAAAAGTTAAACTATAGTGATGTTGGCAAAATTTAAATTAATTTTTTTTTTAAAATAAAGCCTAATAAAATGCATAAATTATATAATAATTATTTAATTATATAATTAAACTTAATTTTTTTAAAAATATTTTCATTATAGAGATAAAAATTATTAAACTATTAAAAATTAAATTATCATAACTATCTTGCTAACAATAAAATTAAGTTATAATTTATTAATAATTAATAATTAAATTATAATATGCTTTGAATCCTCATCATTACTATCAAAATTAAGTTAAAAAAAATGATAACTAAGAGGCTCTTTGGGATCACTTTCTATTTTTTATTTTTTATTTTTGTTTTCAGTTTTTTTTGTTTTTATTTTATTTTGTTTTATGTGAAAACAAAAATATGTTTGATATTTTTATGAATTTTTTATTTAAAAACAAAAGAAAATGTTTAGTTATTATTTTTTAAAATTTTTAATGAAAAAGATAAAATAATGAAATTAATTATTACTCTAAGGGGCCGCTTGGGATCACTTTGTGTTTTGTAATTTTTAAATTTTAAAATAAAATAAAAATATGTTTGATGTTTTCTTATTTTAACATAAAGCAAAAAAAATGTTTGGGGACATAAATGCTGATGATGGATGTTGACTTGCATATCTGTTCTATTGCTCGAATTAAATCAAATGCAGTGGAATCGATGATTGATGAAAGTGATGTGCACAAATTAGATTTGAATTATCATCGAAACAACCCGAATAGTACTCGTTCATAAAAAAAATGAATTAGAAAAATTCAAAATATAAAAAATCTATCAAACAAAAATTTTCATAGTCGATTGAATTGCACATAATAAAATCGACAAGCTACAAAAAAGACATCACGTGATTTGAGCAATATTATTTTGATCATCGTCAATGCTACTTAAAAATTGTCTGTTTATAAGATAAACTACACCGATATATTTGAAATGTTGAAAGTGTAAAAAGAAGATACCCATTTATAGGAATTGATGTATAAATATTAAATGTAAAATACCTACAGGCATATTTAAATTCTATGATAAAAATAAAATTTATAGAAGATATAAATATATTTTAAATAGTAATTATTGATGACGTAAGTTAAATTATTATTATTATTATTATATAATCAAATTAATTTTAATTAGAATCAATCAAAAATTAATATATAAATTCAAATTTATATTATACATATAAACACACATAATATATTAAAATTAATCTATTATTATCCTACATTCAAGATAAATCTTGTTAGATTAAATTAATTAAAATTAATAATATTATATAATATAATTAAAAAAATCAAATTCAAATCTTTAAAAATCTGAAAAATATCAGCGGGTATTTTAAAAATAAAGAAAAATAGGTTTTACATGTTTTTAGTATTTTTGAAAATAAAAATAAATTTCTTTAAAAATAGAAAAAACAAAAATAAAAAAATAGATAAGCAAACATATTGTTTATTTATTTTTTTCTATTTCTTAAAAATAAAAAGAAAAAACGGAAAACAAAATTTGATTCCAAACAGGGCCTAAGCAAATGATTACTAAAAAAATGATTAATCAAATTTATTATCAATACCATTAACTTTATCATAATTATTTAATTTTTATTGGATTGAAAATACAATAAAATACTAGTAAATTGTTTATAAAGCAACAACCATTGATTTGAGTTTTTTTTTTCAAACTATTTCATCTCCTTTTCACTATAGATTTACCAAAGCCTTAGGTCATGTTAACAAACATTAAAACGATCCATCAGCGCATTGAAGAAATATTCTACTAAAGCTGATAGAAACTTGATCCATATACGGCATAAAAGTATTAAAAAAATTATAATGAAAACAAATATTTGATATTGTTCTTAAATCAAAGAGTTTTCTAATTTACAGGATTTAAGTGCTACAAGTACAAGATGTTAGAACTATATAAAAATAAATTAGTAATTAAGAAATAAATTTAACACAACTAAGCAAATAAAGATAAAAGTAATGAGATTGAAATAGCCTAGGAGGGAGGCGAACGATACTATCCTGAGTAGATCGCCGGGCGCACTAATTTACACTTTTTCTACAAGTGAGATACAACCAAATACCTACCTGATCGCACGCGTCGACGCACCACGAATCGACAAAAAACTTTAAATTAATTACATGTCTCTTGTTGCCCAAAAAATGAAATGAAGAGACTGAAAAGAAAATATGTGATGAAAAAAAGAAGAGAGAACATTTAGATTTTCTCATCCCATTTAAGCTCACATTATCATCTATTTATAGATGAAAGATGAGAGCCAAATATTAAATCACCTAATTATGATTTATAGTCATTACTAGCTGTTATTTTAAGTTATAAATTAATTTATTTGTATTTGTTTAATTTATGTTATGTTACATAATTAATATTTTTATTATAATAAAGGTAGAATAATAATGTTAAGAATAACGTTATGAATTTTTTCTCTTAATTTTTTTCGTACCAATTCCCTCTCCAATAAAAAAAAAAAAATTATAAATAAACTTTAGGTGACTAAAATAAGAGATCAAGAATCAAATTTTTTATTTTGGATAATTTTTATCATGCATTCGATGAAAGTACCTTCCGGGTTTGAACTTTCTCTTAGTATAACCAAAATCTAATAATAATAAATATTATAATAACCAAAGTTTTGAACTAAGTATATAAATTATTGTATCATTTTGTATGCACATGATATGAGATACGCTATAAGTTCTACTCAAGGGCGTGCTTTAAAGGCCATGAGCTTTCATCTCAATTAGGGGTGTGCATTTGATTTATTTGGATGGTTTGAATGATGAATTTTAAAAACCAATTGGTTTTGGATTCTCAAAAAATTAGACCAAACCGACTAAACATAATACAGAACCAAACAAACCAAATAGTAATTTGGTTCGGTTATTTTTGTTTGGTTTTGGATAAATCGAAGTTTACTAGAGTTAAAAACTATTTGTGAAATTTATATTCATTATGTAATTTTTTTATATATTGAACATGTAATAAGTAAAACAATATATATATATATATATATAATAATAAGCAATTAATTACTTTCAAACATTAAAAATATTTAAATTTTTATGATGGCTGAAAAAAATTTACCAAGTAATGAATAAATTCAGCTTATTTGGTCCCATCAAAAATTTTATTTAATAAATCGATCCAAAAATCAAAAACTAAAGTTTTCATTAATTTAAACCAAAATCCAAATTACTAAGTTCAAAACCGAACTAAATACTCAAAAACTTTGGTTTGATTTGATTTTTTTGGTTAAAACTAAATAATGCACATCCCTAATCTCAATTCATAAGTGTTTTAAGATCTTAATAAGATCTCATTGCAGCGGCCTATTACTGCAACATTTATATATGTGAGATCTCCAACATACACTGCAATTATAATATCTCACAAAATTTTTGCCTTTGATCTCAACCTTATTTTCATTGTAGTTTAGCACAATTATATATATAGATGATATTTATAATATTTAGAATTGTGCTTTTACCAGTCATTCGATCAAGCTCATTTTTACCACATTGAGCTTTTTATCATGATATTTCTAATATGAAGGTTGGGTTTCCACTATGATGACTATTTTAATCCAATCCCTTCTAATGATCTCGATGTAGAAGTCTTTGCAAGCCCTTCCATTAATGGATTTGCAATATTTTTCTTAGAGCAAATAAAATGGTAAGTAACACCACCTCTTTTATATAATTCATATAAAGAATCATGTTTTATTCTCATATGATATTTTTTATCATTGTATTTTGCACTTTTTTGCTTTTGCTATAGCGGCTTGATGATCACAATTTATTAAAATAGTAGGTATAAATTTTTCAAAATAAGATAAATAAAATAATAGATTTTAAGCCACTCGGCCTCAGAAGTAGCAAGATCAAGTGCTATAAATTTTGCTTCTATAGTAGATCTAGAGATTACTGTTTATTTAGTAGATTTCATGATGTTGCACCACCACAAAATATGAAGACATAACCACTAGTGAGTTTTGTTTCACTAGTATCGACAATCCAACTAACATCACAATATCATCATAGTATTATAGGAAAACCATTGTAATGAATGCAATAGCTTATTATACCTTTCAAAAATTTAAAAATTCTTTCTAGTTCATTCCAATGAGTTTCACTAGGGTTACTAGTATATCTACTCAATTTTTTTACAACATAAGCAATATCGTCGAGAATAATTTGTGATGCATAACAATCGATTATTTGAGAATATTTTAATTGTGATACACTATCACCTAAATTATTTATAAGATATAAGCTAGAGTTATATAAAGTGCCTACATGACTCACATCTTGATAATTAAATTTTTTTAGTATAATGTGATTGAGTAATAAAACTGTTATTTGCATTTCTATAAATCTTTATACATAGTATTACATTAGCTTCACCTAAATCTTTAATATCAAATTGAGTTGATAAAAACTCCTTACTATTATTTATAATATTTAGATTTGTATTAAAAATTAAAATATCATCAACATAAAGACATAAGATAACATAACCATGATCAACAACTTTAATATAAACATATTTATCAGACTCACTAATCAAAAATCCATATGTCAATACTACTTTACCAAACTTTTCATGCCATTGTTTAGGAGATTGCTTTAATCCATATAAAGATTTTACTAATTTACAAATTTTATTTCCTTGATATTTTACGATAAAACATTCATGTTGATCTATATAAATTTCTTCATCTAAATCACCATTTAAAAATGCAGTTTTTACATCCATTTGATGTATAATTAGATTATATGCTGAAGATAAAGCTGAAAGCAAACAAATTATAAAAATTATAGCAATCGAAAAATAAATATCAAAATAGTCAACACCACTTTTTTGTATATATCCTTTGGTTACTAATCTTTCTTTATATTTATCTATAAATCCATCTGATTTTAATTTTTTTTTGAATATCCATTTACATTCAATAGTTTTATAACATGGAGGTAAATCACAAAGTACCCAAGTCTTATTCGATATGATATAATCTATTTCATTATTAACAGCATCTTTCCAAAATGGTGCATATATAGAATTTATAGCTTCATCAAAAGTAGTATAATCATTTTCTAAAATAAATATTTTAGTTAAAAGAGAATAAAAATCATCACCTAAAATTCTCTCTTTTCTAATTCTTTTATTTTTTCTAATATTTTCCTCAATTTTATTAGTTAAAATTATGTCATCATTATTTATTTTAGAATTTTTCATTGAAGATTCTTTTTTATGCATATATTTTATAATCTTATTTTTCATAAGAAACAAATCTTCAAAAAATGTAACATCTTTAGATTCCATAATTGTATTAATAGAAAAATCACTAATATCAGAGTTAATGATAAGAAGTCTATAAGCATGACTATTAAAAGAATATTCAATGAATACACCATCTACCGTTTTAGATCATAATTTTCACTTTTTATATTATGGAATAGATATTTGTTGATCTCACTTTTGGAGTGAGTTCTCAACCTTCTCTTCTTAGACTTAGGAGTCTCTTAGACACTAAAACTTCCTTAGTTATAAGACACTTCTAGTGATCAAGTGAACACTTAACCTAAACCTAGAGGCTTAGAATGGTTAATCATAGGATTGAGTCATGCTTTAGATACTTAAGGGACCATCCATCTTGTAGCCTAAACTTAATCAATATGCACATTCTCAAATCTCAAACCAAATCTCAAATTTCAATTCAAATCCAATTTCAAATGATTCAATCCCATGATCAAATCTAAGCTAAAAATTCTCCATAAACCTTATGATTGAATTCCATGGCCTAAACTTTAGCCAAGTCCAATTCAATTGATTTTCTCAAAGATCAATTCAATCTCTTAATCATTTATCAAATCCAAATCCAAACTCAATTCCAAGTGATTAAAATCTAAAATTAAATCCAAGTTTCAAAATTCCTTCCTATGGGATGAAATATTTTCATCCTTCATCCTAAATCTTCTCAGAGTGAGAAAAGAAATAGATGAAGAACAAAAATAATTGAAACACTTCTTATGTTGGACACCACGCAGATCCATATATGTTCTTATTAGGGTGATCGTGTATGACATTGAGGAATGATGTACTATCTCGAGAGACAAAAGTTAGCATCCTACAAATGGACCTAATCACCTTAATAAGGACTCCTAAGGACTATGGGTCTTTGTAATGTACTATAGATTCTTCCCTTACTTTATATGAAAAAGTAAAGCGGGGTTTATTTTAAACTGGGTTCGTTAAGTTCCCTACAGGGGCAAGGTTTCATAGTTAATTACATCCTAAGGAATGAGATACTTTAACAATACTCTCGATTAAGGTAAATGATCATTTTCTCCAAAGATTTCAAAGATATGACTATCAATCGATTAGTTTACTTTTAGAAAATCAAGTGGGATTAGTTATGAAGAAGGAGTTATTTTAGCCAAAGGAAGATAAGTAGGAGATGCTTTGGATACTAGGAGGCCTAATAAGCATCCCAAACTATCCTATGGTTGGGCTTTATATTTTTGAAATTGAAGTGATTTATTTGTTTGAGTTAAATTTTTATTAAAAATTTAGGGCTTACAATAACATGACACAAGACCATGGAAATACTTAAGAGGTGAGGATTTATGCTCGTGGCCACAAAGAAAACTAGTAACATCTAAATCTAAATCTAGAGAGCTTTGGCGAGGGCCAAAAGCACAACCTAAATCTAAGATAAAAATGAGTATTTGGTATACCTCAATGAGAGAGGATTAACCACTCGACTATTGGACTTACAACTGCCTGGGGGTGGCCGCCAACTAACTCCTCCTATGATTTTTAAATACATGTAAGCAAGTCATATGCTTTTACAAGATAGCTAGACTGTTGTTTAATTAGAAAAAGACTAAGTCCTTAAACACACTCTTTAAGAGACTAGATAATGTAGGGCATGATCAATGACTTAAATCTAATGCAAATTTTTTTGTTATGTTTTATTTTTATTTTTTGGATAATTAAATTGACACAAGCATTGGGATTCATATGCCTAATGCATGAGAAATTAGATTATGGGCCAAAATTAGTGAGAAAGGAAGTGTGTTTTTATCATGGCTCTCAAAGGTCAAGCCAAGATGTCTGGCAAAGGTGGAAGCCCTCCATAACAAGAGTGAAACAAGATGCTTTTTTATGCATGATGTGAAAACATACACCATCCAGCTAAGGTGTTGCTAAATCTTTTATCTTGATTACAACCCAGGCTTTAGATGAAGTTATGAGTTGTTTATTTTTAGTTTTGAGTTGATTTAGTTGGATAGAAAATTTATTTTTCTAAGAGCCTCCTCATCATCCAGGCCATTCATTAAAGCAAAGAAGAAACTAGGAAAATATGCCATCTAAATGCACAAGCTAAACAATCATCAAACAATTTATAAAGTTAGCGTAAAGGAATAAGAGGCCATTTGTGGTCGGAGTCCACCGCACAAACTCAAAAATAAATTGGGTAGCTGAGCTATACCCTTATACAACCCAGATTATAAATGAATAAATTATAATCAAGAAGGAATTCATTGTCATGGGGGTCTTCATTCTTCATTTCTTCTTTCTTTTTTTTTTCTTTTTTTTTTCTACTTTCTTCTTTCTTCTTTTGATTGGTTGGAATGTGGTTTCTCCAAAGGCTTCTCATAGTACATAAGACAGTCTTATAACCAATGTTCATCCTAATCCCCCATAACAATCATTCTAAAATCCTAATTACAAAATTATATGAAAATGAGAAAAAGTAAATCTAACTAAAACCTGTAAAATAGAGATTAGCTAAACAAATCATGCAATCCCAAGCATGTATGAATAAATTATACTGAGCACCCCACACATAGGTAACCAAGTCCACTTAGTCTATTTTGGATTATGCTTAGGTAAACGCATTAAAATATTTTTTATATTTTTATTACGCCCTTAAGCAACCGTAGAAGATAATTGTTAGACTAAGATCTCCCTACCATTCAGTCTACACATATACACCCTAACATCCAAACTAAAATATTACATCACAAAGCAAAAGTAAACATCAAACCATGCACCACCCTAACATAGGAGCAGAAATGGTGACTTAGCCTAATGTGTGTGTCATTTAAGGTTTGTGTGATATGTATAGCTAGGCTTTAGGGTTGAAATTTTTTATGTGTAAAAATGTTCAACTTAGAGGGTGGTTTCATTTAAGTGATTTAATTGATTTGGTTAATTTTACTTTGTGATTTGATTTGGTTTGAATGAGCCTATAATTAATTACTAAGTGTTGTAAAGAGAGGAAAAAGAGAAGATAACTTCTCTTTCCTACCTACCTTAAGTAATTTTTAAAGTAGATTCATTATTGATTTTTATTTAGTGAATGTTTAATTATGTATTTTAATTAATTATAAGTTTAGATTTTCCCTAAACAATCCTATTTAAAAAGAAAGACATTTTAAGATTAAGTAAAGTGAATTACTATCATAAAACACACAACACTTTATTTCTTTCCAACATGTGTAACATGCATATGGATGAATCCTAAGCATATCTATACATGAAAATGAAAGTATAACACCTTAATGATAAATGCTGAGAGAGTGTGTTTAAGAAAATTTGGGATGTTTCATATATGCATATTTTTGTTAAGTAGAAAAAGAGAGATTCTTTTATCCATTATTCATATGCACATTTACATGCATGAAAGGCATTAGTAGGTATGACACCATTATTTTCTACACCATGGGTGTAAAGTACAAGACCTACTTGAGGCTACTTAAAGCCTCGCAATCTCGGGATGTCTAGACTAATATACCACTTTCCTTAAATATATGTGCATGCATAAAAAGAAATGAATGAAAAAAAGAAAGATGCAAAAGTTTATGTTTGTTTGTTTGATTTGTTTATGTAATTTATATGTGTAAGTGTGAATATCCTTCTTAATTGATAACATAGGAATGAATAAGAATGGACTTAAGCAAGTGTTGTGTTCTTTTCAAATGAACTATACACTTTGCAAATCCTATTCAAAACTATATTAAAAGAGAAAGAAAAGTCACATAATGCACATCTTATATTATACTCACATGCAAATTTATAAATAATTATAAAGAGCATACCTTTCAATTGTAATGTTTGATTTGTATGGTTTGAAAATAATTTTTGGATTTAGTAGTCATAATAGCCATTTATATTCTTACTTTAGGCGAAACATGCAATTTGACATAAAAAAATATTTCATTTTAATTTGATTTTCCAAAAGACATATGCATGATTTTCATATGACATACACATTTAACATGTTAGAAAAGAAATAAAGTAATGAAAGCATGTAATTTGATTCACCCTAATTAATTCCTAAAGACAATCTTATGGAATAAGATTATTTAAAGTGAATCAAAATTATTTAAAGAATTTTTAGTTTTATTTTGAGTTTGATTTGAATTTAGGAAATGTGAAAAAGTTTGTTGGTCCTAACACATCTCCCACATGTGTATGTTATTTTAGTTTAATTTTAGAACCATTAGATTAATCTTATATTTTGCTTAGGTTAAGGTGTAGATTAAGTTCATTAATTACCCCTTACCTACACCACTTTAATATATTTAACCAAATAATTATGAGCTAATGTATGACATAAAATCACAAGGAATTTAAATCAGTAATGCACCTAAGAAAGAAAGAGGCCTAATTTATTTGGCTCACAATTAATGATTAATTAAGCTAAAAGGTTTAATTTAAGTACTTTCATAATCCTTCCCACACATGGGTTAGAGATGATAGGTTATTGAACGTTTACCCAAGAATGATTAAGTGATTAAGTTTTGATTAATTTTTTTGATTTTGAGTTTGGTTAATTAAGCTATTTAATGAAATGATTAAATCATTAATCAATTTTTAAATTAATTACTTTTCATTCAAATTAAATAGACTTAGAGGAAAATATTTAGAAAAGGCATTCTAATCTCATTCCTTAAGTCTATCCACTGTTGCAAGATGGTTAACAAATTTAATTAATAAATTCATCATTATTTAATAGGTTAATTAATCTTTTAATTGATTAAAGGAGTGATTAAGAGTTAATCAAGCAATTTTCTTAAGTAAACCATTAATAAATCCAAGAAAATTAGGGGAGGCAGAAGTTATTTCACTAAATACACCTGAGAAGTTTGGGATTAATCAATGGAATAATTAGGGAGTAATTAACATAATTACATCCCTAATAAAATCAAAATTGGATAAAATTTACTATTTAAAATCAATTGAACTTAATTTTATATTATTCCCCTTTGAAATATCTTCAAAATGCATTTGAGTTTGTATTTTTTTTGATTTTTTTACATTTAGTTATGTAATTTTGAAGATTCTGTGATTAAAACTTAATTAAGAGGCCTAATTAATGATTAATCTCATCGGCGCCATGTGGACTGCTGACGCGACATGCACTTTACACATGACATGATGGGATTCATCACTTAAGTTATCACATCCTATGCCACGTCAGTCGACGATGCTACGGTCTTTCCCTTGGACCGTCCGATCAAAGATCGGATGGTCAAGATCAATCCCACGGTATTACAGGGATGAATCAGATGATCTAGCATGGATTAATCAGGGTTGTCCAACCAAAATATGTGGAATGGATGATCCATGATTTGTCCCTACGCTTGCCTGCGGGAGAGGGCAACCATCCATCCCTTAGGGATTAATCTGAGCTCCATTGAGCTCGAATTAAGCTAAGATTGAGCCCACACCATCAACATACAAGAAGATGAAGATCTAACAGTGGAAATCACTTGGGATTATAATTCTCTTCAAAAAGGAGCAAAAAAAAATCAATGCAAGCTCAATTTTGAATAGTATCTCATTGGAGGCTATCACCAGCGCTCCCAACCGTCGAGGTAGCTTCGTCTAGTGGAGATGAAGCCCTGTTGAAAGTTTGAGGGCTTGAGGTTGAGTGGATCTTCCTATTGACCAAAGTGGACTTCAATTGCTTGCAACTTTGATCTAGACTCCTCTTCCTGTGGCTTGAAAGCTTGGAAGAAGACTTGGGTGAGCTTGATTGGGTCCCCTCAAGGTGCTTGAAGGAGGAATTGAGCTCTGGTGAAGAATTGAATGAGATGGATCTTTTACTCACCTCCGTTATTTTTGATTTAAGTAAAACTGAAAGTGGAGAGTTTGAAATAGCTTGGGAGACCTTGGGGGAGCTTGGAATTGCTTCCTCTGAGTTCCTATGCTTGAATCAAATGTGAATGAATGCAAATGAAATGAAATTAGGGGGAGTATATCTCCCCTACAAGGATCAGATGGCCGAGCTTGGCTTTGCCATTTTGATCAAATTCATCCCATGCAGTGAGTTGGTTAGGCCATTTTTAGTGGCATGTGATTCGGTTTTGGTAGAGGAAGGGAGTGGTGAAGTTCCCATGTGTTCATTTGAGAGGAGGAGTGATCCTCATGTGGAGAATTTTCAAGTGGGTGGTCAGTTTTGGGCTTGGGTTGGGTTTGGTTGACCCAAACCCATTTGGTCATGTGCACCACACTCACTAGTGCCACTAAGAGGGTGCCAAGTGGCCATGAAAAGGATATAACCAAATTCCAAGTGGAATTGGCCATAGGTTACCACTTGACCTAGGGGTAAAATGATCATTTGGCTTTGATTTCATTTTGGGCAAATTTAGAATAGTTTAAAATTATGTTGGTCCAAATTTTAAGGAATTTAGAATTGATTTGATGGCATTTGGCTCGTGTTGACCCATTTAGGTCAAAATGGATAAACTTGGGTCAAGTTGACCAATTGGTCAAATTGGGTCAAACTAAGTTCATATGACCATTGACCATTTGAAATGTGTTGGTATCATTAGTTTGGATCAATTTGATTTATATTTGATTTTGGTTCATTTGATTTCATTTAGGTCAAATGGTTCAAGTTAACCAATTTGACCCATTGACCCAATTAGGTTAGTTCATGGGTTGGTTTAGGTTTCATTGATCATTTGAAATGTTTTGGTAGCTTTAGTTGGGTTCAATTTTGGTTTGATTTGAATTTGGCTAGATTTGACCTTTTAAGTCTAGTTGGGTTCATGATCAACTGGGCTAGGTTGGGTCTAGTTGGCTAATTGAGGCTTTGGTCAAGTTCAATAAGTGATTTAGAATGAACTTGACCCATTAGTTTCAATCAATTTGGCTTAGATCAAGTTTTGATCCATTTTAACTTTTTAGGTCAAGTTGGGTCATGTTGGGTCAAGTGGCTAATTGGGCTAGGTTAGGCTCAAATTATGACTTGGTAAAGTTCAAACATTGACCATGGATTGATTTTTATCAATGATTTCAATCAATTTGGCCTATGGTGGATTTTGGCTAGTTTAGGTTTCATTTTGGCTAAGTGTTGACTTAGTCAACCCTTAGGTTTGACTTGATTTGACCCAATTTGAGTGATTGATCATCTCATGATGATTGTTGCTCACAATGTGAGGCTTAGGTGGGCTTAGTTTAATCCAATTTGAGTAGGATTAGAATTTAGCTCAAAAAGGTGTTTTAGGTCACTTTCGGTCAAGTGAGCCTAAATGAGTCCATTGACTTGATCAAGGCTTGAATCAAGTTTGATTGAACTCACATATGGACTTATAATTGAAATATAAATTCATTTGTAAGTGACTTGGAGTCGAATGAGTTTTGATTTATTTGATAATTTCAAGTTCAAAATGGTGAACATGAGTTTGATTTGAGTTTGATTTTTGAATTTAGTTTTGGTTTGATGATTGGTGTTTTTGTTTATATTTGGATTCATGATTGAAGGATTGATTGAATCATGAAAAAAATTAAGGGGTTGGCTTGATTTGAGTATGATTTGGCTAAGTTCAAGAATTTGACTTGAAAGGCTTAGGTTGGATTTTGATTAGATTTAGGTCTGATTTTTGAATTTAGTTTTGGGTATTTGAATTAATATTTCATTTATATTTGTGAATATAAATGAGAATATAAATGGGTTATGAGAAAATCCCTTGAATTTGAATTGATTTGGATTTTATTTAGGTTAAGTTCATAAGATGGAATCAAAGTGACTTAGGAAAGATTTTTGAATTTGAAATTTAATCACGGGTTTCAATCATTCGGAATTGATTCATGATTTGAGAAAAATCCATTGGAATTAATTTAAGGTTTGAGAAAATCAATCAAGTTGGAGTTGATTTGAGTTTGAAGTTATTTTGGAGTTGAATTTGATTTGAGTTTGAAATTTGATTGGATTTGAGAAAATCAATTAAGTTGGAATTGATTTGAGTTTGAATTTGAAGTTGACTTGGAGTTTGATTTGTGTTTTGAAATTTGACTTGAAGAAAGAAAGTGAGGATTTGGTTGAAGCTATAGGGTAGACAAGTTTTCCTAACACCTCTAAGGCATGACCTATTCCTATGGCTAACTCTTCTAAGTCTCTAGGGTTAGGTTAATTGTTCACCTAATCACTAGAAGTGTCTGTGGTGAATAAATTCCTATAGGAGTCACGTTCAAATCTGTGGAGAGAAAGAAAGGCAAGACCTATAAAAATTCATTTTTTCAGGATTTCACACAGATCCATAAATGTACTTATTCAAGTGATCGAGTATGTCATCAAGGAATAATATACTATTTTGAAAGACATAAATCACTACCCTTTAATGGACCTAATCACCTCAATAAGGACTCCTAAGGACGATGAGTCTGCATATGTACCAGAGATTCTTCTCTTACTTTACATGAAAAAGTAAAGCATGGTTTATTTTAAACCAGGTTCGTTAAGTTCCTTACAGGGGCAAGCCCGCATAGTTAATTACATCCTAAGGAATGGGGATTCTTTAGGAAAACTCTCGATTAAGGTAAATGATCGTTGTCTTTGAAGATTTCAATATGAAAGGACTATCAATCAATTGGTTTATGTTTGAAAGATCAAATGGGATTGATCAAAAGTGGGAGTTATTATCAAGCCAAACCAGATTCTCTTTTTTCATTAAAATTTAGATTATGATTCCTTAACACAAGATTAAGGAAATGCCTAAGAGGTGAGGAATTAGCTTATGGCCTACAAAGGGGAGAAGCAACCGTAACCTAAATCTAGAACTTCAAGTGGAAGCACAAACTAAATCTAAGGAAAAATGGGTAATTGGTTTGCCTCCACAAGAGAGACAAACCACCGACTTGGACTTACAACCTGGGGTGGCCAACTAACTCCTTCTATGATTTTAAATACATGTAAAGTCTTTATGCAAGATGCAATAAGTATTTATTTAGAAAGAGACTAAGTCCTTAAATTCACTCCCTAAAGAGACTAGATCATACAAAGGGAATGCTTCAAATGACTTAAATCTAATGCAATTAAAATTTTATTTTTTTTATTTTTCATTTTAGATAATTATTTTTGACTCAGGCTAATATGATTCATATGACTAATGCATGAGAAATTAGGTTATTGGCCAAAATCAGTGAGAAAGGAGGAGGTGTGTTTCCACCATGGCTCTCAAAGGTCAAGCTAAGTTTCTCAGATAAAGGTGGAAGCTCTCCAATCAAGAGTGAAATAAGATGCATTTGTGCATGATATTACAAAAGAAATGCTCATCCAGCTAAGGTTACTAATTCTTTTATTTTGATTTTAAACGTATGCTTTAGGTGAGGTTATGAGTTATTAAGTTGGGTAAAAGATTTATTTTTCCCTAAAAATCCTAATCCACATTCAGGCCATACATAAAGCAAGAAAGAAATTAGGAAAATCATGCCACTTAATGCAAAAGATATACAAATCATCATCCAATTTATAAAGCTAATCGTAAAAAGTAAAAGGCTGTTGTGGTCGGACACCATCGCACAAACCCGAAAACATCAAATGTGGGTAGCCGAGCTCTACCCTTGTACAACCTAGATTATAAATGAATTAAATTACAATTAAGCAAGAAATTCATTATTATGGGGGTCTTGAAGCTTTATTCTTCTTACTTTTTTTCTTCTTTCTCCTTCTTTTTTTCTTTCTTTCTTCTTTTGGTTCCTTCTTTTGGATGGTTAGTAGGTAGATGCTTCAAGGCTTCACATTATGCATAAGATAGGATCTTATGACCAATGCTTATCCTAATCCCCATAATAATTATTCCAAAATCCTAATTGCACAAATTTACATGAAAAGGAAAAGGAATGGAAATCTAACTAACACCTACAAAACAAAGGTTAGTTAAAACAAACCACATAAATCTCAAGCATGTATATTGGACTTATCACCCCACACATGGGTGACTAAGTCCACTCCTATGGATTATGCTTAGGGTATAAAGCACAAAAGCAAAAGTATTTATATTTTTATTTATGATAGCGCCCCTTAAGCACAATCTCCTATAGAGAACAATAGTTAGACTAAGATCATCCTATCATTCATTCTATGAGTATACACCCTAAAATCTAGTCTAAAACATATATCAAAAAATAAAATAAATATCAAACCATGAACACCTAACCTAAAGATGTGGTGACTTAGGCTAATGTGTGAGGTTTGTGTGATATGCTTAGTTTATGGTTTTTAGGTTTAAATTTTTTAAGTGTGAAGAACATGTTCAACTTAGAGAAGGTTTCGTTTAAGTTATTTAATTATTTTGGGTTGATTTTATTTCATATTTTGATTTGGTTTAAGTGAATCTTACAATTAATTACTAAGTTATGAAGAAAGGGAAAGAGAAGAGAACATCTTTTTCCTTCCTTAACCTAAGAAATTTCTAAAGTAGATTCACATTTTAGTTTTATTTAGGTGAATGTTTTGATTAAAGATTTTAATTGATCCTAAGTTTAGATAAACTCTAAACAAGCCTATTTAAAAAGAAAGGTATTTTAAGATTAAATAAAATGAACCAAAATTCACATAACACACATTACTTCATTTCTTTCCCAACATATATAACATGCATATGGATAGACCCTAAGCATATCTATACAAATGAGTATTTAACACACTTATGATGCATGCTAAGTAATCCATTTAAGGAAATTTAGAAGTTGAATATGCATGATTTTTCTTAAGTAGAAAGGATTATCTAAATTTTCACATACACATGAAAGTAAGAAAGACATAAGTGAGGCCATTATTAATCAGGTGTAAGGTACAAGACCTACTTAGGGCTACTTAAACTTTGTCAAAGACTAATATATCTCTTTTAAATACAAACATATGTAAAAAAAGAAATGAAATAGAAAAGAGAATGCAAAATTGTTTAATGGATTCATTTTATTTTATGCAATTTATGTATAGTAGTAACCCTTCTTAGTTGATGACATAGGGATGAATAATAATTAAGAGTGTTAGGTTCTTTTCAAATGAACCTTACATCTTACTAACTCCTATTCAAAACTATACCAACATAAGAAAGAAAGGAAACCTATGCTAAGCATACCTTTATATTCTATCACATGCAAACTCATAATTAAAATATAAGTAACATACTTCTAGATTTGGTATTTGATTTATATGTTTTGAAAATAATTTTGATTTAGTAGTGATAATAGCCACTCATATTTCTACAACAACACATGCAAATTTGAAAGTAAATAATTTCATTTTAAAATTTGAATTTCAAAACTATGAATGCATGACACCACATGACATAAAACTTAACATGTTGGGGAAAGATCCAAAGCAATGAAAGCATGTAAACAAACTCACTTCACTTAAATCCTAAAGACATTCTTATAGAATAAGAAAGTTTAAAATAAATCAAAGTAAATTCAAAGTGATTTTTGTTTAGTTTGAAGTTTGATTTAATTTTGAATAGGTGAGATGAGTTTGCTGTTCCTAACCCATTCCCATATGTGTTTGATATTTTTTTTAATTTTTAGATAATTAGATCCACTTTTATGCATTGATTAGGTTAAGGTATGAATTAAGTAACTTAATTAACCCTTACCTACACCACCTTAGAAATATTAACCAAATAATTATGAGCCAATGAGATAACGTAAAGCCCACAAGGAATTTAAATTTGCAATGCACCAAATAAAGAAAAGGCCTAATGCAATTTGACTCACAATTAAAAGTTAATTAAGCTAAGAGGTTTAGCTTAATAAATTTCAAAACACCCTTTCATACTTATGAATTGGGTTTTGATTTACTTAATTGAACTTAGGCTATTAAACACCTAAGTATCTACCCAAAGTAGATTAATTAAGTTATGGAACTTTTTAGATTTTTTGAAAATTGATTAAGTGGATAATTAATGAAGTAACCCTTAATTAAGAGGAGCTTAAAGAGAAAGAGGTTTAGAATAACTTAGGGAAATGCCCAAAATTATTCCATAAATCTCTACTCAACCTTAATCAAATCATAGGTTAAAATCACTAATCATACCCAAATTAGACTTAATTACATAAGGAGGGTAATTAAGAAAACCATATGTAATTATTATAATCAAGCCTTCAATAAATCTCAACAAAATTAGAGAGAGTCATCTCTAAAACATATCCAAGAAATTTGGGATTAATAGAGGCTTAATTTTAATTAGTAAAATAAACTTTTAATAAAACCCAGAGAAAGTATAATCAAAACTTATCAATTAATTTTAAAATGTAGGTTTAATTATCTTTCCATAAGATTTTATTTCACATTTAATTTTTTTTTTTAGGAGTTATGAATTTTAGAAGATTCTAAATTAATTAAACATTAAGTAATTAATCCCCCTCATGACACAATGTGTATGCAATCGGCTTTACATGCGCACCGAGGGGATTACTTAAATGTCACATCCCAAATGGTGGATGGCGGCGTACGTGCTTTAATCTTTTATCGTCCGATCAAAGATCGGACGACCAAGGATCTCCCCACCTTTTAAAATGAGTAAAATGAATTTCTAACGTAATAAATATCATTCCAAATGGATGGATAGATCGAGTTCTTCCCCTTGATCAATGACCCATGATCAAGTGAAGATCCAAGCTTGATCTAGCATTGATTCCAATCAAACTCAACCCACACCATCTAGAGCAAAAATCCAACATAAAAAAATGATGGTGAAAATTTTTTTGACAAAGCCCACACCACATTGAGTTTAATGGTTTGAAAGTCCCATACCTCATTGAAGGTGATCACCGGTGCTCGATTCCCTTGGAGAAGCTTCGTATGGTTGAGATGAAGCTTTGCTGAAGTTTTGAGCACTTGAGGTTGGATTCCTGGTCTCCTCCCATGCTTGAGCTTGGCTTTGAATCCACTCTTCCCTTGCCTTAGAGCTTGGGAATGAACTTAGTGAGCTCAACTGGTCAAGAGTAAGAGGAATTGAGTGGAGTTTAAGTGTGGAAGAAGTTAGCTAATGGAGCTCCCTATTTTTGCACAAAAATTGAGAATCTCAAGTTCATCCTCGAGCTTAAGAGGCTGGATTTCTTCTAGCTTTTCTAGGTTCAATCAATTAGTGAGTGATGATTTTGATTTGGGGAGTATATCTCCCCTTGAAGGATGTCTGCATTTGTGTGCCATTTTGATCCCATCATATTGGGAGGGCTATTTGATTAGTTAGAGTGCACATGGAGCCAAGGAGTGGATTGCCAACAATTTAGCTTGAGAGGGAGTTTGAATTTTCAATTTTGACCCATAGGATCGGGTTTGGTCTAGGGACCAAATGGGCTGGCCCAATCCCATTGGGTTGGGTGAACCACTCTCCTATAGGTCCCCTTGAGCTTTTAGGAAAGTCTCAAGTGAATGTGAAGAGGGTATGACTAAATTACCCATAGGTTAAGCCAAAATATGTTCTATGGCCTAGGGGTAGGATGGCCATTTTGTTATTTTTCTACTTTGGATATGTTGGGTATGTGGAGAAACTAAGTTTGGCCAAGTTTCATATGATTTTGAATTCATTTGATAGGGTTTGGCTCATGTTGACCCATTTAGGTCAAAATGGGTCAACTTAGTCAAGTTGACCAATAGTCAAATTGGGTCAAACCAAGGGTTTCAAGTTCATATGACCATTTGAAATATTTTGGCTTTGGTTTGATTCAATTTGGTATAGTTTTGAATTTCATATGACTTCATTTAGGTCAAATGGGTCAAGTTGACTATTTGACCCATTTGACCTATTTGAGGAGGTCAAGGGTAGGTTTAGGTTTGGTTAGTCATATGGAGTGATTGGTATCTTTGTTTCTAATCAATTTTGGTTAAGTTCAAATTTGGCTCAACATGACCCCTTAAATGTGTCTAAGGTCAATTGGGCTTGGTTGGGTCTAGTTGGCCAATTGAGGCTTTGGTCAAGTTCCACAAGTGATTGGGAATAGACTTGACCCATTGGTTTCAATCAATTTTGCTTGGATCAAGTTTTGACACATTTTGACCCTTTAGGTCAACATCAACAATCAAATTGGGCTAGGTTAGCTCAAATGTTGGCTTGGTCAAGTTCAAACATAAGTCATGAGTGAATTTAGATCGATGGTTTCATTCAATTTGGCCTATGGTGGAATTTGGCTATATTAGGTTTCATTTTGGGTTAAGTGTTGACTTGGTCGACCCTTAGGTTTGACTTGATTTGACCCAATTTGATTGATTGTTTATCTTATGATGATTGTTGATCTTGATGAGAGGGATACATGAGTTTGGTTCATTCTAATTTAACTAGGATTAGAATTTGGCTCATAAGGGTACTTTAGGTTACTTTAGGTCAAGTGAGCCTAAGTGGGTCAAATGGGTTGGTCAAAGCTTGGTTTGAAGTTGGTTGATCTTGTATATGGACTCATGATTGAAATATAAATCCATTTATAAGTGGTTTGAAGTCAAATGGGTTTAGATCCATTTGACAATTTCATTCAAAGGAAGAATATGGGGTCTTGGGTTTGATTTTTTGAACTAGGTTTTGATTGGAGTGATTGAAGTTTGATTTATATATGAGCTCATGATTGGGGTTGATTGAATCATGAGAGAAAATCAAGAGTTTGTTTGATTTGAATTTGATTTGGTTAAGTTCAAGAATTTGACTTGAATGGCTTAGATTGGATTTTGAGTTGATTTGAGTTGAATTTTTGATTGTTTGAATTTATATTTATTTATATATATGAATATAAATGAGAATATAAATGGATCATTCAAGAATTTGAAGTGGTTTAATCATGATTAACCATTAAGAAGGATTTAAGACTTAGAAAAATTGGAGTAGGATTTTGAATTTTTGAATTTGGTTTGATTGATTTATATTTATATTTTATTTATTTATGTGAATATAAATGAGAATATAAAAGAATTATGAGAAAATCCCATGACTTTGATATGGTTTGATCAAGATTTAGGCTAAGTTCATTAATGGAAATTGAATGACTTAAGCAGATTATAATTTGAGAATTTAACTTGGGGGTTTGATTTGATTTATTTATATTTATATTTCATTTATATATGTGAATATAAATGAGAATATAATTGAGTTTTGAGAAAATCCCATGAGTTTGAAATGGTTTGATCAAGATTTTGGCTAAGTCCATTAATGGAAAATTAATGACTTAGGAAAATTTCAAATTGGGAATTTAATTTGAGGATTTGATTTGATTGATTTATATTTATATTTCATTTATATATGTGAATATAAATGAAAATATAAATGAGTTTTGAGAAAACCTCATGAGTTTGAAATGGTTTGATCAAAGTTTAGGCTAAGTTCATTAATGAAAAAATGACTTAATTTCATGAATTGATTTGGAATTTTGAGTTTGATTGATGATTTATATATTTCATTTATATATGAGAATATAAAAATATAAATGAGTTATGAGAAAATCTCAAAGATTTGTATTAGTTTAGATCATGATTTTGGTTAAATCCTTAAAGGCAAGATTAAGGACTTAGGCAATATTTTAACTTAGGAATTTTTGATGAATTTTGATCATGGGTTTCATTCATAGATTTTAATCATGGATTTCAATCATATGGAGTTGATTTGAATTTGGAGTTTGACTTGAAAGAAGGAAAGTCAGGAATGGTTCAAGCTAAGGGTAAAATTTCTTAACACCTGGCATGACCTATTGGCTAACTCTTCTAAGTCTCTAGGTTGCTGAGTGTCCACCTAATCATTAGATGCTGCTTAAGACTAAAAAACTCTTAAAGTATAAGAGGAGTCCTATGTCTAAGATGGAGGGGTTGAGTGCTCATTCTAAAAATGAGGTCAACAAAGGGAGCCCAATAGGTGTGGTGTGATTGACAAGGAACACCACACGTATTTGTGTTGACCGAAATGATCAACTACACTGAGAGATCACAAGCACTAACAAAAAAAATTTATCCTTAACCCAAGGAATAGAAATAACCAATATGGCTCTACTTATGTCCAAGACATAAGAGAGAGGGAATCCACTAAGGATAGAACCTTCTACTAGGGAAGCAGGTTCAAGTCATTTACAAGGGGATGAGAGGTTTGATTTGATTCTCACTACAGAGAAAAAGATTTGATTTAAGTTCTACTAGGGAAGAGGGTTGAATTTGTTTTAATTTTGTTTGGTTTAGATTTTTAGATGAATCCTATTGGCAATGATGGTTGCTGAGGCTACATAGGAACCAAACCAAATTAAGGATGCCTTGGAAAAGTGGTTGAAACATAAAAAAGTAATCTCAAGTATTGGCAATGATTGAACCTAACATAGGGCTCACTATTTAGTGAATGCCACTTGGGGATTTAGATCAACTTCAAGATAGTCAAGATTGATTTCTTTTTTTAGATTTGTTTATTTTGATTATGATGGATTCCATAAGTTTGCGATACTCAGTAAAGCTAGAACTAACTTTGATTTACCAATTCAAAGGGAGTAGTCTACCAACCACAAGGTATGACTATCCAACCAAAGGGGAGTTGCTTTTTGATATACAATGATAAAATCTTAAGAAGAAAGCACGGGGACTCATATCTTTTAGAAATAAGAAACCATTAGGGTGTTGATTGAAAACAAATCAAACCCGACCTAAACTAGTGAATGTGGGGACTTAAAATTAACTAAAATATATTCAAGGATTAATCTCATTTTTAATTTGTTTGTGAATTCCGTTGGTTTGCAATGGCTCATACTGAGAAGGATCTTGTAGAAGCTAAGACCTATCTTAGATTTACTAAACAAAAGGGAGTAGCTTCCCAACTGATGGGAAAACCATCCAACCAAAGGAGTGCCTTTTGGTTTGCAATGATCAATTGAAGGAAAGAAAGCTAGGAGGCTCACATCATCCACTAGAAAAGACCACTGGGGTGATCGGTTGCTTTGGTAACAAATCAACTCACCTGGGTCGCTATTTTTACAACAATCATGCTAGAAAGAATGCATCACATCTTTCAAAGCGAATGACTAACCGCGTGGAAAAATAGATTGAACCACCTAAGGTACTATGGAGTGAGTATCACCATGGATTTATCTCAACTCAGTAGTGCAATTCTATAGGGAGTTTTGTTAACACTGCCCTAAAGATAGGATGCCTGCTTGGGAAAAGGGGATTTTTGGGGGCTTGAATTCCTAATCCACAAGTGAATTAATTTTTGTTTATTTTAATTATTTATTTATCATGGACCCTATTAGTTTGCGAGGGATCAAATTGAAGGAGCTCCCATCTAGACCTCTGATTTACTTAACCAAGGAGAATCTGCATCCACTAAATAAATTCTCCAACCACGTGGGTGGCTACTAGGAAAGGGAACTCCAATCCAAAAGTAACTGGTAGTGTCTAAATGGTCACAAAGGACTTGATCCAAATAGAGTGCCCTCGTGGGATTTAAGGGCTTAATCCAACACCCCAAAGAAAATGACATGGCTAGTCATATATCCTAGGTATTCTGTCCAACTCAAGGAGAAAGCATGGGGACTCATATCCTAAGAGTGGTGTACTCACTGAGTTGTCAAGATAGTGAACATCAACCAACCTAAGGTGCCCATGGTTTGCAACAATAGCCTAGAAGAAAGCTCGGGACTCACATCTTCTATAGAACCGATTGTGGGATCCACAAAACAGTAATCCGACATGACTACTAAGTGAATGCCACTGAGGGACTTATATCGACTCAAACATAGTCAAGAGAAAAGGAGCTTGTGGGGGACTTATCTTGAACATAAAAAATACTCGACCTAGTTAGAGCATGATGGCTAGTTCAAGAAGAAAGCATGTGGACTCAAATATTCTTAAACAAAGTCAACATGAGGTAGCTTACTGGTTGGCCAGTGAAGACTAACATACTAACAAGATGCTCATTGGTTTGCAATGATCAAGTTAGGAAGAAAGCTTGGGGACTCACATCCTCCAACAAATGACCACTAAGTGACATACAGATAGCATGTAACCCACTAAAATAATGAGTGAGTGCCACATGGGGCTTGCTCCCACATCAAAATTGCCCAAGATAAAAGATTTATGCTTGTTGTTGCGCATGTGTTAAAGGAATAGGATGCCTCTGGGGGATTTTTACACCTACCTTAAACACACTAGGGTTTTGATGAAATTATGCCATGGATGGCACAAGGTATTCCCACTAAGAAAGGATGCCGCTTGGGTTCTCTCACACCTATCATAATTATGCTAATCAAAACTGGATGACTCTCAGGTTCACTTACACCTACTCTAAAAGCATCAGGAGAATGTGTTTATGTTATGAAAGAGAGATAAGATGCCACTATGGGACTCTTACACCTATCCTAAATAAGTCACAACAAATTTGTAAGGTAAGCACATAACACTTCAAAAGAAGAGAAGATTTGATGAATAGAATCATATTTTGTCCTTTTTATTAATGATTGTTTTCAAACATGATTTATTTCATGGGTAATATTTTTTTAGATAGAGCCCATTAATTAAAAGCATTGAGTGTTCTCCTTTACAATCAATATACTGATAAGATCCTCCTTGGTAGGCCTTCTCTATGACATAGGGGCCTTCCTAAGTGGGTTCAAACTTGCTTCCCATATTTTGATGGGCAACAATTGGTCTCCTAATACAAGTTCTCCTACTCGAAAAGACCTAGGGCAGACTTTATTGTGAGCTTGAATCATTTGGCCTTGTAACCTGGTTTTGGCATGCCCGTAGTGACTCTCCAAACCTTGAGCTTCTAACCGCAACTTTGCATTCGCTCAAGTAATCTTGTTACCCAATGCTATCCTTAGTGATAAAGTTGAACTTAAAGGAAGAATGGCGACCCATACACTAAGGAGAATGGGTTCGATGTGGTGTGGTAGGCCCACAAAGCTTCAATCAACTACTCGTTCTACTATCATTTGTTGTTATCAAGATTCTTCTTCAGTATCTGGATGATAGTTTTGTTGAATGCTTTTGCTAAACAATTAGCTCTGGGGTAGTAAACGGTGGAGTATCTCCAATCTATACCGTGTCTTCTGGCAAAGCTATTGGTCTTCATGCTTTTAAATGCAGTTCCATTATCAGATATAATTCATCGAGGCACGCCAAACCTATATATGAAATGGTTCCTGAAGCACATGGTGAGCTGTGACCTCTCTGTGTGGGATGGCTTCCGCCCACTTAGAAAAGTAGTTGGTAGCAGCTAAGATGAATCGATGCCACTTGGAAGAAGGAGGATCGATTGACTACAATGTTTACTCAAATGGCCATGAAGCCAAAGTAGGGTGTAGAATGTTGGGTGGTTGGTGGAGGACCACCGTGCACGACAGCGATGGCATCTCTAGCATCCATGCAATTTGTGATCATAAGGCGGTAGTATCAAGTCTTTTGATCTTTGTCTTCATCTTGGACTAGATTGATGAGCTCACATACACGCCACCATTATAATGCCATGGGCTTCATGTTTGTCTAAATAATGTAACCACATTTGGTCAAAGGATGCGTGTATAGGGTGCCATCAAGAGCATAGGAGAGCTCTCTGTTTCACTGATGGGCTTGTGATTTCTCTTGAGGTAGTTTCATGTTCAAGTAATCTATGAATGGTTGCCTCAATCCCTTGTCCATTTTGGCAAGACAACTCCCTTCAAGAGAAAGTCTCTCGATGAGTTGATCAATAAGGGATAGGACTTGTCTATTCTTATTGAAATGGACTCATCTTTGTTGCCAATTGCAAAACTTTGCTACATCTGCTCTCTTCTCTGGGAACCTTGTAGATGGTGACTTTGAAATGGGGCCAATACTTCATGGTATACTCATAGTAGATGAAGCTTGGGTTTGAGGAACCTAGTAGGACCCCATAGTTGATATGAGAGAATCCCCAAAGATGTTGATGCTCTTGACAGCGATAGTGATGGCTAACTCAATCAAAAGCCTCACTTCACATTGTTGGTGCAGAGTTAAAAGATAGTATGAGAATCTCATCACATCGCGGTTCTGAGTTAGAAGAACTATTCCTACCCCTACCTTTCCTGGGAGAATAGATCATGGTGCTTCACCTTTAAGAAAAGAAGCAGCACCATCAAAATACATCTCCATCGGTATTGCCTCCCCAAGTTCATGATTTGTTCATCAGAGATCATCACTAAGTGAGAATCGAAGTGGGTGTGCCGCTAAGAAATAGTGCCCTTTTATCGCAGAGGGTACAAATGAATGATATCAAACAGAGAATCATGGACCTGAGCCAAACATCCAACATTGTGTCATGAGATACTATAGTGGATTGGTTCTAGAGATCAAGTTCACCTTATGAGAAAGCATATAGTGTCATAGCTTTTGGGAAGCAAAGATCAAAGCTAGGCAATGTTTCTCAATAGGTGGATAGTTTGTTTCAAGAGATCATGATGGAAGTAGAGAGCTGCCTCCTTCCTTCATCATTGGCTTGGGCCAATAAAATCGAGAGAGTCATCCAATGCAGGTAAAGGATGAGTGGCCTACCCGGATAGGGCTAGAATTGGCTTCACCAAATCTTTTGATGTCTTCAAAAGCATGCTGGCACTTGTCATCCCACTTAAATTGGCTTCCTTTTTGACAAGTGCTAAAAATGGCTTGCATCTCCCCGATAGGTTTGAGATGAAGCATCTTAGATACACCAACCATTATTGAAAGGATCTGAGTTGAGTTAAACTCTTAGGATGTGGAATTTCTAAGATAGCTTTGATCTTTTTAGGATTTATTTCTATTCCCCGTGGAACAACAAACCCAAGGAATTTCTTTTACTCAATGCACACTTGTGGGATTCATTTTGAGGTTATATTATCTTAACCAGAAAACTACTCTAAGTCAAAGAGGTGGTCTTCCTTTTCTCTTTTGACTACTAGATCATCAACATAGCACTCAACCTAATGATGGATGAGTTCATTGATTATCTGATTCATGGCCCATTGGTATGTAGCACCAACATTTTAAGGTTAAAAGGCATGACCCTATAATAGAAGATTTTGATCGTTTTGGTAGTGTTTCTTTCATCTGAGACATCTTGATTTGGTTATAGCGATGATCCATCCATGAAAGAGAAGACATGAGATGAGTAATGTCCACCATTAATCGGTATAGGAAGAGGAAACTCATCCTTAGGACATGCCTTATTTAAGTCCCTAAAATTGATGCAAATGTGAATCCATTCTTCTTCTTAAGGACACTAGCTAACTGTATAGATATTTTTCTTCCCTGATGAAACCAGCATATATCAATTTCTTAACTTCAAGAATGATCTATTGTTCAATTTTTAATCTCATGTGTTTAGGAGCTTGCTTAATAGGGGTAACATTAGGGTCTGTTGCTAGCTTATGGACTACTATGTCAGGAGTTAATCTAGGCATTTCTTCATAACTCCATGCAAGCCTTTAAACTCACAATAACCTAACTAAGTCATTGGTTTCTTCTTCATTCAACAATGAACGATGTATGTGTGGATTTTCTTCTATCTCGAGGTTGATTTCTTTAAGCTTTATTGTTGAATGAATCTCCTCTTCAAATTCTGTCTTTGACTTGGAGATCATCCGGATCATCTAAAGTTTCTAAACACACATTCTCATAAGAGTTGGGGATGTGAGAAGAACCTATCGATTCTAAATGATTGGTAACAACTAGGCAATAATCTTCATCATTGACCAATCTACCAAAATCCTAGTCCCGCTTTTGATTGTGCTTCCCCTCAGTATTCCATAGCTTTTCAAAGTATTCTCGTGTTGGACCATGTGTGAGGAACTAAACCTTTGTATAAGATTTTGAACACAAGGTGAGTAAAAGTCAAAAGGTAATTCCATTAATTCTTTAAAAGTATCTTCCTCAAGCTCTACATCAACTTCTGGCTTGAGGATGATGATCCCAAAAAGAACCTCTTCTATTTCATGTGAAGACTTAGGGACTTCCTTAACTACTAAACCTTCAACTTTCTGAGATGTAAGTGAGGTAAGAGCTAAGGTTCCTAATTGTTGCCTAATAGTTTCACATAAAACCATTCAATACTTTGCTTTTGGAGGCCTGGTTCATCTCTGCTGATCAAAAGTCACCTCCAATGGAACCCAGAGGGGTTGGTATACTAATCACATTAGACTCATCCTCCGATTCCAAGTCTATGTGAATAGTATATGAACTGAACACACCTCTCAAGGCCAACTAGGGTCTCCCACCTAATCGCTTACCTCTCCTCGGTGGAGGTTGAGCCATCCTACCCACATGTCCATATGATGGAATGAACTGTGGGTGGAATGTGATATGGATCTATTTCTTCTTCCTTCTTGTGTACTTGACTTTTATTTTTCTTTTCATTTTATTTTTCTTTCTTTCATTTTCTTTTCTTTTGATTTGCATTTGAATTTTGTCCAAGTTCATGAAAGGTTTTGAGGAAGATAGTAGGTCGATCCTCATAAATCTCAACCTCTAACTAAAATGGCTTTTCATCTGCTGACATGGTATTCAATTCCATCTTTTGAACTTGATGCATTGATGAAGGGAGGATGGAATGATCTTGTTCGATGTATCCAAGGCCTACCAAGCAAAGAATGAAGTATTCAAATCAATGTAGAACTTGGCTTAGTCTTCTCCACCATCTCCAAAGGTAACACTATAGAACCTAAAGCCGCCTCACCTTGATCATTGAATCCTCTCAACATCATCCCATCTTAGAGTGTAGAGATGTCAATCAGGGTGGTTTAGACTCATAATAATGATGCACCTAAATCCATGAGAACCTCGTGAGTCTCCCATTCCATGTCAATGTGATGTAGGGGAGGTTGTGCTCCAAGTCCCCTAAGAAGGTCTTCATCTGAAGGTGATCCTGGGCTTTTTTGCATAATGTGCTTCCTCACCTATAGGTGAAAGCTAAGCATATTTTGATCAAGGAGTTGATTAGTGATTCCCTCATCTCTTTGGATAAGAAGGGCATCATATGCTTAGCTTAGATGGCAAACTTTCTTAGATGAGAAAGGACATTTGTAGTCCACCTTGGTCTTCCACAAGCATATCCAAGGGTGGAGCATCCTGTGGAAGGGCTTCTGATCTTCGCATCAATGACTATTTCCTCTATCTTGAGGTGCCGCCTAGAGGTAGAACCACCAGAGGTTGACTTGTGATCTCTTGAGGCAAGGTGGTGGAAGGTTCTACCTACACTTCGCTCACCTGCCTTCTCCTATGGGACTCAAAATTGGATGATTCCAAGTCTATCTCAAGAGGTGAACCCATAGATATTGAGTTGGAAAGTCCAACTCAATCGAAAGAGGAAGATTATTATATTTATTTAGACTTGAAGAGTTATCATTAGAATAGAAGAAGATAAACCCATCGAGACATATGTAATTCAAACTAGCTTTATTCTTCAATTTCTTGGAATTATTTGGAGGTACAAAGTAGTCAAGTAGAGTGAGTGAGTAAGGGATTTGATGCCCTTATCCAGATACAAGAGTTCTACTAGTAGAAGAAATAAAGACTAGCTAAATGGAAGAAGTCCCGTGTGGAAGTACAACCAAAGGCTGGAGGTCGGGACACGATGGTTGCTAAGGGCTATCCCTCGGCACATACTGCCGAAGCTCCACTTTCCTAGAGTTGGACCGGCAACTTGCAAACCTTCCTTGGTTTGTCGACCCTATAAGGAAAGCTTCTTGATCTTCTAATTATTTTCTTAGAGGTTTTGATAAAAGAAATATCCCAACCTTCTTTTGGTAGGATCACTTGTATTCCCAAGGATTACCCTAATGGAACTGGAAGGTTGTTCCACAAGGTATTCCTTTGGGATAACTATAACACCGGTCTTGAAACTATGTTCAAGCCAGTCCTTGAATGTAAAGAAATCCTCCAAAAAGTGGCATAGTATATGGTGGTAAGGGCAAAGTATGGATCGTGACTTTTGCCTACTTCCTCCGATCTCCTAGGCTCTGTAGCTAAAAATCAATTTCTTTAAGAGATTCTTAAAGATCTTCGACCTCCTCTTAAAAGAATAAGGTTTGTTTAACTTATCTAAAAGAGTAGGACCATAGCTACGGTGGCATATGCATGTATGGTGGTGGTGGTATGGCGAGGCGTGGTGGCCGTGGAGGTCGGTGGAGGCCGGGCTACCTTGGTGGCAAAGGAGGTGGAGGTCATGGAGGTCTGGTCTGGACTCTTTACGCTTCCTTATCAATCACTCTCCTCTTCTTCATAAACCTTCTGGATTTTACTTGTAACCTGATCTTGAAAAGACAACTATTTGGCCTCTCCTTATAGACTAGCCACCTTGTTGATCAGCTTCTAAAATGTTTTGATAGTGAAGCCCTGAAGCATGAAGGTGACATAGCCATGGATATTCTTCAAGAGAATCTTAATGGCATTCTATTCAAATAGTTACAGTTCACACTTCATACTGTTACCATCGAGAATATAATCAACAAGTGACTCAGGGTGTTGGGCTACAACGAGATCACCCAAGAACCCTTTGTCGAGCTCCAACAAACCTCTTGATGAAGAGTTGCTCTAACTCAAGAAATGTCTTTACAACCATGCCAAAGCATACCAATCAAAAGAATACTACAGTTATTAAAAGTCAAAGTAAAGCATCATCACACCGCAAAAACAATCGCCCCAAATGAGCTATATGTGTCCTCTTTCCACTACATCAAAGCTTTTGAAGGAAGGAGGCCAAACCCGATATTGGGATAGATAAATTCTTCTGTAGGGTCTACCCTTTGGAACCGATGATCCTCCCCGCTTGAGCCAAGCTTCCTTCACTGCTCAACCATGGATTTTATATTTTTTTATGGAGGTACTTTCCACTACCTTCCTATACATGCTGCTACCTTGCTCAATGGGAGGTAGAGTCTCTGGGTCCAAGACATGCACTAATCGACATTGACTATAGGGAACTGGGGCTTGTTTTCAAAGCACTACAAATGCTAACAAGTCCAACTATATGCCATCCTATCAATCTCATCCTTCGCCTAACTAATGTGAGGTGTGCTGATTCTTGTGTCTTCTTGATCAACCTCATCACCTTCCATGGCTGTTGTTCCTAAGAAGAGATCCTCTAGTATCAACCATGCATACCCACTGAATCTCCCATCAAGTCATCTTCATTGGGATCAAGTGACTCTCTTCATGCATACCAAGATCTCCTTCTTCTCCATAAATATAGTGTGCAACTATCTCATCTAAGGAATTATCCAACCAAGGTACAAAATAGTCTGGACGGTGGATCATGTATTGAGAGGCACCACCTCGCCTGCCAGGAGAGTCAATCATGGATGTACTCACTAGATGAATGATACTCTGACTACTAAGAGGTAACAATCCTAGGATGTTCTCTACCACTACCGCAAAAACGTCATCTAGAATATCAAATAACCGCCACCATCTCCATCCCAATATGGTGAGTTGGTGAAGGAACCACACGATGCTGTGGTCGCCACTCTCCTTCGCACCACACCACGGAAGGTCAGGAGAGCTCGCCTACCATAATGGGTGGTGTAGAGGGGGGATCCTCCGTTGGATCACCAACGGGTGCCCTCTGATGGCCTTCATGGCCTTAGATGGAATGGGAGATGTTGTAACTAACATGGCGGAGAGGGTAGAGGTGGGTGGAGACACACTCTCTATGCAGAACTACCTCCTATGGTGGTGGTCCCGTGAGAAGAATACTATTAGTATGGTCACATGGGTAGCCGCGAGCTAAAAATCAATCAAGCGAGAAACAATCGACCAACCTCCATCCCGCTATGTGAATGTATGGGCCTCTGGGCCCTCTGATGAATGCTTCCCACATATGGGATATGATCGATCAAACTAGTCCTGAAGACCAGAGCTGCCACCTGTAAATATATTAGAGGCCTGATGACCTCTACTCCTAGAACTATCGAGTGCACCAGGAGGAGGTGATGAGATCCTCCTCAACATCCTCCATCCAAAGAGAGGATGGAACTGGTTTTCTGTAACCGGGTGAAGTGATAATGGGAGACTCATCCATAATCGAATGCTTCCTCTAGCTATCTCGTGTGGAACCGCTTGATCATGATTCTTGTTCCTATGTTGTAGTAGATGGAGGAGTGAGCTAGACCCATACTCAAATGTGGAGGCAAGCCCCAAAAGGGGGAGCCTTACCCTTGGAGGGTGATAGGGTACTCACCTGGGGCAACATGAAACTCAGGAACTGAATTGGAGCTGAATCGCTTGCATCTACATCACAATCAAGTCTATGGTATGCCACTTTCCTCTTGGAGAGATATCAATCGAGGTAAGTCATCCGATGACCGCCGCCTGGCCACCTTCATCGACCGTGAGGGGAATGCCCTCACAAGTGATCGCCCCCTCAAATCCTACCAAAGTGGATCAGATGGGTATGGTCCAGGGAAGTGATTAAAAGGATCCATACCATGGGGGGTGAAAAAAATTTTTGAGAACCACATTTCCAAACTGTAAAGATCAAACCCAATCACTGCATATGAAAGAATCAAGAAATGAGAATGAAATCAAATTTTTATCTCCATAGATTTTGAATTTTGAATTGAAAATTTGAACCCACATCCAACAACTTGGAAGTGTTAAGTGGGTTCAAATAGATTTGAGAGATTGATTGAAAGAGAATTTGAATATGAATCCAAACTTCAACAAATTTAGTATGTTGAAATATGGATTCAAAATTTTGATAGGATGCTTCCATAGGTTCATGTTTGTTTGTTTGAATTTGATTTGAGGACCCTTTCCTTTAACAAATTTAGGTATGTTAAAGTAAGGGTCAAATTGATTTTATTTGTTTTGTTTGAATTTTACTTACTTAGCAAATTTAGGTATGCTAAGTAAAAGTGTTTGAGAATGATTGTTTATTTTTTGTGAATTTTTTTTATTTTTTTTGGAAAATTTGAATTCTACTTAGCAAATTTAGGTATGCTAAGTGAAGAATCCAAGTGTTTTGTTTGATTTTTTAAAAAATAGGATTCTTAGCAAATTTAAGTATGCTAAGAAATCCTAAGTGTTTCATTTGTTTGATGTTTTTTTTTTTTTTTTGAAAGTAGGATCCTTAGCAAATTTGGTATGCTAAGGGAATCCTAAGTGTTTTTTGTTTTGTTGATTGAAAGTGGAGACTTACTTTAGCAAATTTGCTAAAGATGAAGTCCAATTTTATTTTGTGAAATGGAAATTTTACTTAGCAAATTTGCTAAATGAAATTCCAAATGGTGTGTTTAAAATTTTGATTTCATTTTTGGTTTTGAAAATGGAAACTTCTTAAATTTGGTATAAGGAAAAAGTTCCAAAGGTGTTTAAAAAATTTTGGTTTTGATTTGGAAACTTTACTTAGCAAATTTGGTATGTGAAGTTCCAAAATATGTTTGATTTTGATTTGAAAACTTCACTTAAAAATTTGAGTATGCTAAATGAAGTTCCAAATGTGTTTGAAAATTTTGATTTTGATTTGGAGACTTCACTTAACAAATTTGTATATTAAATGAAGTTCCAAATGTGTTTTGAAAATTTTAAAATATGATTGTTGATTTTATTTATTTATTTTGATTTGAACTTCACTTAGCAAATTTGATATGCTAAATGAAGTTCCAAATGTGTTTGAAAATTTTTGGATTTTGAATTTGGAGACTTCACTTAACAAATTTGGGTATGTTAAATGAAGTTCCAAATGTGTTTGAAAATTTTAAATATGATTGTTGATTTTGATTTTGATTTGGAAACTCAGCAAATTTTATTATGCTAAAATGAAGTTCCAAATGTATGTTTGAAAATTTTTGATTTTGATTTGGAGACTTCAATAAATTTGATATTAAATGAAGTTCCAAAATGTGTTTGAAAATTTTGAAATATGATTGTTGAAGTTTTAATTTTGAAAGATTTTCCATTCAACAAATTTGGTATGTAGAATGGAGATCAATCTTATTTTGAAATATGAAATTTTTTTTTTGTGTGATTGCTTTTTTTGAAAGGAGGAATTCCAACTTAAAATATATGTGAGATATGTTCAATGGGATTCAAATGATATTATTTTAGTTGAATGAAATCTTCATTTAATAAATTTGAGTATATTAAATGAAGATTCATGTGTGCTTTGAAAATTTTAATTTGTTTAAAATGACTTCATTCAATAATGATATTGAAAAATTTCATGTGTTTTTTGAAATTTTTAATTTTATTTGAAATGAACTTTCCATTCAATATATGTGAGTGTATTGAATAGAAAAATTCATGTGCTTTTTTGAAAATTTTATGATTATGATTGTGATTTTTAAAAGATGATTGTTCATTTTTTTATTTTGAAAATGAAATCTTCATCAAAGTGAATTGAAAGAAGATGTTCATTTGTGCTTTTGGAAAATGTTATTATTTTTGAAAATCCTACATGTAACAATTATGGGAATTGTTAAATGAGGGTGAAAATTTTGTGGAAAATATTTTATTAAGTGCATTTTTGAAAAGGTGCTTTTGAAAAGAAAATTTCTTATGGAAGATTTATTATTTTAGATGAACCTTTCCTTATCATAAAATGATAAGGAGGAAGTCTTTAAATATTTTCTTTTTATTTGAATCCTTTCACTTTTTACCCATTGGGGAACCCAATAGGTGTTTAAGACCAACAAGGAATGCGGTCCTAAAGCCTAAAGATGTTAGTTAACTTAAAAATGAAATAAGCTAAGTGCTAATGGAAAGAAGGATAGTCTTGGATTCATACCAAAGTAGAAATCCACTATCGATACTTTAAAGAAACACGATCATTTACCAAAGATGGAGAGATCCTTAGAGTTGCAAAAATCTATGGTGAATAAATTCTATAGAAGCCTTCAAATCATGGAGAAAAGAAAGGAAAGACCTATAAAATTCATCTTTTAGGATGCCATGCAGATCCACAGATGTGTGATGTACATCATCAGGAATAGTGTACTATCTCAAAGATAGAAATCACTACCCTTTAATGGACCTAATCACCTCAATAAGGACTCCCAGGATGATGGGTTTGCATATGTGCAGAGATTCTTCCCAACTTTACATGGAAAAGTAAAGCATGATTTATTTTAAACTTCATTCATTAAGTTCCTCTGAGGATAAGCCCCATAGTTAATTACATCTTAAGAAATGGGGATTCCTTAAGAAAACTCTCGATTAAGGTAAATGTTCATTATCTTTGAAGATTTTAATAGGAAAGGACTATCAATCGATTGGTTTATGTTTGAAAGATCAAATATGATTGATCAAAAGTAGGAGTTATTATCGAAGCTAAAATGGAAGATAAGTAGGAGATGCTCACGATGCTAGGAAACCTAACGAACATCTCCAACTATCCTATAGTTGGGCTTTACATTTTAGAAATTGATTTAATTTGTTTGAGTTATATTTTTCATTAGAAATTTAGGACTTAAGATTCCTTAACACAAGATTAAAGAAATGCCTAAGAGGTGAGGGATTATGCTTATGGTCTACAAAATCAACCTCAGAACCTAAATCTAGAGAACTTTGGCAAGGGCCGGAAGCATAACCTAAATCTAAGGTGAAAAATGGGTAATTGGTTTGCCTCCATAAGAGAGGAAAAACTACGCGACAGCTTGGACTTACAACCTCCTAAGGTTGGCTGTCAATTAACTCCTCCTATAGTTTTAAAAACATGTAGGCAAGTCTTTATGCTTATGCAAAATAGCTAGGCTATTTTTTGTTTAGAAAGAGACAAAGTCCTTAAACTCACTCCCTAAAGAGACTAGATCATGTAAATGGAATGCTTTAAATGACCTAAATCTAATGCAATTAAAATTTTATTTTTTTATTTTTTATTTTGGATAATTATTTTTGACTCAAGATAATAGGATTCATATGACTAATGCATAAAAAATTAGGTTATTAGCCAAAATCAGCGAGAAAGGAGGAGGTGTGTCTCCACCATGGCTCTCAAAGGCAAGCCAAGTTTCTCTGGCAAAGGTGGAAGCCCTCCAATAAAGAGTGAAATAAGATGCATTTATGGATGATATTACAAAAGAAATGCTCATCCAAAGGGGTTGCTAATTCTTTTATCTTGATTTTAAACTAAGCTTTAGGTGAGGTTATGAGTTGTTTAATTTTAGTTGTTGTTGGGTAAAAGATTTATTTTTCCTAAGAGCCTAATTCACATCCATACATAAAGCAAGGAAGAAACTAGGAAAAATCATGCCACTTAATGCACAAGTTAAACAAATATCAATCAATTTATAAAATTAGAAAAGGCCATTGTGGTTGGGCACCACGACACAAACCCTAAAAATATCAAATGTGGGTAGCCGAGCTCTACTGATATACAACCCAAATTATAAATGAATTAAATTGCAATTAAGCAAGGAATTTCTTATTATGGGGGTCTTCAAGCTTTATTCTTCTTTCTTCTTTTCTTCTTTCTCCTTCTTTTCTTCTTTCTTTCTTCTTTTAGTTCCTTCTTTTGGATGGTTGGAAGGTAGATGCTCCAAGGCTTCACATAGTGCATAAGATGGAATCTTATGACCAATGCTTATCATAATCCCCATAATAATTATTCCAAAATCCTAATTTTACAAATTTACATGAAAAGGAAATCTCTAACACAAAAAAAGGTTAGTTAAAATAAAACCCAAGCATGTATATTGGACTTATCACCCCACATGGGTGACTAAGTCCAGAGATTATGCTTAGGGGTATAAAGCACGCAAGCAAAAATATTTTTATTTTATTTATGATAGCCCTTAAGCATAATCCCTAGAAAAAGAATAGTTAGACTAAGAGCATACCATTTATCTCATGAGAATACACCCTAATTCAATCTAAAACATATATCACAAAACAAAAAAAACATCAATCCATGCATTGACTTAATCTAAGGCTATAAGTGGTGACTTAGGCTATTATGTGTGCTTTGGAGGTTTGGTGGTATGCTTAGCTATGGCTTTAGGTTTAAATTTCTAAATGTGAAGAACATGTTCAACTTAGATAAGGGTTTCATTTAAGTTATTTAATTATTTTGGGTTGATTTTATTTCATGTTTTGATTTGGTTTAAGTGAATCCTACAATTAATTACTAAGTTATGAAGAGAGGAAAGAGAACTTCTCTTTCCTTCCTAACCTAAGTAATTTCTAAAGTAGATTTACATTTTAGTTTTGTTTAGGTGAATGTTTTGATTAAATATTTTTATTTATCCTAAGTTTAGATAAACTTTAAACAAGCCTATTCAAAAAGAAAGACATTTTAAGATTAAATAAAATGAACTAAAATTCACATAACACACATTACTTCATTCTTTCCCAACATATATAAAATGCATATGGATAGACCCTAAGAATATCTATACATTCAAATGAAAGTATTTACCACACTTTATGATGCATGCTAAGTAATTCATTTAAGAAAATTTAGAAGTTGAATATGCATGATTTTCTTAAGTAGAAAGGGTTTTCTTATCCAAATTTTCACATACACATGAAAGTAAGAAAGGCATAAGTGAGTAGCCATTATTAACTAAGGTGTAAGGTACTACTTAGCTACTTAAAACCTGCAATCTGGGGTTGTCAGGCTAATATACCACTTTTCTTAAATACAAATATATATAAAAGAAATGAAATGGAAAAGGAGAATGCAAAAATTGTTTAATGGATTCATTTTATTTTATTACAATTTATGAGTATAAGTCTTAGGTGATGGCATAGGGATGAATATGGTATATAATTAAGTAAGTGTTGGGTTCTTTTCAAATGAACCTTACATCTTACTCCTATTCAAAACTATAATATAAGAAAGAAAGAAACATGCTAAGCATACCTTTATATTCTATCACATGCAAACTCATAATTAAAATATAAGTAACATACTTTCAGATTTGGTATTTGATTTATATGTTTTGAAAATAATAGTGATAATAGCCACTCATATTTCTACTTTAGCAAACACATGCAATTTGACATAAAGTAAATTTCATTTTAAAATTTGAATTTCAAAACATGAATGCATGACACATGAAATACAACTTAACATGTTGGGAAAGATCAAAAACAGCATGTAAACAAACTCACTTCACTTAAATCAAGACATTCTTATAGAATAAGAAAGTTTAAAATAAATCAAAGTGAATTCAAAGTGATTTTGTTTGTTTGAAGTTTGATTTAATTTTGAAAAGGTGAGATGAGTTTGCTGTTCTAACCCATTCCACATGTGTTTGATATTTTTGTTTAATTTTTTAGATGATTAGATCCATTTTTATGCATTGGGTTAAGGTATGAATTAAGTAACAATTAACCCTTAGTTACACCACCTTAGAATTAATCAAATAATTATGAGAATGAGATGACATAAAACATTTATAATGCACCTAATAAAGAAAAGGCCTAATGAAATTTGGCTCACAATTAAAGTTAATTAAGCTAAGGGTTTAGCTTAAGTAATTTCAAAACACCCTTTCATACTTATGAATTGGGTTTTGATTTCTTAACTTAGGTTATTAAACACCTAAGCATCTACCCAAAGTAGATTAATTAAGTTTTGGAACGTTTTAGAATTTTTTTGAAATTGATTAAGGGATAATTAATGAATTAACCCTTAATTAGAGAAGAGAGAAGAGGGGTTTTAGAGTTTGGGAAATGTCCCAAAATTATTCCATAAACCTCTAGTTACTTGATTTGACATTAATCAACCCTAATCATAGTTAAAATCACTAATCATACACTAATTATGCTTAATATAAGGAGGATTAAAAGAAACCTATGCATTATTCATTCAAACCTTCAATAAAGAAAATTAGGGAGGCGGTGTCATCCCCTAAAATACTTAAGAAATTTGGGATTAATAGGCTTTATTAAAAGTAATTAGCAAAATAAACTTTCCAATAAACCCAAATTGAGAAAAGCATATGATTTAGAACTTATCAAAATTAATTTTAAAATGTCTAGGTTTAATTATCTTTATTGATTTTTTCACATTTTCTAAATTTTTTAGAGAAAGTTATGAATTTTAGAAGATTGAATTAATTAGAAATTAATAGCATTTTAAGTAATCTAACTAATTTTAGCTCCTATGTGATCTGATGGTGGTGGCGGTTAGCGCGCTTTACATGCATCACGTCATGAGGGATTACTTAAATGTCACATCCCAAATGATGGCTGGCGGCACATGCATTTTAATCCTCTACCGTTCGATCAAAGATCAGACGACCAAGGATCTCCCCACATTTTAAAATGGGTAAAAGGAATTTCTAATGTGTGAAATTATCTCAGCCATCCATTTAAAATGTGAGGATGGCGAGATCTCAAGTTCTTCCCCACAGACCATCCATGATCAAAGGGAAGATCCAGCGATCTAGCAGATTCATCAAACTTAACCCACACCATCTAAAGATAGAGGCGGCAAATCCAATGGTCAAAATTGATGGGGTGAAAATTTATTTCACAAAGCTCCATGCCACATTGAAATGGTGAAAAATCCCATCTTTTGATCTCTTCACTAGAAGCTTGTTTGGTGAGAGCCTTGCTAAGTTTGGAGCACTTGAGTCTCCAAGATGATTTAGCTTCATGGTAGTATCCAAAGGGCCTTTGTGTCTTGAGTTTAAATGAGGACTCACATCTTTTAAAATAAGGAACCCTTGATCAAATTGTAGAACAGAAAATGCAACCTAGTTGATTATTGAGTGAATGGGTGGCTTAAAAAACAAAGATGGTGAAATTATTTCATTTTTAAAATTATTTTGATCATCCCATCTTTGCATGGATTGAAGTAAGGGATTTGGCTAACTCAAGTTTACCAATCAAAGGTAGTCTGCCACCTAGTAGACTATCCAACCAAGATTGATTTCAATTTGAATTTTAAATTAAACATTTTATTATTTTTAATATTTTTAAAATTTTGATGGTGGAGGAAACTTGCCTCCATCTCAAATTTATAAACGGAGTCTTGGAGTGTTTGGAAATGGTATCCAACCAAAGTGCCTTTGTTTCAATGGTGCAAGGTTTTACAAAATTTGGTGATATTTGGTTATATTGGTGATTGTATGGATCATTTTGGTCATTTTCTTTGATTTGGAATGTGTAAAAGAAGACCTAGTTGACCAACAAAGACTTATCTCAACTCAGTAGCAATTATAGAATTTGATGTTCAAAAATGGGATGCAGCTTGGGAAAAAGGGCTCTTTGGGGGCTTGAATTCCTAATCCACAAGCAAAAATTTTGTTTATTTTGTTTAGTTTGTTTATCATGGACTCTATTAGTTTGAGGATCAAGTGGGCTTATATGACTGGATTTATCTGATTTGGGAGGAGAATATTTGAACAAATTCTCCAAACATGGGTGGTTACTAAGGAAATGTCCAATCAACTTGAGTAGTGTCTAAATAGGTCACAAAGGATGTGATCAAATAGAAATTTGTGGGAGAGGGCCAAAGGGCTTGATCCAAAACCCGGAAGAAAATATCATGGTATTGGTTGACTCATAGAGAAAGCTTTTTAGAGTGGTATACTTTTTGAGTCATTGTCAACATAGTGAACATCAACCAACATAAGGTGCCTATCAGTTTGAAATAATCAGTATAGGAAGAAATTGACTCATCTCCTTAGTGATTGATGGGATCTATCTTCATTTTGGTTTATCAGGAGGCTTAGTGATTGAAGGACTTATGTCAACTCATAGGAAAGGAGCTTTGGACTTACCTAAACCTCACATATACTGGACTAGTGGATCATGATGATTGGTTCAAGAAGAGTAACACAAACATGAGGTACTTTTGGCGTGAAAGTACCAAATAAATAAGGCGCTCATTGGTTTGTAATGGTCATGTTAGGAAGAAAATGTTGAGACTCACATCTCCCAAAATAAATGACCACTAGGGTGACATACTAGCAAGATAGCATGTGACGACTTGAATGACTAATGAGTGCCAATTTGCTCATATCAATTAGAATAAAATATTTGTGTTTATTTTGTGCTTTGTTTTAAAGAGAATAGGATGCTGATTTCTCTCACATATTAAACACATTTGGGGAATTTGGAGATGGTAATGATGATTAAAGAAAGGATGCCACTTGGGTTCTCTTACATATTAACAAGGATTCACAAGATAAGCAAATCATGCTTTGAAAGAAATATTTTGATGAATTGGAGTTTATTCTTTTGTTGATAATTATTTTCAAACATATTTGTGGGTAATATTTCTTCAAAATGAGAATTAATTAGCATCGGTGTTCCCTTTATAATCAATGATAGGATCCTCCTTTGTGCCTTTATAACAAGGCCTTCCCAAGTGGGTTCAAATCCATCTTTGATGAAATAATGGTCTCCTTGACTAAAGTTCTCCAACTTGAAATAATTGACTTGTTGTGAGCTTGAATCATTTTGGCCTTTTTTGAACTGATTTGTTATAGAAGTATCTCCTAACCTTTGAGCTCTTCTTAATGACTTTGCATTCTAATATGATTTTTATGCTATCCTTAGTGTTGGGAGTTGAACTAAGGAATGAGAATTATAAAAGGATAGATTAAGTTGGAGTTTGTGGTGTGTGGTGAAAGGTTTCAACCAACTAACATTTTGCTTATTTTCATCAAGTTTCTTCTTTATTATGATGAGAGTTTTATTGAATGCTTATCATTTCTCAGGGTAGTAGATGGTGTAGTATGTCCAATCTATATAGTGTCTTCTGGTGAAGCTATTAATTTTGGTGCTTTTGAATGTTGTACCATTATCAGATATAATTCATCAAGGCACCTTGAACCTATATACAATATGGTTCCTAAAAAACTTAAGCACATTTGATGACCTCTCAGTGGGATTTTGACTTGGAAATAGTTGGTGGCGGTGATGAAGATGTTGAAGAAGAAGAAGGATGATCGAACCACAATGTCGGTACTCAACACTCAAATGGACATGAGGCGCTGGATGTAGAATGTTGGGTGGTTGTTTAACACATGTGACATTGATGCATCTTACATCATACTCATAATCATTAAAAGTAGTATCATAGTCTCTTGATCTTCTTCATCTTCAGGATTGATGTCATGGGTGTGTCAATCCAATCCACGCTTCATTTTGTAACCATATTTGATGAAGGATGTTGGTACAAGGTGCCATCCAGAGCATAGAGAGAGTTCTCTTTCACGATGACTTGTGACTTCTCTTGAGGTAGTTTCGGTGTTCAAATAATCTATGAATGTTGCCTCAATCCGCTGTCTTTGTTGGTGACACCCCCTTGAAAATCTCTCGAGTTCAACATCAATAAGAGATAGGACTTGCTATTTTGGACCCTTATTGGAATGGACTCATCTTGGACATGCAATTCTTTGGCAAGTTTGGCCAAAGCATCTTCTATGTTCTCTATCGAACCTTGTAGATGGTGACTTTGATTTAGGACTTCCATACTACATGGTAATGGAAGCTTGGGTTTGAGAACCTTTTAGGACCCGACAATCTGGTTGATGACCAACTGAGAATCCCTGTAGATGTTGATGCTCTTGATGCACACTGTGATGGCTAACTCCAGACTAGAAATCAAAGTCTCACACTCGGCTTCATTGTTGGTGTAGGGATAGGAGAGATAGTATGAGAATCTCATCACATTGCGGTCTGGAGTTAAGCGAACTATTCCTACCCCTGCCTTTCTTGGAAGAGTAGATCATGGTATTTCCCCTTTATAAAAGGGAGATGCACCATCAAATTACATCTCCCATCATCGGTTGTCAATCTCTTGTAAGTTCATGATTTGTTCATCGGGAGATCATCACTAGCGAATCAATGGGAAGTGGTGTCTTTAGAAATATGTTAGTGCCCTTTTATGGCGGAGGATATGAATGTGATATCAAACTATGAGAATCATGGAATGGCATCGATATAGCATTGGCCGGTCATGAGATACCACAATTAGTTGGTTGGAAATCAAGTTCACCTTATGAAAGCATATAGTGTATGGGATGCATCAAAAGGCAATGTTTCTCAATAGGTGGGTAGTTTCTGATGATGATGACGAGGTAGTAGAAAGCACTCTCCTTCCTTTCATCATTGGCAACAAAGTGTCGAGAGTCATCCAATGCGATGTAGATGATGGTTGCGGGATAGATGCTAGAACTGCTTCACCAAAATCTTGATATCTTCAAAGGCATGCTTGCACTTATCATCCCACTTGAACTTGGCATCCTTTTGACAAGTGCTAAAATGGTTGCATCTCCCGATAGGTTGGAGATAAAGCATCTTAGATACCAATCCTTGGAAGATCTAAGTTGAGTTAAACTTTTAGGAGGTGGCATTTCTAAGATAGCTTTGATCTTTTACGGATCTATTTCTATTCCCGGTGTCAAAAAAAAAAGGAATTTTGCTACTCAGAATGCACACTTGATTCATTTTGAGATTATATTATCTTAACCATTTACTCTCAAGTCAAAGAGATGGTCTTCCTATTTTCTTTGCTTTTGATTACTAGATCATAAACACTCAACATGATGGATGAGTTTATTGAAGATGAGTCATGGCATTATTTATATAAATATTTTGAGGCTAAAGGCATGACCTTATATAATAGATTACGTCGGGGTTCAAAAAGTAGTGTTTCTTTCATCCTCGGGGGCCATCTTGATTTGGTTGTAGCCAGATGACCCATCCATGAAGGAAAAAACTACATGAGATGAGGCGATGTCCACCATTAATTATGGTATAGGAAGAGGAAACTCATCCTTAGGACATGCCTTATTTAAGTCCCTGAAATCAATGCATGAGCGAATTTGGCCATTCTTCTTCTTCGGCGGTAGCAGTAGGGTATTTTTCTTCCTGATGAAACCGCATCGATTAGTTTGACTTGTTTGATTTCTAATTGTCAGGAGCTTGCTTGATAGGGTTGGCATTAGGGTCTATTGCTAGTTTATGGTGCTACATCGAGATGTCAGGCATCTCTTCATAGCTCCATGCAAAATAGTCCTTAAACTTTCAATAACTAAGTCATTGGTTTCTTCTTCATTCGAATGAATTGATGTGTATGATGGATCTTTTCCCAGGTTGATTTCTTTAAGCTTGTCAATTGTTGAATGGATCTCCTCTTCAAATTTACGGTGCATCTTTGATTTGGAGATCATCTGGATCATCAGTTTCTAACACACATCCTCATAAGAGTTGGTGTGAAAGAACCACTCAGACTAGATGATTGGTGATAATTAGTAGTAATTGTCATCATCATTGACCCCATCAAATCCTAGTCCGATCTTGATTGTGCATCCCCACTATTGTTCCATAGCTTTTTGAAGTACTCGACACTGCTTAGATCATGTATATGGAATCAAACCCTTCTTTACAAGATTAAGAACATGAGGTGAGTACCAGTCAAAAGGTAATTTCATTAATTCTTTATTTGAAATCTCTTCAAGTCCTGCATCAGTTTCTGGACTTGAGGATGATGATCCTAATAGGAATCTCTTTGATTTAACATCCTTAGAAGACTGAGGGGCTTCCTTAACTACTAAACCTTCAACTTTTTGAGATGAAAGTGAGGTTAGAGCTAAAGTTCCTAACTACTACATGATAGTTTCACATACATTTGATTCCAGTACATTTGTGCTTTTGAGGCGGTCTTTCACCATTGGCAGTGTCACCTCCAATGAAACCCTGAGAGGGGTTGGTATATAATCACATTAGACTCATCCTCTGGATTCCAAGTCTATGTGAATAGTAGGGGTACTCTATGGAACATAATTATTGGGATGGTCTTACCTCGGGGCGCCTCTATGTCTTCCTGGTGGAGGTTGAGTCATCCTACCCAGATGTCCATCTGATGGAATGAACTATGGGTGGAATGTATATGTGGTTTTACTTCTTCCTTGATATCTTTTTCTTGTTCACTTGGGATTTCATTTTTTTTCTTTTAATTTTCTTTTCTTTCTTTTTTCCTTTTCTTTTGAATTTTGAATTTGAAGTTCACAGAAAATGTTTTGGAGATAGTAGGTTTCCTCATATATCTCAACCTCTGAAAATGGCTTTTCATCTCCTTTGACATAGTATTCAATCCCATCCTTGAACTTGATGATGGAGGGAGGATGGAATCATCTTGTTATACAGGCCATCGAGCAAAGTGATGAATGAAGTATTCAAATCAATGATATAAACTTGGCTTGTTCTTTATCTCCAATAACATAATGGAACCTAAAGCCCTCTCTTGTTCATTGAATCCTCTCAACATCATCCAATCTCCTCAGTGTGGAGATGTCAATCCTCAGAAAGGTCTTTAGACTCATAATGTTCATTGATGCACGGATGAGAACTGGAAAGTCACGAATCACCCATGTCCATGTAATGTAGAGGGGGTTGTGCTCCATGTCCCAGAAGGTCTTCATCTATGAAGTGATCTGGGCTTCTAGAATAATGTGCCTCTCTTTTGGTCGAGCTAAGCATATCTTTGATCAAGAGAGCCTTGATTAATGATTCCCTCATCTCTTTGGATAAGATAAGCATCATATATGCTTAACTTAGATGACAACTTTCTTGGGTGAGAGGGACATTGTAGTCCACTTGGGTGATCCTCCATAAGCATATCCAAGGGTGGAGCATCCGTGGAGGGCTTCTCGATCATTTGAACCAATGACTTGTTTCCCCATCTTGAGGTGCCTTAGGAGGTAGAACCTTGCCACTAGGAGGTTGACTTTGATCTTGTGGGTTAGTGGAATTCTAGCTCTATAACTTCTCCTATGGGACCCTCATCGAGATGATTCCAAGTCTATCTTAAGAGGAAAACATAGTATTGAGAGAAGGAAAGTCCAACTCAATCAAAAGAGGAAGATCAGTTGTTATAATTATTGTTTAGACTTGAAGAGTTTTTAGAATAGATAAGACAATCAATAGACATATAATTCAAGCTAGCTTTATTCTTATTTCTTGGATTTTGAAGGTACATAGTAGAAATCAAGTAAAGTAAGAGGGGTGAGGGATTTGATGCCCTCATCCGATACAAGATGTCTACTAGAGGAAGCTGAAGTAGAGGTTCTGATATGGCTATATGGACTGGGAGGCTTCGGTGGTGATTATTGGCTATCCGGCATGCACTTTCTGCTGCTCTCGAGCTCCCTTTCCTTGAGTTTTCTTGAATAACTTGCAAACCTTCCTTGATGTTGGAGGTTCGAGCTACCTCAGGCACCTGAAAGAAAAGTTTCTTGATTTTGGACATAATATTCTAAGAGGTATGGGTTAAAGAGATATCCCAAACTTCTTTAGTTTTGGAAGGATCGCAGGTATCCCTAAGGATTTTCCTAATGGAACTAGATGGTTGTTCCACAAGGTATTCCATCAGGATGACTATGGCATCAGTATTGAAGCTATGCTCAAGCTAGTCCTTGAATGTGATGCAATCCTCCAAAATATGACCAAGCATGCGGTGGTAGGGGCAAAAGTTAGGACCATTGCTTTTTCTCGCTTCCTCCGGCATTCTAGGTTCAGGTAGCTAAAAATTAGGCTTCTTTAAGTGATTCTTAAAGATTTTTTTTTGATTACCTCCCTTTTAAATGAATAAGGCTTGTTGAGTTTATCCAAAAGAGTAGGTGGACTGTAGCTACCTGGCGGTGGGTATATGTACTAATGTTGTTGTGGATATGGCTGAGGTGGAGGTAGTAAAGGCCATGGAGGTGGTTGTGGCAGCCGGTAGGATGACCTTGGTGGTGGTAGAGGAGGTGGAAGTGATGGCTGTGGAGCTCGAGGTCTCTCATACTACTATCTGGCCAACTTTTTCCCCTTGTCTATTGCTATCACTGCCCCGGGCTTCTTCTTGTAAGCTTTATGTGGCTTCAGCTTTGTTGATTGGTCTGGAAAAGGTAACTATTTGGCTTCTCTTTGCAAGCTAGCTGCTATGTTGATTAGTTTCTAAAATATTTTGATGGTAAAATCTTTGAGCATGAAGGCGACCGAGCCATGAATATTCTTAAGAATTTCAATGGCATGTGTTTGAATGGCATTTCATACTCAAATTGTGCCATTTGAGAATATAATCAATGAGGGACTCACCAGGTTTTGTTGAGCCACAATGAGATCGCCTACAGTCACCCTTTGCTGAGCTCCAGCAAATCTCTTGATGAAGAGTTGCTCTAACTCACTAAAAGTATTCACTAAACTATTGGGAAATTCAATGTACTAATCAAAGTCTATGCCTGCTAAGCTATTAATAAAAGATAATAGAGCATCAGCCACCAGATTTATGGTGCTCAAATGCGTGTGCCTCGGGTTCCCAGCCATGCTCTTGAAAGAAGGTGGCACGAAACCCTTAGGATATTGGATAACATCAAATTCCTCGGGGGGTCAACCCTTTTATCGATGATCCTCTCGGGCTTGAGCCAATGCTTCTCACTCTCTTAACCATGGTTTTAATGTCTTTTGTATGGAGGTACTATCACTACCTTCCTATACAGTGTGCGCCTGGAGGTGTAGTCTTGGCTAGATCCAAGACATGCACAACTCATGACTCAGCTATAGTAGGATGCATCACTGGGGCTTGGTTCTAAGTGCTAAAATAGCTAGTAAAGTCTTCAATCCTCTTCCCCATCCTATATATTTGTTCATCCTTCTATTTTATTTTCTGAAGGAGGTGTTGGGTCAAGTAGGTTATGTCTTCCTGGTCGTAGTACCTTCCAAACTCTACTGATCATGGAGGAGGGAACCCCTGATGTCTACCATGTGTACCCCTGTTGAATCCTCTAATAGGTCATCTTCATTCAGATCAAAATTGTCATTCTCATCCTCTAAATCGACTGCATATATCCTAAGATTTCCTTCTTCTTCACTAGATATGAGCAATGTCATCAGGGATCACCCCAACTTAGCAGTACAAGATCAAGACCGGGTAGTAGGATCACTATCGATAAACATCTAACCTCGCTGATGGAGAGATGATCTTGTTAGGACTGCCACTAGAGGATGATAATACTCCACCGATTTGGCTGGAGTGGTACTTAGGAGGATCTATACATGCCAATTGTCTCCTCCTCCCTCAACTACTGCAATCTACATAGCCTACTGCGGTGGTGGTGGTGATGGGATGACTACTATACTTCGAGGTTGCCATTCCTTCTTCACCATAATTGGGGTAGAAGGACAAGCAGGAGAGCTCAGCCTCACCACAGTCGGTGGTGTAGATGGAATGAGATATCTTGGCCATAGCTAGATCACCATTGGGGTTATCTTCTCCCTAAATGCGGCCTTCATGACCTTAGTTGGAATAGTAGATGATGAACATGTGAGATGGTGGGGCGGAGTGTGGCGTGTGGTGGAGACCAACTCTCTGAATAGGAGCTCTTCTCTTATGGTGGGTAGTACCCAATAAGATGCTATCGATGGTAGATTAGCGAATGAAAGTCGAAAGTGAAAGGTGCAGCTGTTGTACCTCCACCACTCCTGGCTAGTAATATGCACTAATGTATGGGTCTCCCTAGCCCTCTACTGTCTAATTGTTTTCCAACACAACTGTGAATGATAGAACGCAAATCAAACTAAGCCCTAGACTCTGATCATCTATAGGCTCCACCTACTCAACAAAGAACTGAGGGAATGACCACCTCTCCTCTCAATAGGAGCCTCAAACTGCATCTTGGAGGTGAAGCTGAAATCTTCCTAACATCCTTTATAACATATCTAGAGAGAAGGTGGAACTGGTTTTCTGTGACCAGCGGGGAAACCATCCTAGGCAACTTCTCTACAATAGACTGAGCTTCCAACTCCCTGGCTATGCGAGCATGATACCGCTTGATCAAGTGATTCTTGTTTTTGCACTGAGTCCTGGTAGGTTGAGCAGTATAGGAACTAGACCCAACCTTGAAGGCAGAGGAGACAATCCCTAGAATTAGGGGAGCTTTCCCCTTGGAGGGAGCCAGCGAGTGGGTGCTAACCCTAGTAGCAAGGGAACAAATGTACTTGCTGCAACCGCTACATGGGAACTTCCATAGCCTTCAGGAATCTCTGAAGATGACATGTCAACCGGATGACGCTTCACCACCACTGTTCGCAACTATGAGGGTCCCCTCACATGTGATCCTAGCCCCCTCAAAGCTTGAGCTAAAGTGGATGAGGTGGGCAAAGTTAGATTGCAGGAGGCTGGCCCAATCCATAGCCAAGTCCATCCCAAAATGAAATGTGAACACATACTTCTGTGCTACCATTGATACTAAACTAACTAAACTGAGCTAACTGAAAACTGACTGAAAGTCTGCAATGTTGAAAATAAATTTGAATCAGATTTCTTCTTTGTTGATTTTTGAATTTTGATTTAGAATTTTAACCCACACTCAACATCTTGAAAGTGTTAAGTCGGGCTCAAATGAATTTATAAGAGAGATTTTTGAATTGATTTAAAAAGTAATTTTTAAAAGTAGAATCCATTTTTAACAAATTTGTGTATGTTGAAAATGGGTTCAAATATTTTTGGAGAGATGATGCTTCCATAGGTTCATATTTGATTTTGATTTTTGAGTTTGAGGACCCTTTATTTAACAAATTTGAGTATGTTAAAGCAAAGGGTCAACTGATTTTATTTTTGATTTGTGATTTTTGGAATTCACTCACTTAGTAAATTTGGGTATACTAAGTGAGGTGTTTGAAAATTTCTTTCTTTGTTTGTTTATTTGAATCATGTGTGATTTTGAAAATGGAATACTCATTTAGCAAATTTGGGTATGCTAAATGAAGAATCCAAATGTTTTGTTTGAAGATTTTTGAAAATAGGATTCTTAGCAAATTTAGGTATGCTAAGGAAATCTAAATGTGTTTTTATTTTTGTTGATTTTTGAAAAAGAGGATTCTTAGCAAATTTAGGTATGATAAGGAAATCCAAATGTATTTTGTTTTTGTTGATTTTTTTAAAGAAGATTCTTAGCAAATTTAGGTATGCTAAGGAAATCCAAATGTGTTTTGTTTTTGTTGATTTTTGAAAAAGAGGATCCTTAGCAAATTTAGGTATACTAAGGAAATCCAAATGTGTTTTTGTTTTTGTTGATTTTTGAAAAAGAGGTTCTTAGCAAATTTATGTATGCTAAGAAAATTCAAATGTGTTTTGTTTTTATTGATTTTTGTAAAGAGGATTCTTAGCAAATTTAGATATGCTAAGCAAATCCAAATGTGATTTTGTTATGTTATATTTTTTTGGTTGATTTTTGAAAAAGAGGATTCTTAACAAATTTAGGTATGCTAAGGAAATCCAAAAGTGGTTTTGTTTTTTGTTTTTGTTTTTTTTTTAAATTTTTTGAAAAATAGGATTCTTAGCAAATATAGGTATGCTAAGAAAATCCAAATGTGTTTTGTTTTTTCATTGATTTTTGAAAAAGAGGATTCTTAGCAAATTTAAGTATGCTAAGGAAATCCAAATGTTTTTTTTGTTTTTGTTGATTTTGATTTTGATTTTTGAAAAAGAGGATCTTCATTTAGCAAATTTGGGTATGCTAACTTAAAGATCCAAATGTGTGTTTAATTTTTGGAAAGGCGATTGTTAATTTTATTTTATTTTTTTTTTGAAAAGAGATTGTTGATTTTATTTTTTTAAAAAATAAAATCTTCATTCAATAAATTGAATGAAGATGTTCATTTGTGCTTTTGGAAAATATAATTGTTGATTTGATTTTTGAAAAGGATTGTTGGTTTTATTTTTATTTTGAAAATGAAATCTATATTCAATAAATTGAATGAATAAGTTCATTTGTGCTTTTGGAAAATATGATTGTTGATTTTATTTTTTTTTTGGAAAAGATGATTATTGATTTTGTTTTAAAAATGTGATTGCTGATTTTGTTTTGAGAAAAAAAAATGTGATTGTTGATTTTGTTATTGAAAATGTGATTTTTTATTTTGCTTTTTGAAAATGTGATTTTTTAATTTGTTTTTTGAAAATGAAATCTTCATTTAACAAATTGAATGAAGATGTTCAATTGTGCTTTTGGAAAATATGATTGTTGGATTTTATTTTTAGAAAGATGTTGTTGATTTTGTTTTGAAAATGAAATCTTCATTCAATAAATTGAAAGAAGATATTTATTTGTGCTTTTGGAAAATATGATTATTGATTTTATTTTTTGGAAAGAGATGATTATTGATTTTGTTTTGAAAATGAAATATTTATTCAATAAAATGAATGAAGATGTTCATTTGTGCTTTTGGAAAATATGATTATTGGATTTTATTTTGAAATGATCTTTCATATAATAATCATGAAGATTGTTAGATGAGGGTGATTTATAAAATTTTTTGTGCAAAGCATTTTATTATGTGCATTTTAAAAAAAAGTTTTTTTTTTTAAAATTGATGTTTTTATAAAGGATTTCTTTATTTTTGGAGTGAACCTTTCCTTACCATTTGAGGAAGTCTTTAGTTGTTTCTTTTTATTAAATTTTTATTTTCACCTATTAGGAAACCCAATAGGGGTTTTAAGACCCACACGGAGTGAGGTCCTAAAACCTAAAGATGTTGGCTAGCTTAGCTTAAGGATGAAATAAACTAAGTGCCAACGGAAAAGAAAGATGGTCTTGGATTCATATAAAGTACAAACCCACTATTGATACTTGGAGACAATGATCATTTACCAAAGATGGAGAGAGGAACCATCCCCAATGGAGTTGCCAGAAAAATCTATGGAATGAAATATTTTCATTCTCATCTAAATTCTTGAGAGAAAAAGAGAAAAAAAAAAAATAAAACACTGGTCACATAGATTCATAGATGTTCATTAGGTGATGACAACATTGAAGAATGGTGTACTATCTCGAGAAATAGAAGTCACCAACAAATGGACCTAATCACATTAATAAGGACTCCTAAGGACTATGGGTCTTCGGAATGTACCAGAATCATCCCCTGCTTTACATGAAAAAGTAAAGCAGGGTTTATTTTAAACTGAGTTCATTAAGTTTCCTACAGGGGAAAGCCACCATAGTTAATTACATCATAAGGAATGTGATTCTTTAAGAATACTCTCGATTAAGATAAATGATTGTTGTCTCCAAAGATTTCAAAGATGGGACTATCAATCTATTGGTTTATTTTTAGAAGATCAAGTGGGATTAATAATGAGGAGGGAGTTATTATCGAAGCCAAAAGAAGATAAGCAAGAGATTCTTAGGATACTAGGAGGCTTAATAAGAATCCCAAGCTATCATATGGTTGGACTTTATATTTTTGAAATTGAAGTGATTTATTTATTTGATTTGAATTTTTATTAGAAATCTAGGGCTTACAATTCCATGACATAAGACCATGGAAATGCCTTAGAGGTGAAGATTTAAGCTCGTGGTCTATAAAGGGAAGTAGCAACCTCTGAACCTAAATCTAGAGAGCTTTGGTGAGGGCCAAAAGTATAAGCTAAATCTAAGATGAAAATGGGTATTTGGTTTACCTCCACAAGAGAGGATAAACCACCCGACTGTTGGACTTACAACCGCCTGGGGTGGCCGCCAACTAACTCCTCATATGATTTTAAATACATGTAGGCAAGTCATATGCTTTTGCAAGATAGCTACACTGTTGTTTATTTAGAAAGAGACTAAGTCCTTAAACACACTCCCTAAGAGACTAGATCATGCAGAGCATGATTAATGACTTAAATCTAATACAATTTTTTGTTATATTTTATTTTTATTTATTAGACAATCAATTCGACATGGCTTTAGGATTCATATGCCTAATGAATGAGAAATTAAATTATGGGCCAAAATCAGCAAGAAAGAAGGTGTGTTTCCACCATGGCTCTCAAAGGTCAAGCCAAGTTCTTTGGAAAAGGTGGAAGTCCTACATAACAAGAGTGAAACAAGATGTTTTTTTATGAATGATGTGAAAGCATACAACATCCAGCTAAGGAGTTGCTAAATCTTTTATCTTGATTATAAGCTAGGCTTTAGGTGAAGTTTTTAGTTGATTTAGTTGGATAGAAAATTTATTTTCCTAAGAGCCTAATCATCATCCAAGCCATTCATCAAAGCAAGAAAGAAACTAGAAAAATATGTCATCTTAATGCACAAGCTAAACAATCATCAAATAATTTTTAAAGCTAGTGCAAAGGAATAGAAGGCCATTTATTTTTGGGCTCTACCACAAAAACTCAAAAATAAATTGTGTAGCCGAGCTCTACCCTTAGACAACTCGGATTACAAATGAATAAATTACAATCAAGAAGGAATTCATTGTAATGGGGGTTTTCATTCTTCATTTCTTCTTTCTTCTTTCTTCTTTTCTTTATTCTTTTTTCTTTCTTCTTTCTTCTTTTGATTGGTTGGAATGTGGTTGCTCCAAAGGCTTCACATAGTACATAAGACAGTCTTATAACCAATGTTCATCCTAATCTCCCATAATAATCATTCCAAAATCTTAATTATAAAATTACATGAAAATGAGAAAAAGTAAATCTATCTAAAACCTGTAAAATAGAGATTAGTTAAACAAACCATACAATCCCAAACATGTATATGAATAAATTAGACTTAACACCCCACACATGGGTAACCAAGTCCACCTACCCTATTTTGGATTATGCTTTGGGGTATAAGCAACCTACTGAGTAAAAGCATTTTTATATTTTTATTACAGCTCCCCTTAAATACAATCTCCTAAATAAGATAATTGTTAGACTAAGATCACCCTATCATTCAGTCTATGTACATACACCCTAACATCCAGACTAAAACATTATGTCACAAAATAAAAGTAAACATCAAACCATGCACCGCCCTAACATAGGACTAGAAATGGCGACTTACCCTAATGTATGTGTCATTTAAGGCTTGTGTGATATGTTTAGCTAGGCTTCAGGGTTGAAGTTTTCTAAGTGTGAAAATGTTCAACTTAGAGGGGGTTTTATTTAAGTGATTTAATTGATTTGGTTTGGTTTAAATGAGCCTATAATTAATTACTAAGTGTTGTAAAGGGAGCGAAAAGAGAACTTCTCTTTCCTCCCTACCTTAAGTAATTTTTAAGGTAGATTCATTATTGATTTTTGTTTAGTAAATATTTTATCATGTGTTTTAATTAATCATATATTTGTATTTTCCCTAAATAAACCTATTCAAAAAGAAAGACATTTTAAGATTTAGTAAAGTGAATTACTATCACAAAACACACAACCCTTTATTTCTTTCCAACATGTGTAACTTGCATATGGATGAATCCTAAGCATATCTATACATGCAAATGGAAATATTTAGCACACTTTAATGATGAATGCAAAGAGAGTTTGTTTAAAGAAATTTGGGATGTTTCATGTATGCATGTTTTTGTTAAGTAGAAAAAGAGAGATTCTTTTATCCATTATTCATATGCACATTTACATGTATGAAAGGCATAAGTGAGTACGACATTATTATTTTACACCAGGGTGTAAGGTACAAGACCTACTTAGCTCACAACCCCTGGATGTCCATACTAATATACCACATTCCTTAATTACATGTGCATGGTACAAAAAAAAAATGAATGGAAAAAGAAAGATGCAAAAGTTTATGTTTGTTAGTTTGATTTGTTTATGCAATTTATATGTGTAAGTGTGAATATCCTTCTTAATTGATAACATAAGAATGAATAGGAATGGATTTAAGCAAGTGTCGTGTTCTTTCAAATGAACTATACACTTTGCAAATCCTATTCAAAACTATAATAAAAGAGAAGGAAAAGTCACATAATGCACATCTTATATTATACTCACATGCAAACTTGTAAATAATTACAAGCAACATATCTTTCAGTTGTAATATTTTATTTGTATGTTTTGAAAATAATTTTTGGATTTAGTAGTCATAATAGCCATTCATATTCTTACTTTAGCGAAAACATGCAATTTGACATAAAGGAAACATTTCATTTTTATTTGATTTTTCAAAAGACATGAATGCATTATTTTCATATGACATACACAATTAGCAAGTTAGGAAAGAAATAAAGTGATGGAAGTATGTAAATTCATTCACCCTAATTAATTCCTAAAGACAATCCTATGGAATAAGATTATTTAAAGTGAATCAAAATTGTTTAAAGAAATTTTTTAGTTTTGTTTTGAGTTTGATTTGAATTTAGGAAATGTGAAAAGGTTTGCTGGTCCTAACCCATCTCCCACATGTGTATGTTATTTTAGTTTAATTTTAGAACCATTAGATTGATTTTATATTTTTCTTAGGTTAAAGTGTAGATTAAGTTCATTAATTACTCCTTACCTACACCACTTTAACATATTTATCCAAATAATTATGAGCCAATGTATGGCATAAAACCACAAGGAATTTAAATCAGTAATGCACCTAAGAAATAAAGAGGCCTAATGTATTTGGCTCACAATTAATGATTAATTAAGCTAAAGGGTTTAATCTACATACTTTCATAATCCTTCCCACACATATGGGTTACATATGAGTTTCTTAAGCTACTTAGGCTATTGAACACCTAAGCATTTACCCAAAAAAGAATTGATTAAGTGACTAAGTGTCTGGATTAATTTTTGATTTTGAGTTTGGTTAATTAAGCTATTTAATGAAATGATTAAATCATTAATCAATTTTTAAATTAATTAAGTTTTCATTCAAATGAAATAGACTTGGGGGAAAAGATTTAGAAAAGGAATCCTAATTTTATTCCTTAAGTCTATCCACTGTTCTAAGATGGTTAATAAATTTAATTAATGAATTCATCATTATTTAATAGGTTAGTTAATTATTTAATTGATTAAGAGAGTGATTAAGAGTGAATCAAGTAATTTTTCTAATTAAACCATTAATAAATCCCAAGAAAAGTAGGGGCGACAGAAGTCATCCCACTAAATACACCTGAGAAGTTTGGGATTAATTGATGGAATAATTAGGGAGTAATTAACATAATTAAATCCCCAATAAAACTCAAATTACATAAAATTTATTGTTCAAAATTAGTTAAACTTAATTTTATATTATTTTGCTTTGAAATATCTTCAAAATACATTTGAGTTTGTATTTTTTTTATTTTTCTACATTTAGTTATGTAATTTTGAATATTTTTTGATTAAAACTTAATTAGGAGGCCTAATTAATGACTAATCTCATTGGCGCCATGTGGACCGCCGACATGATGCGCGCTTTCTACATGGCACAATGGGATTCGTCACTTAAGTTGTGACATCCTATGTTGCGTCAGCCGGCGGCGCTATGCGCTTTCTATTGGACCGTTTAATCAAAGATTGGATGGTCAAGATCAAGCCTGCAGTATTAAAGGGATTAATCAGATGATCTAGCATGGATTAATTAGGACCGTCCATCCAAAACACGCAGGATGGACGGTCCATGATTCGTCCCTACGCCTACGGGAGCAAGATCCCCAGGGCTTAATCAGATCGAGCTCAGTTGAGCTAGATTGAACCCACACCATCAACATATAAGGAGATGAAGATCTAATAGTGGAAATCACTTGGGATTATAATTCCCTTTGAGAAGGACCAAAGAAAATTTAATGCAAGCTCAAGTTTGAATGTACTCAGAGGCTATCTCGACCATTGGTAGCTTCATCTAGTGGAGATGAAGTCCTATTAAAATTTTGAGGGCTTGAGGTTGAGTGGATCTTTCTATTGACCAAAGTTGGCTTCAATTGCTTGCAGCTTTGACCTAGACCCCTCTTCCTGTGGCTTAAAAGCTTGGAAGAAGACTCGGATGAGCTCGATTGGGTCCCCTCAAGGTGCTTGAAGGCGAATTTGAGGTCTAGTGAAGAATTAAATGAGATGGATCTCTCACTCACCTCCCCTATTTTTGGTTTAAGTAAAACTGAAAGTGGAGAATTTGAAATAGCTTGGGAGACCATGGGTGAGCTTGGAATTACTTCCTCTGAGTTCCTATGCTTCAATCAAATGTGAATGAATGCAAATAAAATGAAATTAGAGTGAGTATATCTCCCCCTACAAGGATCAGACAACCGAGCTTGGCTTTGTTATTTTGATCAAATTCATCCTATGGAGTGAGTTGGTTAGGCCATTTTTAGTAGCATGTGATTCAATTTTCATAGAGGTAAAGAGTGGTGAAGTTCCCATGTGCTCATTTGAGTGGAGGAGTGATCCCGTGTTGAGAATTTTCAAGTGGGTGGTCAGTTTTGGCTTTGGGTTGGGTTTGGCTGACCCAAACCCATTGGGTCATGTGCACCACACTCACTAGTGTCCACTTGGTCCACTAAGAGGGTGCCAAGTGGCCATGAAAAGGATATGACCAAAATTCCAAGTGGAATTGGCCATAGATTACCGCTTGACCTAAGGGTAAAATGGTCATTTGGCCTTGATTTCATTTTGGGTAGATTTAGTATAGTTTGAAACTAGGTTGGTCCAAATTTCATGGAATTTGGAATTGATTTGATGGCATTTGCTTATGTGGACCCATTTAGGTCGAAATGGGTCAAGTTGACTAATTGGTGAAATTGGGTCAAATCAATGGTTGGGTCAAGTTTATATGACCATTTAAAATGTGTTGGCGTCATTGGTTTGGTTCAAATTTATTTATATTTAGTTTTTATTCATTTGAATTCAATTAGGTCAAATGGGTCAAGTTGACCAATTTGACCCATTTGACCCAATTAGGTTAGGTCATGGGTTGGTTTAGGTTTCATTGATCATTTGAAATGTTTTGGTAGCTTTAGTTGGGTTTAATTTTAGTTTGATTTGATTTTGGCTAGATTTGACCTTTTAGGTCTAGTTGGGTTCATGGTCAATTGGGCTATGTTGGGTCCAGTTGGCCAATTGAGGCTTTGGTCAAGTTCAACAAGTGATTTAGAATGAACTTGACCCATTGCTTTCAATCAATTTAGTTTAGATCAAGTTTTGACCCATTTTGACATTTTAGGTCAAATTGGGTCAACTTGGGTCAAGTGGCCAATTGGGCTAGGTTAGGCTCAAATGACGACTTGGTCAAGTTCAAACATTGATCATGGATTGGTTTTAATCAATGGTTTCAATCAATTTGGCCTATGGTGGATTTTGGATAGTTTAGGTTTCATTTTGGCTAAGTGTTGACTTGGTCAACCCTTAAGTTTGACTTGATTTGACCCAATTTGAGTGATTGATCATCTCATGATGATTGTTGCTCATAATGTGAGGCTTTGGTGGGCTTAGTTCAATCCAATTTGGGTAGGATTAGAATTTAGCTCAAAAAGGTATTTTAGGTCCCTTTGGCTCAAGTGAGCCTAAGTGGGTCGATTGACTTGATCAAGGCTTTAATCAAGTTTGATCGAACTCACATATGGACTTATAATTGAAATATAAATCCATTTTCAAGTGATTTGGAGTCAAATGGGTTTTGATTCATTTGATAATTTCAAGTTCAAAAGGGTGAACATGAGTTTGATTTGGGTTTGATTTTTGAATTTAGTTTTGGTTTGATGATTGAAGTTTATGTTTATATTTGGATTCATGATTGAAGGATTGATTGAATCATGATGAAAAATCAATGGTTTGGCTTAATTTGAGTTTGATTTGGCCAAGTTCAAGATTTTGACTTGAAAGGCTTAGGTTGGATTTTGATTAGATTTGGGTTTGATTTTTGAATTTATTTTTGGGTATTTGAATTTATATTTTATTTATATTTGTGAATATAAATGAGAATATAAATGGGTATGAGAAAATCCCTTGAAAATTTGAATTGAATTAGATTTGATTTAGGCTAAGTCCATAAGATGGAGTCAAAGTGACTTAGGAAAGATTTTTGAATTTGGAATTCAATCATGGGTTTCAATCATTTGGAATTGATTCATGATTTAAGAAAATTGATTGGAATTGATTTAAGGTTTGAGAAAATCAATCAAGTTGGAGTTGATTTGAGTTTGAAGTTATTTTGGAGTTGAATTTAATTTGAGTTTGAAATTTGATTAAATTTGAGAAAATCAATTAAGTTGGAATTGATTTGAGTTTGAATTTGAAGTTGACTTGGAGTTTGATTTGAGTTTTAAATTTTGACTTGAAGGAAGGAAGTGAGGATTTGGTTCAAGCTATAGGGTAGGCAAGTTTTCCTATCACCCCTAAGGCATGACCTATTCCTATGACTAAGTCTTCTAAGTCTCCAGGGTTAGGTTTAGTGTTCACCTAATCACTAGAAGTGTCTTAAGACTAAGGAACTCTTAGTGTCTAAGAGAAGTCCTATGTCTAAGATGGAGGGGTTGAGAGCTCATTTTGAAAATGAGGTCAACACTTCCTATGCCATATGACCCATTCTCATAAGCTTAGCCGAATCTCCACCTAAGTTATCCCAAACTTGTTTGATTTCTTTATAAATAAAATTTTCCTTCATTTATATTCACAAATATAAATGAAATCCATACTCAAATGACCAAAACCAAATCAAATCAAATCAAACCAAGCCAAAACCCTTCTTAAGCCATATTAACCTACCTCCATAAGCTTAACCAAATCTTAACCCAAATCAACCAAAAATCAACTTGTTTCTTCATAAATCAATTATTCCTTCATTTATATTCATAAATATAAATAAAACTCACCTTCCAATGACAAAAAATAAATCAAACTAAATTGGTTTTCTTTTTAGCTCTTTTGACCTACATCCATGAGCTTGGTCAAATTTACTTCTAAATCACTCCAAACTCAAGTGATTTTCTCATAAATCATTTATAACTTCATTTATATTCCCAAATAAAATGAAATATAAATGAAAATAGCCAAAAATAAAATCCAAAATCTAACCAAAATCCAATTTATACCGTTTAAGCCAATTTTTTGGACTTAACCAAATATTATCCAAATCAAGTCAAAACCAGTGAATTTTCTCTTGAATCAATCATTCTTTCAATCATCTATCCAAATATAAATGAAACTTACAATCATTAAACCAAGCTCAAGTTAACCCAAGTCAAGCCCAAGTTAGCCCTTTTAGCTTGAAAACTTTAAATAAGTAAAAATCCATTGGACTCCAAATTGATTGCAGTTGAATTTATATTTTGATCATAGGCTCATGTATAAGTTCAACTAAACTTGAATCAAGCCGAAACCAAACCAATTGACCCATTTAGGCCCACTTAGTCCAAAGTGGCCTAAAGAATCTTTTTGAGCCAAGTTTTGATCCAACTTAAATTGGATTGAACCAAGCCAATCCAAACCTCATGTCATGAACATCAATCACCCTAGGATGATCAATTGCCTTGAATTGGGTCAAACTAAGTCAACTTGGCCCTTTGACCAAGACAACCTTTAGTCCAAATGAAACCTAAACTAGCCAAAACCCATCATACACCAAATCAATTAGAACCATTGATTCACACCAACCCATAACCAAGCTTTGAACATAACTTGACCATCAATTAAGCCAAACCAAACTTAATTGGCCATTTGACTCAAGTTGAACCAAATTGACCTAAAAGGCTAAAATAGGCCAAATAATGGTCCAACCCAAATTGATTGCAACTAATGGCTCAAGTTCATTCTAAATTGATTATTAAACTTGACCAAAGCCATAATTGATCATAATTTGGCCAATTGGTCAACCTAAGCCAACTTAGCCTAATTGACCTAAAGGATCAAATTGGATAAAATCAAAATTAAATCCAAATTGATTCAAACCAAAGCCTACAATCATTTTCAATTAACTAATTGAACTTGAACCAATATCCAACCCAAAGTAATTTAGCCAATTTGGTCAAATTGGTCAACTTGACCCATTTGACCTATATGAATCCAAATGAGCCAAAATCAAACCTAGGCTAAATTGATTGAAACCAATTGAACTAATGCACTCCAAATGATCATGTAAACTTGACCCAACCCTTAGTTTGACCCAATTTGACCCATTAGTCAACTTGACCTAACCTAACCCAATTTGACTTAAATAAGTCAAATTAAGTCAAATCAAACCAAATGAACTCCAAATCACTTGAAATTTGGGCTAACCCACTTTTGACTCATCTCAAATCTGCCCAAATTAAATCCAATGCCAAATGACCACTTTACCAATCATGGGCATCCCATGAGACAAATTAACTAGACATTTGGTCATTTCCTCCTCTTGGCCACTTACCACCCATCTATTGGTCCACTTAGGCACCAAGGACACTGGCTAACCAGACCTAGGGGTTGGTTGGGTTAGCCATAACCCGTGGGAGGTGAAATAACCTCCTCATCTCCATTAGAGCATGTGGCAAGCAAGGACTCCCACTCCCCTTGCCTTGGCTACATCCTCACACCCTCCTCCACTTAAGTGAGGCTAGTTATGGTGATTCCTTACCCAAATAGAGTTCCCCTTAGCAGCCATTGGATCAAAATGGCCAAATCATCCATTATCGTTTGATCCTTGGAATGAGGGGGTGTACTCCCCTCATTCTCACTCATGTCCATAGACTTGCACTCGATTCAACCCTAGTAGCCAGAGAACTCCTCCCTAGAGCGATTTCCAAGGTTCCCAAGCTCCCCAAATTTTCTCCTTCTTGATTCTGTAAAAAATTGAAATAGGGGAGGCCACCTCCGATTCCCATTTGCTCAAATCTCCACCAAAGTGCAATTAACTTTGCACACACCTTCCTTGGAGCTAGGCAAACAAGAATGAATCATTTCTCGATGCCTCCGACCATTAGAACTAGGAGTTCAGTCAAATCCGATCACCTACGCCTTGTGCATTGGCCTTCCGAGAAAATTATAACAAATCAAAGATCATGCCAATCAATAAGGCTTCATCTCTACCAGACGAAGCTTCCTCAATCATTGAAACCACTAGTCATAAGCTCTGGTGAGGTTTTCCATTGAAACCAATCCTTAGCTCAAAATATTTTGGTCCTTCGTAAAGAAAAGTTGCATGTCATGAGATTTTCATAGTTATGTCTCTTTGTTTTACTTCCTCGAAGGTGTGGGATCGATTTGATCTTCATTCGAGCTCGGATGAGCTTATATCGAGCGATGAATGATGGACAGTCTCTATCTCTCTTTGCCGGAGATCACATCAGCGGGGCGTCCTAATCAAATCAAAATGGCTCATGCAATCCTTATTAACCACATCTTTGATCGTGGTCATCCGATCTCAGATCAGATGGCTCACATGAAAATGCATCCCACCGCCAGCTAAGTCAGCCCATGGACATGACAACTTAAAGAACCAATCCTCGCGGTGCCACGTGGAAAGCGCGCTGCTTCAGTGTGCCACATGGCGCTGGCAGGATTAAGGTTAATAAAGGTCAATTAATTTGATTTTAATTACTGAAACTTCATAAATTCACCATAAATCATAAAAAATACATTTTAAAAGGTATTTTGGAGGAAATTTAATAAAAATATTTTCAATTAGTTTTAAATAGTAATTAAGGCTTAATTTGGGTTTAATTGAAAATTTAATTAGCTTAATTACTCTCTAATTACCCAAGTAATTAATTTCAAACTTGATGAGGTTGATTAATGAGATGATCTCTATCTCCCATAATTTATTATGGGATTTATTGCTTGGCTAATTAGAAAAATTTCTTATCTTATCCCTAATTGCTTTCTTAATTAATTATGTAATTATTTAATATTTTAAATAGCAATAAAACAATTAATTAAGCTTGCTAATCATTGTGGAATAGTGAATGAGATTAGGACCTCTTTCCCATTCATTTCCCTAAGTTCATTTCACGTGACTTGAAACTAATTAATTTGAGATTAATTAATGGTTTAATTTATTAATTAAATGTTTTTATTTATTTAAATTGAAATCATTCCAGATTTCATCTAATTGAGTTTCTCGGGTAGACGCTTAGGTATTCAATAACTTAATAGAATCTTAAGGAAATTATAATTAGCTCATATGTGTGGGAGAATTATAAGAGTACTTAATTAAGTCCCTTAGCTTAATTAACCATTAATTGTGAGCCAATTGCATTAGGCCCCTTTCATTTTTTAGGATCATTATTGATTTAATTTCTAATGCATATGTATATAATGTTGGCTCACAATTACTTGGGTAAATATGTTAAGGTGATATAGGAAATGGGTAATTAATGGACTTAGCTCAGATTGCAGCCTAATTAATTTATAAAATCAACTTAATTTTCTTTCATAGAACCAAATTAATTAACCAATATGAAAATGGGTAAGGAGCAGTAAATGATTGAATCTCTTCTCTTCTTTAAATCAAATCAAACATCCAAAAATAACTTAATAAGAAACTTTGGTTAACTTTAAATGGTTGTATTTGATATGACTGTCCTTAAAAATTAGTTTGATTGAAGGAAATATGTGTTTTATGTTTTATTATTCCTTTCCAATCATGTTAAATATGTGTTTCATGTGGTTTCATGCATTCATGTTTTCAAAATGTTTACATTTAAAATGAATTTTTTTTATGTCAAGCTTGCATGTGTTGATTAACCTATGATTATGTGTGGCTATTATCACTATTAAATCAAAGTTACTTTCAAAAGTTTATAAGTCAAACTATAATATTTGGAGTGATAATAGTTATAAATAGCTATAAGTTTATATATGTTTATGGCTTAGAACATGTGATATGGAGTTCTCTTTCTTTAGTCTATATGGATTTACATAAGGTTTGAATCATAAGAAGTGTATAGCGCATTTGAAAAGGGCAGAACATTTTTTTGAACTCATTCCTATGTATTTCTATCTTACAATTTAAATAGAACTTTATCTCACATATATAAATAATTCAATTGAAGGAAATATAACTTTTTGCATGATTTTCTATTATTGTAGTTATTTGTATATCCATGTGTATTCAAGAATAGTAGGTATATCTAGTCTGGATGTTCTAGGGATGCAAGGTGTTAAGTAGCCCCAAGGAGGTCTTTACCTCAGTCCCCTCGTTAACAATGGTGAAGTATCCACTTAAAATTTTTATACACTTATATGTGCATTTAGCTAATGAATGAAAATCTTCTTTCCAACTTAATAAACTTTTTGAATGATTTTCTATTCTAGCTGTCATTTGTACATTCATGTATATTTAAGGATAGTGGGTGTATCTAGTCTGGACATTCCGGAGATGCAAGGCTTTAAGTAGCCCTAAGGAGGTCTTTATCGTACTCCCCTGGTTTAACAATTATGAAGTACTTGCTTAAAACTTTTTTACACTTGCATGTGCATTTAGCTGATCAATGAAAATATTCTTTTCATTTTAATGAACTTTTTGCATGATTTTTTATTCTTATAGTCATTCATACATTCATGTGTATTTAAGAATAGTGGGCATATCTAGTCTGGACATTTTAGGGATGCAAGGCTTTAAGTAGCCCTAAGGAGGTCTTTAGTTCACTTCCTTAGTTTAACAATGGCAAAGTACTTGCTTAAAACTTTTATACACTTGAATGTGCATTTAGCTAATGAGTAAAAATCTCATTTTCTACAAAATAAACATATGCATTTTTCATTTAAAGTGTGCTAAAAGAAATATGTTGCATGTATAGTTGTACTTAGAATTAAGTCATATGCATGCTACATGTGGTGGAAAAGAATGAATTAATATATATCATATGATAGTAATTCGATTAAGTTAATCCTAAGAAGCCTTTCATGTTGAATATGATTATTTAAAGTGAACCTAAACTTAGGATTAATTTAAAAATGTGTAATAAGTCATTCACCAAATAGAATCAAATTAAATTAATATGCTTTAGAAAGTGGTTTAAGGTAGGGTTGAAAGAGGGCAACCTCTTTTCTTCTCTTTACAACACTTAGTTGCTAAGTCTAGGTCATATGAAACAAAAAAATACAAATTAAAACTTCCAAATCAATTAAAGCACTTGAAATGAAACCACCCTTGAAGTTAAATCTTTCTACACTTAGAAAATCTTAACTCTAAACCCTAGTTAGGATGTACCATACAAGCCTTAATACACACACATTAGAATTAAGTCAGTAGTTCTAGCTTTATGTTAGGGCGGTGCTTGATTGATGTATATTTTGTCTTGTGATGTATTGTTTTAGAGTGGATGTTATGGTGTATGTTTTGTAGACTGTATGGTAGGTCATGATTAACCTAATCATATTTTCTGCAAGGGATAATGCTTAAAGGGCCCTCTTGAAAATAAATATAAATGCTCTCTTTGTAGGTTGCTTATGCCCCAAAGCATAATCCAAGTTAGGACAGGTGGGCTTGGACCCATTATTGAGGTGCTAAATATTATAAATACTTGGGTTATATGTGTGTTTAGTTAACACTTGTCTTGCAGGTGTTGTTAGATTTACTTTTTTTATCTTAATGTAATTTTCCATTAGAAATTAGGATTAGTGTTATGGGATGATAAGGATAAGCATTGGCTAGAATGCTTTGTCCTAGGAGGCCATGTAATGCCTTTGAAGTGGAGCAAACCAAATCAAAGAAGGAGGAAGATACATAAAGACATGAAGACATGAAAACATGAAGATTGGAAGACCCCCCATAGAATTTATTCAATTATAAATTATAATTATTCTTTCATTTTGGGTTGTATAAGGTAGATTCTACCATTTTCTCTTTTCGGGTTGTATGACAGTACCCGATCACACTGGCCTTTTATTCTTTTGTGTTAGATATGTAAACTTGATTGGTGTTTTATTTAAATTGTGCAATAGAAATGACATGCCTTTTTATAGTTTCTTTATGAATGATGATTTAATGTGTGGCCTGGATGGATTAGGTTCCTAGGGAAAAATAAATCTTTTACCCAACTACAACTCATATTTAAATTTCTAAATAACTCATAACTTCACATAAAGCCTCAACATTAAATCAAGATAATTAAAAGATTTAGTAACCCCTTAGTTGTATGGTTATATGTCTAATATCATGCATGCATCTTCTACCACTCTTATAAAAATGACGGCCTCCATTTTGCATGCATGGGAAACGCTTGACCTATGAGAGAACTCACTAACTGAGCTTCACCCTTCTCTCGATTTAGCCAATAATCCATTTCATCATGCATTTAGGCATATGAAAATCCCAAAGCCTTTGTCAAAATGAAGTGTCAAATATAAATAAAATTTGAAAAGATTTGCACTAGACTAAGTCATTACTCATACCACTCATGATCTAGTCTCTTTAGGGAGTGAGTTTAAGGACTTTAGTCTCTTTCTAAATAAAAACAACCTAAATATCTTGGAAAATCACGTGACTTGACTAAATGGTTTTAAAGTGTAAAAGGGGTTAGCTGGATGCCACTCTAAGAGATTGTAAGCCCAATAGTTGGGTGGTTTACCGTCTCTTGTGGAGATAAATTAGATACCCATCTTCACATAAATTTAGGTTATGCTTTGGTTCTTACTAAAGCTCCCTAGATTTAGGATCTAACCTTTAGGCTACAAGCATAAATCCTCACCGTTTAGGAATTTCCACAACCTTGTGTTATGGGATTATAAGTCCTAGCTTTTTAATGAAATGTCAACTTCAATAAAATAAATATCTTCAATTTCAAATATATAAAGCCCAACCATATGATAGATTGGAATGCTCACTAAGATTTCTAGTATTATGAGAATTTTCTACTTATTCACTTTGGCTTCCAAAATAAGTCTTCTCCTTGAACAATCCTATTTGATTTTTCAAACATAACCAATTTATTGATAGTCTAGCCTTGAAATCTTTAGAGACCATAATTGTCCATTTTAATCGAGAGTATTCTTAATGGATCCCATTCCTTAGGATGTAATTAACTATGGGGGCTTGCCTCCATATGGAACTTAGCAAACCTAGCTCAAAATAAACCCTTCTTTACTTTTCTATGTAAAGTAGGGGAAAGATCTCTGGTACATTCGAAGACCCATCATGCTTCAGGAGTCCTTATTAGGTGATTAAGTCCATTATAGGGTGGTGATTTCTATCTTTCGAGATAGTGCATCATTCCTCAATGTCATACCTGATCACTTTAAAAAGTATCCGCTAAGATCTACGTGGTGTCTCCCATCTCAAAAATAAATACCACAGATTTTTGTGGTGACTCTGGTAGGGATGGTTCCTCTCTCCATCTGTAGTAAACATTATTATCTCCAAGAATTGATAGTGGACTTATATTTTATATAAGCCTGAGACTATCTTTCTTTCTATTAGCACTTAGCTTATTTCTTCCTTAAGCAAAGCTAGCCAACATCCTTTAGGTTTTAGGACCCCACTCCGTGAAGGTCTTAAAACCCCTATTTTGTTCCCTAATAGCTGAAAATAAATTAACTAAATTAAAGGAGATGACTAAAAGTTTTTTTTAGAACCTCTTTACCATCCTCTTGTTGAGGTAAGGTTCATCCCATAATAAATCATTTGCAAAAATATTATTTTTAAAAAGTACTTTTCAAAATTAATCCAAATTCACATGACAAAAGATTTGCATAAAGATTTTAAAAAAGATTTAAAGATAACTAAACCCCCATTTAACAATATCTACAATTGTTACATGGAGATTCTTTTCAAAATAAAAATCAAATAATTTTAAAATTCATTTTTCAAAAGCACATTTTTGAAAATAGCTATCTTCATTTCAACATACCTAGGTTTGTTAGATGAAGATCTCATTTCCAAATAAAATCATGACATAAAATTGAAATTTTATTTAGCACATTTCACATATGCTAAGTTGGAGTTTCCCTTTCCAAAAGCAATATCACACAAAAAAAATCTCATTTTTGAAAATCAATAAATATAATTGAATTCCATTTAACATATCTAATTTTGTTAAGTGGAACTCCCCTTTTTAAAAAATCAAAACAAATTGGACTTTACTTAACATGCCCACATTTTCTAAGTAGAGTTCCCTTTTTCAAAACAAAATCAAAACACATTTGAATTCCTTTTGACATACCCAAAAATTTCAAATGAGAATTCTTTTCCAAATTGGACTTTACTTAACATGCCCACATTTTCTAAGTAGATTTCCCTTTTTCAAAACAAAATCAAAACACATTTGAATTCCATTTGACATGCCCAAAACTTTCAAATGAGAATTTCCTTTTTTAAAAATAAAAAAAAGTTGGACTTCACTTAACATACCCCATTTACTAAGTAGGAGTTCCCTTTTCAAAAATCACAAACAAATCAAACACAATTGAACTCTATTTGACATACCCAAATTTGTCAAATGAGAGTTTCATTTTTCAAAATTGAAAATAAATTGGACTTTACTTAACATACCAACATTTATTAAGTAGAGTTCCCTTTTCAAAATCACAAACAAATCAAATACAATTGAACTCCATTTGACATACCCAAATTTGTAAAATGAGAGCTCCATTTTTCAACGAAAAAATAAAAAGATAAAGAAAAGAAATTGGACCCTATTTTACGTGCCACATTTGTTAAGTAGAAGTTCCCCTCTTTCAAGACAAAACAAAACAAATGACATCAAATCCACTTGAGCCTTACTTAACATACCTAAATTTGTTAAGTAAAGGTCTCATTTTTCAAATCAAATCAAAATACATCAAACACATTTAGGCCTTACTTAGCATACTTAAATTTGCTAAGTAGGGACGCCATTTTTAAAACAAATTAAATACATGACACACATCATCGCAAATAATAAGAAATGTTTTCAAAAATATTTTCAAACATATACTTGAGTCTCATTTAGCATATCCAAATTTCTTAAGTGAAGACTCCAAGCATCAAATCAAAATTTTCAAACAAAGGATAATGAAAACAAATACATCTTCAAAGCCTCTCTGAAATGGAATGAACCTCATTCAACGTACTTCTGGTGTTTATTTTTGGAATGTAGGACACCACACAGATCTTAGGGTGTACTTATTGAAGTGATCAGGTATGAAATTAATGAATGATGCACTATCTTAAAAGATAGAAATCATCACCCTATAATGGACCTAATAACCTAATAAGGCCTCCTAAGGAATGATGGGTCTTTGAATTTATCAATGATTTTCCCCAACTTTTATGGAAAAGTAAAGCAGGGTTTATTCTAAGCTGGGTTCATTAAGTTCTCTATGGAGGCAAGCCCCATAGTTATTTATATCCTAAAGAATAAAATCCCTTGAGAGTACTCTCGATTAAAGTAGACAATTACAGTCTTCAAAGATTTTTAGGTCAAGACTATCAATAAATTTATTATATTTAGAAAATCAAATGGGATTGTTCAAGGAGAAGACTTATTATCGAAGCTAAAGAGAATGAATAAGGAATGCTCATGATACTAGAAAGCTGAGTGAGCATTCAAATCTATCTTACGGTTGGGCTTTATATGTTTGAAATTGAAGAGATTAATTTGTTAAAGTTGATATTTTATTATAAAGTTAGGACTTATAATCACACAACACAAGGTTGTGAAAATGCCTAAGAGGTGAGGACTTATGCTAGAAGCCTGAAGAAAATAGCTACATCGGATCCTAAATCTAGGGAGCTATAATAAGAGCTAAAGCACATCTTAAATCTAAGCGAAGATGGGTATAAAGTTTACCTCCACAAGGGAGAGTAAACCACCCAATTGTTGCAATTACAACTGCTTGGAGTGGCCATCAGCTAACTCCTTGTAGCAAAAAATTCCTATAGAGGAGCCACCTTTCAAATCTATTGGTGAGAAAAGGAGGGCAACACCCATATAAAAATTCATCTTGGTAAGATGCCACACAGATCCATAGATGTGCTTATTCAAGTGATCAGATACGTCATCAGGAACTAGTGTACTATCTTGAAAGATAGAAATCACTACCCTTTAATGGAACCAATCACCTCAATAAGGACTCCTAAGGATGATGGGTCTCGCATATGTACTAGAGATTCTTCCCCTACTTTACATGGAAAAGTAAAAGCGTTGATTTTAAATTCGAAAGCCCTGGCAAGCCCCATAGTTAATTACATTCTAAGGGATGGGATTCCTTAGGAAACTCTCGATTAAGGTAAATGATCATTATCTTTGAAGATTTCAAATGAAGGACTATCAATTGATTGGTTTATGTTTGAAGATCAAATGAGATTGATCAAAAGAGGGAGTTATTATAGAAGAAAAAATGGAAGATAAGTAGAAGATGCCCACGATGCTAGGAAACCTAGCGAGCATCTCAAACTATCCTAAAATTGGGCTTTACATTTTGAAAATTGATTTAGTTTGTTTGAGTTGCATTTTTTTTTAGAATTTTAGGACTTAAGATTCCTTAACACAAGATTAAGAAAATACCTAAGAAGTGAGGAATTATGCTTTTTGGCGACAAAGGGGAGAAATAACCTCAGAACCTAAATCTAGGGAGCTTCGGCGAGGGCTTTGCTTAATTAAGCTAAGAGGTTTAGCTTAAGTAATTTCAAAATATCCTTTCACACTTATGAATGGGATTTAGTTTCCTTAATTTAACTTAGGTTGTTAAACATTTAAGCATCTATCCAAAATAGATTAATTAAGTTTTGGAACTTTTTAGAATTTTTAGAAATTGATTAAGGGGATAATTAATGAATTAACCCTTAATTAAGAGGATATTAAAGAGAGAAGAGTGGGTTTAGGGATTAACTTAGGGGAAATGCCCCAAAATTATTCCATAAAACACCTACTTGATCCTTATAATTAACCCTTATCACGTGGTAAAAATTAATCTACCTAATTAAGCTTAATTACATGAGAAGGATAATTAAGGAAACCATACACAATTACTCTAATCAAGCCTTCATTAAATCCCAAGAAAATAAAAGGAGGTAGAGGACATCCTCTAAAGTTTACCCAAAAAATTTGGGATTAATCAAAGGCCTAATCAAAGAGTAATTAACAAAATACACTTTCTAATAAAATCTAAATTTAAATAAAATCACAACTCAAAAGTCATCAAAATTAATTTTAAAATGTTCTAGGTTTAATTATCTATATATATGTTTTTATTTCATATTTTGTTGAATTTTCTAAGAAGAGTTATGCATTTTTGAAGGTCCAAGGATTAATAAAAAATTAATTAAACATTTTGTATAATCCCTAGCTCACATCATCAAGGTCAAGGTACTTTACATGCGTCGCATAGTGAGGGGGAGAACTTAAGTTGTCACCGCATAAAAGGTGGCGCACATGCACTATTTTGATAAAGAATAGAAAGATCCTACTTTAAGGATAAATAGATTTCTAAACGTATAAATAATCTCAAAGTCAACCAAAATGGGATGGATCGAGATGAGCCAAGTTCTTCCCCTTGATCAATAGAGATCGTTCGTGATCAAGGCAAAGATCCAAACTCAATCTAGCATGGAATCACACCAAAATCAACCCACACCATCTAGGGATAGAGAGTGAAAAATCCAACAGTTAAAATTCAATGAGGTGAAAATTTCTTTCACAAAGCTCCACACCACATTGAGTTTAGTGATCATCATACCTGAACTCAAAATTGATGAGGTAGCATAGTGGAGACAAAGCTGAAAATCTGGGTGGATATCATACCAACCTCCTTGCTTGCTTCAACTTTAATCTAATTGGCTCTTCCTTAACTTTAGAACTCAGAGAGAGCTTGGGAGTTTGACTTGATTATGGAGTCAAGAGTAATTGGATTCAAATGGAGTGTAGAAGAAATTGGCACACTCTACCTCCCTATTTTTGCAATATGCAAAACTAAGAAATGAGAATTCTAATCTCTAAAGTTTGGTATGATTGCTGGGTTCCTGATTCAATCAGAGGTTGAATGAATTTGAATTGAATTAGGGGAGTATATCTTAAGGATCATCAAATTGTTTTGCTGAAATAGATGAGGTTATTTGATCTATTTTGAGTGTGCACATGGTCTTTGGGGAATGGATTTCCAACCTCCCATGTGCCTTAATTGAGCTTAAGAGGAGTTTGAAAATTGAATTTAAGCTTTAATTTTTGGTCTGGGAACCAATGAGTGATAAATTATGGGTGCACCACTCATTACTAAGTTTGAGCTATGGAAAGTCTTGATTTTGAAGATGACCAAATTATTTAGCCAAAATTTATTCTATGGCCTAGGGATATAATAGTCATTTTATTATTTTTCCACTTTGAATATGTTAGATATGTTGAAAAACTAGGTTTGGCCTTGTTTTATTAGATTTGGAATCCATTTGAGAGGTTTGGCTATGTTGACCATCATTCAAATAAAATGGGTCATTTGTTGAAATTTGATCAAATTGAGCCAAACCAAGGTTGGGTCAAGTTCATATGACCATTTAAAATGTTTGGTGGCTTTGGTTTTAATTTGATATATTGGTTTGGCCCATATGATTCATTTTAGGTCAAATGGGTCAAGTTGATTGACCCATTTGACTATTTGAGGTTAAAGGTAGGTTTAGGTTGGTTAGTTATATGGAGTTGATTGATCTTTGTTTCCAATCAATTTGGGTTAAGTTCATTTGGTTCAACATGAATCGTGGAAGGTCAATTGGCTAGGTATCTAAGATTTTGGTCAAGTTTCACAAGTGATTTGGGATGGAAATTTCAATCAATTTAGCTTAGATCAGGTTTTGACATTTTGACTTGGTTAATGGGTTTGGACCAATTGGGCTAGGTTAAAGCTTAAATGTTTGATCAAGTTCAAACATCCCATGAGTGAACTTAGATCAATGGTTTCAATCAATTTAGCCTAAATTTATAAGGTTTCATTTAGGTTTGACTTGGTTTGAATTTTATTGATTGATCATCCCATGAATTGTTGACATGATGAGAGATATATGAGTTTGGTTCAATCCAATTTAGATCAAAAGTTGGCTCATAAGGGCACTTTAGGTCACTTTAAGTGACAAAGTGGGTCAAATTTTCAAAGCTTGATTTAAAGTTGGTTGATCGATATATGGATATGATTGAAATATAAATCTCAAAGGTTTGAAGTTTGAATCATGATTTTGGTGTTAAGGAAGCTTAAGGATTTTAGAAAATTTGGACTTTGGAATTTTTGATTTTGGTCATTTCAATCATGATTAATCATGGATTTCAATCAGGATTTCAATCATGAAATTGATTTGAGTTTGGAGAAAATAAAATAGAATTGATTTGGAGTATGACTTGAAAGAAGGAAAGTGTGGAAAGGTTTAAGCTAAGGGTAGGAAATTTTTTTAACACCCCTAAGGCATGACCTATTCCTCTTGGTAACTCTTCTAAGTTTTTAGGCCTAGGCTAGAGTGTCCACCTAATCACTAGATGTGTCTTAAGACTAAGGAACTCTTAAAGCCTAAGAGAAGTCCTATGCCTAAGATGGAGGGGTTCAGAGCTCATCTAAAAATGAGATCAAGGGAAAGGTGTGGTGTGACAGAGAAACATAAATGTGATTCAAATGATCAACAACAATGTGGGATCACAAGCACTAATAGAAACAATCTATCCAACCCAAGGAAAAGAAAATCTGAGCTTAGTAATATGCTCTACTTATCCCAAGACATAAGAGAGGGAAGAATCCACTGGGGTAGAGTGTGAACCTTCCACCAAGGAAGATTCAAGTCATCCACAAGGGGATGAAAAGTTTGATTTGATTTGAATCTCAATAAGGAGAAAAATATTTGATTTGTTCCACTAGGGAAGTGGGTTGAATTTGTTTCAATTTTTTTTGTCAAGTTTGAATTTTTAGGATGAACCCTATTGGTTTGCAATGGGTTGTACTAAGTAGGAGCCACGAAGGCTAAGACCTAACTCAGATTGAATTCTACTAAACACATTGTAGGTCTAACCAACCAAAGGGATGCTTTTTGGTACGCAGCAAATGTACTAGAAAGAAAGCGTAGTAGACTTACATCCTCAAAGTAAGGACTAGTTGTTGGGGTAATCTATTAGCATGACAACATATTGAACCCAACCTAGGGCTGACTATTGAGTGAATGCCACTAGGGGACTTAAATTAGCTCAAGGATAATCAAGAATTAATTTTATTTTTAGATTTGTTTTATTGATTATGATGAACTAAGAGGTCATGAGACTGGACCTAACTCATTTACCAATTCAAAGGGAATAACCAACCAGGTAGGACTATCCAACCAAGAAAATGCCTTTTGGTATACAATGGTCAAGTCTTAAGAAGAAAGCAGGGACTCACATCTTAAAAAATAAGGAACCATTGGGTGATAGTTGCTTTGGGCAACAAATCAAACCGACCTGGGTGGTAGGATTTACCCAAGAATAGTCAAGATAGATCATTTTTTAGATTTGTTATTTTGATGGGTTCCATCAATGATGGATCAAACCGGAAAGGAGCTTTAAAACCTAGACCTATCTCATTTATTAACCAAAGGGAGTAGCTTCACGATGGGAGAACTATCCAACCAAAGGAGTGCCTTTCAGGTAAATGATCAATTGAAGGAAAGCTTGGGACTCACATCTTCCATTAGAAAAGACACTAGGTGATGATTTTGGGCAACAAATCAAATCCAACCTGGTCGCCCATGTGGTAAACAATCATGCTAGAAGGAATGCGCCATAGTCTTATATCTTTCAAAGTGGAATGATCTGGGGTAACTCGCTTGTGCAAAATAGATTGAACTCAAGTAAGGGACTACGAGTGAGTAATGAACTAGGATTTATCTCAACTAAGTAGTGCAATTCCTAGAGTTCTCACTTGCCCTAAAGATAGATGCCCGCTGGGAGAAGGGGCCCTTTGGGGGCCTAATTTTTTATTTATTTGTTTTAGTTTATTTTAGTTTTAGTTTATTTTATGGGACCTTTAGTTTATGAGGGATCAAACTAGAAGGAGCTTATATCGCCTAGACCTATCTCGATACCAACTAAGGAGAACGCATCCGAAACAAATTTTCCAACCATGGCTACTAGGAAAGGGGAATGTCATCCAAAGTAAGGGTAGTGTCTAAATGGGGTCGCAAAGGACTTGATCCAAATAGAGTGCCAAGGGATGGGCCAAGGGCTTAATCCAACACCGAGAAGATGACATGGCTACATATATCAAGTATTGTGTCCAACTCAAGGAGAAAGCATGGGACTCATATCTTCCAAGAGTGGTGTATCACCGGGTGAGGTTGTCGATAGAAACATCAACCAACCTAAGGTGCCCAGAAATAATAGCCTAGAAGAAAGCTGGGACTCACATCCTCCTACAAGAGAACTGATCGGGATAGTCTTGCTCGACAAAGTATCCACCTAGGGTGACTACCGAGTGAATGCCAGGGACTTATCAACTCAAAAAGTAGTCAAGAGGAAAGGAGCCTTTGGGGACTTATCCTAAACCTCAAAAATACTCAACCTAGTTAGAACATGATGGCTAGTTCAAGAAGAAAGTGCACAGACTCACATATTCTTAAGCAAAGTCAACATGAGGTAGCTTACTGGGCGATGAAGATAACAAGGTGCTATGGTTTGCAATGATCAGTTAGAAGAAAGGGGGACTCATATCTTCCAACAATGACAATGGGTGACATACTTGAGGTAGTGTAGACCACCTAGAGCTAATGAGTGAGTGCCACAAGGGGCTTGCTCTCACATCAAAATAGCTTGAGATAAAAGATTTGTGTTTATTGTTGTGCATGTGTTAAAAGGAATAGGACACCTCTGGGGGACTCTTACACCTACCTTAAAATAAACTGGGGAATTATAAAATGATGCCACGGATGGCAACAAGAATTCCCACTAAGAAAGGATGCCACTTGGGTTCTCTCACACCTAACTTAGTTATGTTAATCAAAATAGGATGCCTTTTGGGTTCTCTTACACCTATTCTAAAAGCATTAGGAGATTGTGTTTGTGTTGTGAAAGAGGGATAGGATGCCACTGGGGGACTCTTACACCTACCCTAAACACATATGGATTAAGAAGACAAGCAAATAAAACACTTCAAAGAAGAAAGATTTGATGAATGGAATCATATTTTTTCTTTTATTAATGATTATTTTCAAACAAGTTTTGTTTCATGGGTAATATTTCTTTAGATAGAGTCCATTAATTGGAAGCATCGGTGTTCCCCTTTACAATCAATAAGTTGATAAGATCCTCCTTGGTAGGCCTTCTCTGACATAGGCCTTCCCAAGTGGGTTCAAACTTGCCTCCCATCTTTGATGGGCAACAATTGGTCTCCTTAGACTAACACAAGTTCTCCTACTGAAAAGACCTAGGCATACCAGCCTTATTGTGAGCTTGAATTTTGGCATGCCCATGACTCTCCTCCAAACCTAGCTCTTCTAACCACTGCTCAGTAGTGATCTTGTTACCCAATGCTATCCTTAGTGATGGGAGTTGAACTTCTAAAGGAAGAATGGCTTGACCCATACACTAAGGAAAATGGGGTAGAGTTGGAGTGGATGCAGGAAGTGATCAAAGTTTCAACCTGCTCATTCACTATCATGTTGTCATCAAGAGTCTTATATCTAGATGAGATTTTTTGTTGAATGCTTCGCTAAACCATTAGCTGGGTAGTAGATGGTGGAGTATCCAATCTATACCATGTCTTCTGAAAGTTGATCTTCATGCTTTTGAATGCTACCATTATCAATATAATTCATCGAGGCCCCTAAATATGATATGGTTCTAAAAATTGAAGCACATGGTGAGCTGTGACCTCTCTGAGTGGGATGGCTTCCGCCCACTTAGAAAAGTAGTCGGTGGTAGCTCTGATGAATCGATGCTCCTTGGAAGAAGGAGGATCAATTGGACCCACAATGTTGGTACTCTAACACTCAAATGGCTATGAAGCCAATGTAGGGTGTAGAATATTGGGTGGTTGGTGGAGGACCACACCGTACCGACACCGATGGCATCTCCTAGCTACATCCATGCAATACGATCATAGAAGGCCAGTAGTATCCATCTTTGATCTTCATCTTGGACCAAATTGATGAGCTACATGACTGAGTGTACCGGTTATAATGCCATGCTTCATGTTTGTCAAACAATGTAACCACATTTGGTCAAAGGATCCAGTGGTGCCATCAACAAGAGCATAGGAGAGAGCTCTATTTCACCTAATGGGCTTGAGATTTCTCTTGAGGTAGTTTGTCGGTGTTCAAGTAATCTATGAATGGTTGCCTCAATAGCTCCTTGTCCATTTTGGCAACAACCTCCCCTTCAAGAGAAAGTCTATGAGTTCAACATCAATAAGGGATAAGACTTGTCTATTTTGGACCCTTATTGAAATGGACTCATCTTCTGACATGCCAACTCTTTGGCAAGTTTGGCCAAGCTCATGCTTCTGCCGGAACCTTGTATGGTGACTTCAATTTGGGCCAATACTTCATACTTTAGTAATGATGAAGCTTGGGTTTGAGAACTGGTAGACCGACAACTGGTTGATGACCAAGAGAATCCCCAAAGATGTTGATGCTCTTGACGATAGTGATGGCTAACTCCAAAATCAATCAAAGCCTCATACTCAGCTTCGCTATTGGTGTAGGGGTTGGAAAGATAGTATGAGAATCTCATCACATCATGGTTTGGAGTTAGAAGAACTATTCCTACCCCTACCTTTCCTGGGAGAATAGATCGTGGTGCTTCACCTTTAAGAAAAGAAGCAACACCATCAAAATACATCTCCATCTACCTTAAGTTCATGATTTGTTCATCGGAGATCATCACAAGTGAGAAGCAGGAAGGTGCTAAAGAAATCGCTAGTGCATGTCCTTTACATGGAGGGGTACAATGTGATATCAAAGAAGAGTATCATGGACCAATAGTCTAAAGCATGTCATGTCATGAGATACTAGTGGATTGTTCGGAGATTAAGTTCACCTTATGAAAAAGTATTTTGTGTCATAGCTTCTGAGATGCAAAGATCAAAGTTAGGCAATATTTCTCAATAGATGGATAGTTTGCTTCAGGGATCGGATGGCTAAGGTAGTAGAGTGCTTTTCCTTCCTCATTGTTTGGGCCAATAGATCGAGAGAGTCATCCAATGCAGATGTGCAAAGGATCAATGGCCTGCCCAGGATAGGAGCTGCTAGAACTGGCGGCTTCACCAAGTACTTTATGATGTCTTCAAAATCATGCTGACACTTATCATCCCACTTGAACCTGGCATCCTTTTGACAAGTGAGAATGGCTTGCATCTCCATAGGTTTGAGATAAAGCATCTTAGATCCAACCATCCTTGAAAGGATCTGAGTTGAGTTAAACTCTTATAGAATTTGGCATTTCTAAGATATATTTAATCTTTTAGGATCTATTTCTATTCCCTGTCGAACAACAAACCCAAGGAATTTCCACGTGACTAATGCACACTTGATTCATTTTGAGGTTATATTATCTTAATTTTGAAAACTACTCTCAAGTCAAAGAGGTGGTCTTCCTTTTCTGCTTTTGACTACTAGATCATCAATGTAGCACTCAACCGATGATGGATGAGTTCATTGAAGATCTAGTCATGGCGTTGGTATGTAGCACCGACATTTTTGAAAGGCATGACCCTATAATAGAAGATTGATCGGGGTTTAAAGTAGTGTTCCTTTCATCTTCAGGAGACATATTGATTTGGTTATAGCTAGATGATCCATCCATGAAAGAGAAGATTGCATGAGATGAGGTGATGTCCATAATTAACTTTGGTATAGGAAGAGGAAACTCATTCTTAGGGCATGCCTGATTTAAGTCTCTAAAATCAACACAAATACAAATTTGGTCATTCTTCTTCTTAATTGGGATGACACTAGTTAAGCAGGTAGGATATTTTTTTCCATGATGAAACTAGTATCGACCAGTTTCTTGACTTCAGAAATGACTTATTGTTCAATTTCTAATCACATGCGTCTAGGAGCTTGCTTAATAGGGGTAATGTTAGGGTCTATTGCTAGCTTGTGGACTGCTATGTTAGGAGATAATTCAGGCATTTTTTCATAACTCCATGTGAAGCAGTCTTTAAACTCGGTCAATAGCCTAACTAAGTCATTGGTTTCTTCTTCATTCAGCAATGAACTGATGTATGTCGGTGATTTTCTTCGTCGAGGTTGATTTCTTTAAGCTTGTCGATTGTTGAATGAATCTCTTCAAATTTATGGCGGTGCCTCTTTGACTTGGAGATCATCTGGATCATCGAGTTTCTAAACACACATTCTCATAAGAGTTGGGGATGTGTGAGAAGAACTATCACTCAAATGGTTGGTAACTAGGCAATAATCTTCATCATCATGGACCCACTATGAATCTAGTCCTCTTGATTGTGCTTCCCTTTTGTATTGTTCCATAAATATTTATTACATGTGCTTGGACCATGTGTGGAACTAAACCTTATGTATAAGATTTTGAACACACAAGGTAAAAGTCAAAAGGTAATTCCATTAATTCTTTAAAAGTATCTTCCTCAAGTCTACATCAACTCGGACTTGAGGATGATGAACCCAAAAGAACCTCTTCTACTTCATGTCACTGGAAGACTTAGGGACTTCTTTAACTACTAAACCTTCAACTTTGAGATGTAAGTGAGGTAAGAGCTAAGGTTCCCAACTGTTGCCTAATAGTTTCACATAAACCAGATTTGAATACTTTGCTTTGCTTGGAGGCATGGTCTTCATCTCTGGCTGGATCAAAAGTCACCTCCAATGGAACCCATTGAGAGGGGTTGGCTAGTATACTAATCACATTGGACTCATACTCTGAGCTAGATTCCAAGTCTATATGAGTAGTAGAGGTACTCCTATGAACTAGAACATGACCTCTATTAACTGAAGGACAACTAGGGGTCTCCCACCTCTAGAGTTGCCTTTATTTCCTCTACCGGTGGAGGTTGAGCCATCCTACATATGTCCATATGATGGAATGAACTATGGGTGGAATGTGATATCTTGATCTTCTTCTTCAATTCCCCTTTCTTGTGTCACTTGGACTTTTTTTTCTTTTCATTTTTTTTATCTTTTCTTTTGCTTCATTTTCTTTTCTTTTATTTGCATTTGAATTTTGTCCAAGTTCAGAAAGGGTGTTTTGAGATAGTAGGTTCACATCCTCATAAATCTCAACCTCTAACGAAAATGGCTTTTCATCCGTTGACACGATATTCAATTCCATCTTTTTACGAACTTGATGCATTGATGAAGGGAGGATGGAATGATCTTATTAATGTATCCAAGGCCTACCAAGCAAAGTAGTGAATGAAGTATTGAATCAATGATGTAGAACTTGGCTTCGATCCGATCTCAAAACAACACTATAAAACCTAAAGCCCGCTCAGCTTGATCATTGAATCCTCTCAGCATCATCCTATCTCCTCCGAGTGTAGAGATGTCAATCTTCAAATAGGCAAGAGTCTTTAGACTCATAATGTTCATTGATGCACTTGAATCCATGAGAACCACGGTGAGTCCACTTTGTCCATGTCGATTGTATGTATAGGGGCGGTTGTGCTCCAAGTCCCAGTAGAAGGTCTTCATCGTGAAGGTGATCCCTTGGGCTTCTTTTGCATAATGTGCTTCCTCACTATAGCGGTCAGAAAGCATATTTGGATCAAGGAGGGCCTTGATTAGTGATTCCCTCATCTCTTTGGATAAGACAAGGGCATCATATATGCTTAGCTTAGATGATAACTTTCTTAGATGAGAAAGGATGTTGTAGTCCACCTTTGGTTCTTCCACAAGCATATCCAAGGGTGGAGCATCTTGGAAGGGCTTCTCGATCTTATACCAATGACTTGTTTCCCCATCTTGAGGTGCTAGGAGGTAGAACCTTGCCACTATGGAGGTTGACTTTGTAATCTCTGAGGCAAGGTGGTGGCAAGTTCTACACAGAGCTCACCTACATCTTCTCTATGGGACTCTCAAATTGATGATTCCAAGTCTATCTCAAGAGGTGAACTAGTATTGAGTTGGAAAGTCAACTCGAATCGAAAGAGGAAGATCAGAATTATTATAGTTAATTAGACTTGAAGAGTTATCATTGGAATAGAAGAAGACAACTCATCAGAAGAGACACATATGTTATTTAAACTAGATTATTCTTCAATTTCTTGGAATTATTTGGAGGTACAAAGTAGAAGTTAAGTAGAGTGAGTGGAGTAAGGGATTTGATGCCCTTATCTGCTGATACAAGAGTTCTACTAGTAGAAGAAATAGAAGAGCTAGAGAAATGGTAGAAGTCAGGTGTGGAAGCTGGACATTGATGGGTAGCTAAGGGGCTATCAGGGCGACACATCTTTTCTTTGCTCTCTGAGCTCCCACTTTAGAGTTGGCAACTTGCAAACCTTCCTTGGTGTTGGAGGTTTGGCTGACTGAAGGAAAGCTTCTTGATCTTAATTATTTTCTTAGAGGTTTTAGACAAAGAAATGTCCCAACCTTCTTTGGTTTTGGTAGGATCACTTGTATCCCCAAGGATTACCCTAATGGATGGAAGGTTGTTCCAAGGTATTCCTTTGGGATAACTACAACAGTCTTGAAACTATGTTCAAGCGGTCCTTGAATGTGAAGCAATCCTCCAAAATGTGGCTAGCATATTGGTAAGGGCAAAAGTTTGGATCATGACTTTTGCCTACTTCCTCAGTCTCTAGGCTCGGTAGAAAATCAGTTTCTTTAAGAGATTCTTAAAGATTTTTCTGATTACCTCCCTCTTAAAAGAATAAGGTTTGTTTAACTTATCTAAAAGTAGGTGGATAGCTACGGCGGATATATGCATGTCCTTCTTTGGTGGTGGTATGGCTGAGTGTGGTGTGTTGGCCATGGAGGTGGAGGTGTATATGCCTCGGTGGTGGCAAAGGAGGTGGGTGGAGATGAGTGGTCTCTCAGTGATCTCTAGTTGGCTGCTTCCCTTGTCAAGCTTCTCTCGGTTTCTTTTCATAAAACTTTGGGCAATTGATCTGGAAAAGGCAACTTTGGCCTCTCCTTGTAGACTAGCCTTGTTGATTAGCTTCTCAAATGTCTTTATGGTGAAGCCCTTAAGCATGAAGGTGACCGGGCCATGGATATTCTTCAAGAGAATCTCAATGGCATGTTGTTCAGATATTGTGGTTCACACTACTTAGTTATGCCATCGAGAATATAATCAACAAGTGACTCAGGTGTTGTTGGGCTATGAGATCACTATAGTAACCCTTTCAGCTCAACAAATCTCTTGATGAAGAGTTGCTCTAACTCACAAATATCTTTAAAACTTATTGGAGTTGACCAATCAAAAGTATACCCACTAGGATCTTGACAAAATCTAAAGAGTAAAGCATCCGCCACTATGTTGCAATAATAAGTGAGCTATATCTTTGCTCGATTCCCCCATCGGCTTTTGAAGGAAGGAGGCATGAAACCCTTGGGATCTTGGATGGTGAATTCCTCTGGGTAGGGTCTACCCTTTGGGCGATGATCCTCCCAGGGCTTGAGCCAAAGCTTCCTTCACTTGCTCAACCATGGATTTTGATCTTTTTCATGTATGGAGGTACTTTCCACTACCTTCTATATAGTGCTACCTTGCTCAATGGGAGGTAGAGTCTTAACTTGATAAGACTACATGCTTAGGGCGACATATTGTACTAGGATGACTGGGGCTTGTTTTAAGCATTGACCTTTCGTAAGTCTGGCTCCATCTATCAATCTGCTCATCTTCTGCCTCATACTTGTCGAGGTGATTGATTTGTGTCTCCTTGATCAACCTCATCACCTTCCATGGCTGCTCCTAAGAGAACTCTAGTATCGACCATGCATGCATTTGAATCCCCATCAAGTCATCTTCATTGGGATCAATGACTCTCTCTTCATCGGTACCCAAGATCTCCTTCTTCTCCATAAAATAGTGTGCAACTATCTCATCTAAGGATTGATCTAACTCGGTACAAATAGTTTGGTCGGGTGATCACTATCATGCAGAGGCACCAGACCTCACAAGCGGGAGTCAATCTATGCGGGTACTCACTAGAAGAATGATACTCACGATCTTGGTAATAAACAATCTAGGATGATCCTCTGCTTGCTGCGCTATCATCTAGAATATATATGATAATTGTCACCATTTCTGCATCCAGCTGTATGGTTGGAGTTGGTGAAGGAATGAGCATGATGCTCAGGGGGCTCCTTCCCATACGGGGAAGAAGGTCGCGAGAGCTCGACCCTACCATAATGGGTGGTGTAGGAGTAGGATCCCTTGGAGGATCACCAAGGGGTATATTTTCTCTGCGCCTTCATGGCCTTAGATGGAATGGGTGATCTTTGAACACATGGCAGGGTAGAGTGGGGTGGAGACACCATCAACTCTCACAGCCCTCTCTGGTGGTGGTCCCAGTGAGAAGAATACTATCATATGGTGTGCGGGTAGCGAGGAAAATCAACCAAAGTAGAAGCGGCTGACTGAACCTCATCACTCTCTAGTAATGTGTGATGTATGGGCCTCGGGGCCCTCTCGATGATCTCCCACATCTGGGGGATAATATCAAGAAAGCTGGGTACTCAGACTTTTTGCTCCACCACTGAAGAAAATGAGGAGGCAGCGACCTCCTACTCTACTGAAGTTATGCACTGGAGGAGGTGATGAGATCCTCACGGCATCCTCTCTATCGATCGAGAGAGGATGAAACTTTTCATAACCGTGGTGAAGTGATCATGGGAGACTCATCCATGGATCGAGGCCTCTAGCTCTCGGCTATCAGAGTGTAAAGCTGGTTTGACCATATGGTTCTTGTTCCTTTAGTAGGTGGGATGGAGAGGTGAGCTAGACCCATACTCAAATGTGAGGCAAGCCACGAAAACTAGGAGCCTTACCCTTGGAGTACATATGGTAGGGTGCTAGCACTTTGGGCAAACTCTAGGATGAGCAGCTGGGCGGACCAGTGCTCGTAATAAATGAAGTCTGGTGCGCCTTTCCTCTTAGTGAGACATCGAATCATGGTAAGTCTATCGATGACCGGCTTCTGTCACCTTCTTCCTACTATGGTGAGGGGAATGCCCTCACAAGTGATCTGGCCCCTCAAATCCACGGCAAAGTGGATCAAATGGGTATGGTCTAGATGAGGAAGTCGATCTAAGCTAGATCCATGCCATGAGGAAAGGTAAAGACAAATTTCTAGAGAACTGCTGTAGCGACCTGAACTACTTGCATTTACTAAAAAGAATGCAGAGAAATGAACTGTATCAGTTTTCTATCTCCATAGATTTTGAATTTTGAATTTTGAAAATTTGAACCCACATACAACTTGGAAGTGTTAAGTGGGGTTCAAATGAATTTGAAAGATTGATTGAAAGAGGAATTTGAATATTAATCCAAACTTCAACAAATTTGAGTACGTTGAAATATGGATTCAAAATTTTTGATAGGATGCTTCCATAGGTTCATTGTTTTTTTTTTAATTTGAATTTTTGTGATTTGGAGGACGCTTTCCTTTAATAAATTTGGGTATGTTAAAGTAAGGGTCAAATGATTTTATTTTTGTTTGATTATTTTGGAATTTCACTTACTTAGCAAATTTAGGTATGCTAAGTGAAGTAAAAGTGATTGTTTCTTTTTAAAAATTTTGTTTTATTTTTTTGGAAAATTTAGAATTCTTACTTAGTAAATTTAGGTATGCTAAGTGAAGAATCAAGTGTATGTTTTGTTTAATTTTGAAAATAGGATTCTTAGCAAATTTAGGTATGCTAAGGAAATCCTAAGGGTTTCATTTGTTTGGAATGTTTTGATTTTTTGAAAAGGGTAGGACCCTTAGCAAATTTGGTATGCTAAGGGAATCTGAGTGTTTCATTTTGTTTTTGTAATGATTGAAAGTGGAGATTCAACTTTAGCAAATTTGGTATGCTAAAGATGAAATCCCACTTGGTTTTGTGAAATGAAAATTTCATTTAGCAAATTTGAATATGCTAAATAAATTCCAAATGTTTAAAATTTTGATTTCATTTTTTGGTTTTGAAAATGGAAACTTCTCCTTAAAATTTGGTATGCTAAGGAAGAAGTTCAAAGGTGTTTGAAATTTTATTTTGAGTTTGGAAACTTTACTTAGCAAATTTGAGTATGCTAGGTGAAGTTCCAAAATATGGTTTAAAAGGTTTTGAATTTTGGATTTGGAAACTTTACTTAACAAATTTGGGTATGTTAAATGAAGTTCGAAATATTGTTTGAAAATTTTGAAATTTTTTGGATTTGGAGACTTCACTTAACAAATTTGGGTATGTTAAGTGAGGTTCCAAAATGTGTTTTGAAAAATTTTGAAATATGATTGATGATTTTGATTTTGGATTTGGAAACTTCACTTAGCAAAATTTATTATGCTAAATGAAATTCCAAAACGTGTTTTGAAAATTTTAATTTTGATTTGGAGACTTTACTTAACAAATTTGGGTATGTTGAGTTCCAAATGTGTTTAGAAATTTTTTTTTGATTTTAATTTGGGACTTAACAAATTTAGTATGTTAAATGGTTCCAAAATGTGTTTTTGAAAATTTTGATTTTGAATTTGGAGACTTCACTTAACAAATTTGGGTATGTTAAATGAAGTTCCAAAATGTGTTTAGAAAATTGAAAATGATTTTGATTTTGATTTTGGATTTAGGAATTTGATTATGCTAAATGAAATTCCAAATGTTTGAAAAATTTTAAAATTTGATTTGGAACTTAACAAATTTATGTTAAGTGAAATGTTTGAAATTTTGAAATATGATTGTTGATTTTGATTTTGGTTTGGAAACTTTTACTTTTTTGAATGTAAATGAGGTTCCAAATGTGTTTGAAAATTTTGAAATATGATTGTTGATTTAATTTTTTTTTTTGAAAAAGACCTCCATTCAACAAATTTAGGTATGTGGAATGGAGATCAATTTATTTTGAAATATAAATTTTTTTGTGTGTGATTGTTGCTTTTTTGAAGAGGAATTTCAACTTAAAATATAAGATATGTTTAAGTAATTTCTAAATGATATTTTATTTGGAATGAAATCTTCATTTAATAAATTTAAGTATATTAAATGAAGGTGTTCATGTGTGCTTTTTAAAAAATTTTTTTTACAAATGAACTTTCATTCAATAAGTGTGAGTGTATTGAATAGAGATTCATGTGCTTTTGAAAATTTTATGATTATGATTATGATTTTGGAAAAGATGATTGTTCATTTTATTTTGAAAATGAAATCTTCATCAAAGTGAATTGAAAGAAGATATGTTTATTTGTGCTTTTGGAAAATTTATTAGTTTTATTTTTTGAAAATCCTACATGTAACAATTATGGGAATTGTTAAATGAGTGACAAAATTTTGTGGAAAATATTTTATTAAGTGCATTTTGAAAAGGTGCTTTTGAAAAGCAAAGTTCTTTATGGAAGATTTATTTTTTGTCTTTATTATTTTAGAATGAACCTTTCCTTATCATGATAAGGAGGAAGTCTTTAAGATGTTTCTTTTATTTAGATCTTTTCATTTTTTACCCATTGGAGAACCAAGGGGTTTTAAGACCAACAAGGAATGATCCTAAAACCTAAAGATGTTGGCTAACTCAAGAATGAAATGAGCTAAATGGAAAGAAGGATAGTCTTGGATTCATACAAACCCACTATCGATACTCAAAGATAATGATCATTTACCAAAGATGGAGAGAGGAACCATCATGAGTGAGTCTATGGAGAAAAATTTCTATATAGAGTCACCTTTCAAATTTGGTGAAAGAGGACAACAAATAAAATTCATCTTGGTAAGATGCCACATGAGATCCACAGATGTACTTAGTGATGGATACATCATCAAGGAAATAGTGTACTATCTCGAAAGATAGAAATCACTACCCTTTAATGGAACTATCACCTCAATAAGGACTCTAAGGATGATGGGTCATATGTACCGAGATTCTTCCCTACTTTACATGAAAAGTAGAAGGTTTATTTTAAATGTTAAGTTCCCAGCAAGCCCCATAGTTAATTACATCCTAAGGATGGGATCCTTAAAAACTCGATTAAGGTAAATGATCATTATTTGAAGATTTCAATAGGACTATCAATTGGTTTATGTTTGAAGATCAAATGGGATTGATCAAAAGGGAGTTATTATCAAAGCCAAAATGGAAGATAAGTAGGAGATGCCACGATGCTAGGAAACTAGAGCATCTCAAACTATCTATAAAATTGGGCTTTACAGAAATTGATTTAGTTTGTTTGAGTTGCATTTTCATTAGAATTTAGGACTTAAGATTCCTTAACACAAGATTAAGGAAATGCCTAAGAGGTGAGGAATTATGCTTATGGCCACAAGGAGAAAAATCTGAACCTAAATCTAGGGAGCTTGAGGGGAGAGCACAACCTAAATCTAAGATGAAAATGGGTAATTTGGTTTGCCTCCACAAGAGAGGACAAACCACCACTTGGACTTACAACACCGGGTGGCCACCAACTAACTCCTCCTACAATTTTAAATACATGTAGGCAAGTCTTTATGCTTATGCAAGATAGCTATATTTTTTTTATTTAGAAGAGATAGAGTCCTTAAACTCACTCCCTAAAGAGACTAGATCATGTAAAGGGACATGCTTCAAATGACCTAAATCTAATGCAATTCAAATTTCATTTTATTTTATTTTGGACAATTATTTTGACTCAGGCTAATAGGATTTTTATGACTAATGCATGAGAAATAAGATTATTGGCCAAAAGCGAAGAAGGAGGGAGGTGAGTTTCCACCAGCTCTCAAAGGTCAAGCGGGTTCTCTTGGAAAGGTGGAAGCCCTCAATCAAGAGTGAAATAAGATGCATTTGTGCATGATATTATAAAGAAATGCTCATCCATAAGGGTTGCTAATTCTTTTATCTTGATTTTAATCTAAGCTTTAGGTGAGGTTATGAGTTGTTTAATTTTATTTGAATTGTTAAGTTGGGTAAAAGATTTATTTTTCCTAAAGAGCCTAATCCACATCCGGCCATACATAAAAACAAGGAAGAAACTAGGAAAATGCCACTTAATGCAAAAGCTAAACAAATCATCAATCAAATTTATAAAGCTAATCCAAAAGAATAAATAAAATATCAAATATGGTGTGAACTACCTTATACAATACAAATATTAAATTACAATTTAAGCAAAGAATTCATTGTTATGGGGTCTTCAAGCTTATTTTCTTTCTTCTTTCTTCTTTTTTCTTTTCTTCTTTTCTTCTTTGGTTCTTCTTTTGGATGGTTGGAAGGTAGATGCTCAAGGCTTCACATGGTGCATAAGATAGATCTTATGACCAATGTTCATCTAATCCCCATAACAAATCATTCCAAAATCTAATTATACAAATTTTTACATGAAAATCCTAAAATAAAGGTTAGCTAAAACACCACACAAATCCCAAGCATGTATATTGGACTTATCACATGGGTGACTAAGTCCACTATGGATTATGCTTAGGGGTATAAAGCAGCAAGCAAGAAAGCATTTATATTTTTATTTATGATAGCCCCTTAAGCACAATCCCTAGAAAAGAATAGTTAGACTAAGAACATCTACCATTCATTCTGAGCATACACCTAACATCAGTCTAAAACATATATCATAAAACAACATAACATCATGCACCCTAACCTAAGCTAAAGAGTGACTTAGGCTAATGTGTGTGCTTTGAAGGTTTGTGTGGTATGTACTTTAGGACTTTAGGTTTAAATTTTCTAAGTGTGAAGAACATGTTCAACTTAGAGGAGGGTTTCATTTAAGTTGTTTAATTTTGGGTTATTTTATTTCATGTTTTGATTTGGTTTAAGTGAATCACAATTAATTACTAAGTTATGAAGAGGGAAGAGAAGAGAACTTCTCTTTCCTTTTCCCTAACAAATAATTTCTAAAGTAGGTTCATAATTTTATTTCATTTAGGTGAATGTTTTGATTAAATCTTTTAATTAATCCTAAGTTTAGATAAACTCTAAATAAACCTATTCAAAAAGAAAGGCATTTTAGGATTAAATAAAATGAATCAAAATTCACACACATTACTTCATTTCTTTCCCAACATATATAACATGCATATGGATGGACCTAAGCATATCTATACATGCAAATGAGAGTATTTAACACACTTTATGATGCATGCTAAGTAATCCATTTAAGAAAATTTAGAAGTTGAATATGCATGATTTTTCTTAAGTAGAAAAGGTTTTCTTATCCAAAATTTTTACATACATGAAAGTAAGAAAGGCATAAGTGAGTGCATTGTTAACTGGAGGTGTAAGACACCTACTTAGGGCTACTTAAAGCCTCATAACCTCGGGTTGTCCACTAATATACCACTTTCTTTGTACAAACATGTATATATAAAGAAATGAAATAGAAAAGAAAAATGCAAAAAAATTGTTTAATGATTCATTTTTGTTTATGCAATTTAAGTATAGTAGGTGAGCATAGGGATGAATAGGGTATGAATTAAGTAAGTGTTGGGTTCTTTTCAAATGAACCTACATCTTACCAAAATTCAAAACTATACTAACATAAGAAAGAGGAAACTATACTAAACATGACTTTATAATCTATCACATGCAAGCTTATAATTAAAGTATAAGTAGCACACTTTCAGATTTGATATTTGATTTATGTAATTTTGAAAATAATTTGGATTTAGTAGTGATAATAGCCACTCATATTTACTTTAAATACATGCAATTTGACATAAAGTAAACAATTTCATTTTAAAATTTGAATGAAATTATGAATGCATGAATCACATGGCATACAACTTAACATGTTGGGAAAGATCAAATAATGAAAGCATATAAAAAAAAACTTTACTTAAATCCTAAAGACATTCTTATATAATAAAATTTTTGAATAAATCAAGTGAATTTCAAAATGATTTTTTGTTTAGTTTGAAGTTTGATTTAATTTTGAAAAGGTGAGATGAGTTTGTTGTTCTAACCCATTCCCATGTGTTTGTATTTTTGTTTAATTTTTAGATAATTAAATCCATTTTTTTATGTATTGATTAGGTTAAGTATGAATTAAGTGGCTTAATTACTACTTACACCATCTTAGAAGAATTAACTAAATAATTATGAGCTAATGAGATAACATAAAACCCACAAGAAATTTTAATTTGCAATTCACCTAATAATGAAAAGGCTTAATGCAATTTGGTCCCCAATTAAAAGTTAATTAAGCTAAGAGGTTTAACTTAAGTAATTTCAAAATACCCTTTCACACTTATGAATGGGATTTTGATTTCCTTAATTAAACTTAGGCTATTAAACACCTAAGCATCAACCCAAGATAGATTAATTAAGTTCTGGAACTTTTTAAAAATTTTAGAAATTGATTAAGGGGATAATTAATGAATTAATCCTTAATTAAGAGAAGATTAAGGAGAGAAGAGCAAGTTTAGGGAATAGCTTAGGGAAATGCCCCAAAATTATTCCATAAACTTTCTACTTACTGGATCTGACCTTAATCAACCCTAATCATAAGGTAAATCCACTAATCATACCCTAATTTTGCTTAATTACATGAGAAGGATAATTAAAGAAACCATATGCAAGTACTCTAATCAACCCTTCAATAAATCCCAAGAAAATTAGTGGAGGCAGAGGTCATCCCCTAAAACTTACACAAAAATTTTGGGATTAATCAAAGGCCTAATGAAAGAGTAATTAATAAAATACACTTTCTAATAAAACCCAAATTTAGATAAAATCACAAATCAAAACTCATCAAAATTAATTTTAAAATGTTTTAAGTTTAACTATCTATCCATAGGTTTTTAACTCATAGTTTTCTGAATATTCTAGGAAGAGTTATGCATTTTTGAAGATCCAAAGATTAATCAAAAATTAATTAAGCATTTTAAATAATCCCTAATTAATCCCTAGCTCACGATGTGATGCATGGCGGTGCGTTACGCATCATCTTTGTGAGGGGACAACTTAAGTTGTCCTCACAAAATTATGGCATGCGTTTATATTCTCGTCGATCAAAGATCGGATGGCTGAGGATCCCCCTGCGGTTTATGAAGGATAATTAGATTTCTAAACATGCTAAATAATCTTAGCCATCCAACTAAAATGCGTGGATGGACTGTTGAGATGAGCCAAGTTCTTCCCCTTGATCAATAGAGACCGTCCGTGATCAAGAGGAAGATCCAAACTCAATCTAGCATGGAATCACACCAAAATCAACCCACACCATCTAAAGATAGAGAGCGACAAATCCAACGGTCAAAATTCAATGAGGTGAAAATTTCTTTCACAAAGCTCCACACCACATTGAGTTTAGTGATCAAAAAATTTCATACCTCACTAGAGGTGATCACGGCACTCAAAATTGATGAGGTAGCTTCATCTAGTAGAGACGAAGCCAGTTGAAATTCTTAGGCCTTGGGTTGAGTGGATCAATGGGTGGACCAACTCCTCCTTGCTTGGGCTTCAACTTTAATCCAATTGAGCTTCCTTACCTTTAGAACTCCAGAGAGAGCTTGGGCAAGTTTGACTTGACCCTTTGATGGAGTGTGCAAGAGTAATTGGATGCAAATGGAGTGTAGAAGAAATTGGCAATTCTACCTCCCTATTTTTTCACTTGTGCAAAGCGAATAGAATTCTAATCCTCTAAGAAGATTGAGTGCTCTCGATGATTGCCCGGTTCCTTGCTTCAATCGATGAGGTGAATGAATTTTTGAATTAGGGAGTATATCTCCCCTTGAAGGAGGATGATGGCTGGACTTGCCATTTTGATCCAATTGATGAGAGGGAGGCGGTTTGTTTGATCTATTTTGAGTGTGCACATGATCGATTTGATCAAGGAATGGATTACAACCTCCCATGCGAATTGGCTTAGAGGGAGTTTGAAAATTGAATTTTAAGCTAGATGGTCGGGTTTGGTCTAGGGACCAAATGAGCTGACCCAAATCCATTCGGTTGGGTGCACCACCCATCACTAGGTCCCCTCGAGCTTTTAGGAAGGCCTAAAGTAATTATGAAGAGGGTATGACCAAATTATCCATGGGTTAGGCCAAATTTTGTTCTATGTCCTAGGGGTAGAATGGTCATTTTTTATTTTTCCACTTTGGATATGTTAGGTATGTGGAGAAACAGGTTTGGCCAAGTTTCATTGGATTTGGAATCCATTTGATAGGGTTTGGCTCATGTTGACCCATTTAGGTCAAAATGGGTCAACTTGGGTCAAGTTGACCTATTTGATCAAATTGGATCAAACTAAGGATTTGGTCAAGTTCATATGACCATTTGAAATGTTTTGGTGGCTTTGGTTTGATTCAATTTGGTATATATTTGATTTTGGCTCATATGACTTCATTTAGGTCAAATGGGTCAAGTTGACCTATTTGACCCATTTGACCTATTTGAGGTAGGTCAAGGGTAGGTTTAGGTTAGGTTAGTCATATGGAGTGGATTTGTATCTTTGTTTCCAATAAATTTAGGTTAAGTTCAAATTTGGTTCAACATGACCACTTTAGATCATGTTGGGTCTAAGGTTAATTGGGCGAGGTTAGGTCTAGTTGGCCAATTGAGGCTTTTGTGAAGTTTCACAAGTGATTGTGGATGGACTTGACCCATTGGTTTCAATCAATTTAGCTTAGGTCAAGTTTTGACACATTTTGACCCTTTAGGTCAAAATGGGTCAACTTGGGTCAAGTGGGCCAATTGGGCTAGGTTTGGCTCAAATGTTGGCTAGGTTAAGTTCAAACATAGGTAATGAGTCAACTTATATCAATGGTTTCAATCAATTTGGCCTATGATGGAATTTGGCTATGTAAGGTTTCATTTTAGGTTAAGTGTTGACTTGGTCAACCCTTAAGTTTGACTTGGTTTGACCCAATTTGATTGATTGATCATCCCATGATGATTGTTGATCATGATGAGAGGATATATGAGTTTGGTTCAATCCAATTTGGTTAGGATCAAAAGTTGGCTCATGAGGGTACTTTTAGGTCACTTTGGGTCAAGTGAGCCTAAGTGGGACAAATGGCTTGGTCAAAGCTGATTTGTAGTTGGATGATCTTGTATATGGACTCATGATTGAAATATAAATCCATTTACAAGTGGTTTGAAGTCAAATGGGTTTAGATCCATTTGAAAATTCCATATTCAAAAGAAGAATATGAAAGGGTCTTGGGTTTGATTTTTGATTTGGGTTTTGATTGAGTGATTGAAGTTTGGATTTATATATGAGCTCATGATTGTAGGGTTGATTGAATCATGAGATAAAATCAAGGGTTTGGCTTGATTTGAAAGAGATTTGGCTAAGTTCAAGATTTTGGCTTGAAATGCTTAGATTTGATTTTAAGTGGATCTGAGTTTGATTTTTGAAATAGGTTTTGATTGTTTGAATTTATATTTCATTTATATATGTGAATATAATTGATAATATAAATGTATCATGAGAAAATTTCAAGAATTTGAAGTGGTTTAATCATGATTTAGTTAAATCCATTAAAGGGAATTTAAGGATTTAAGGAAATTTTAATTTGAAATTTAATTTTTTTGGATTTGATTGATTTATATTTATATTTCATTTATATATGAGAATATAAATGAGATATAAATAAGTTTTGCAAAAATCCCATGAGTTTGAAATGGTTTGATCAATATTTATGTTAAATCCATTAATGGAAAATTACGGGATTTAGGGGAATTTCAAGGATTTTAAATTTGGAATTTAATTTTTGCCTTTGATTTGATTGATTTATATTTATATTTCATTTATATATGTGTATATAAATGAGAATATAAATAAGTTTTGAGAAAATTCCAAGGATTTGAATTGATTTGATCAAGGTTTAGGTTGATTTTGGCTAAGTCCTATAATGGAAAATTAAAGGGACTTAAGAAAATTTTCATGAATTGAGTTTGAATTTGGAATTTGGAATTTGATTTAATGGGTTTTAATTTATATTTCATTTATATATGTGAATATAAATGAGAATATAAATGGATTATGAGAAAATCTCAAAGGTTTGAATCATGAATTTGGTTAAGTCCTTAAGGGAAGCTTAAGGACTTAGGCAAAATTTGGACATAGAAATTTTTGATGGACTTTTGTCATGGGTTTCAATCATAGATTTCAATCATGGATTTCAATCAAGGATTTTAAACATGAAATTGATTTGAGTTTGGAGAAAATTAAATAGAATTGATTTGGAGTTTGACTTAAAAGAAGGAAAGTGAGGAAAGGTTTAAGTTGAGGGTAGAAAATTTTCCTAACACCCCTAAGGCATGACCTATTCCTGTGGCTAACTCTTCTAAGTCTCTAGGGCTAGGTTGGAGTGTCCACCTAATCACTAGATGTGTCTTAAGATTAAGGAACTCTTAAAGCCCAAAAGAAGTCCTATTCCTAAGATGGAGGGGTTGAGAGCTCATCATAAAAATGAGGTCAACACTCCTATGCTTTAAATCCATATAGACAAGTCATATAATTTTGCAAGATAGTTAGGTTGTAATTATTTAGAAAGAGACTAAATTCTTTAAACCCCCTCTTTAAAGAGACTAGCGCAAATGTGGTATGAGTAATGACTTAGTATAATGCAAATCTTTTCAAATTTTATTTGTATTTGACGCTTCATTTTGACAAAGGCTTTGAGATTTTCATATGTCTAAATGCATGATGAAATGGATTATTCAACAAATCAAAAGAGAAGAGGGTGAAGCTCCATCGGTGAGTTGCTCTCATGGTCAGCGGTTTCCATGTGCAGAATGGAGGCCCTCATTTTTGCAAGAGTGGTAGAAGATGCATGCATGATATTAGACATATAACCATACAGCTAAGGGGTTACTAAATCTTTTAATTATCTTGATTTAATGTCTAGGTTTTATGTGAGATTATGAGTTATAGTTGGGTAAAATATTTATTAGAATGATGTGGCCAAATGAAGATGATCTGTTAGAGGATTCAATGGGGGTACACATGGTAGACACCAGGGGTTCTCTCCTTCATGATCAATAGACATTGGAAGGTGAGCAGGATGACACAACCTACTTGACCCAAGACCTCCTTCAATAAATTAACCAAATATATAAGCAAATAGATAAAATGGGGAAGAGGCTTGAAGACTTGCTAGCAGCATTTTTGGCATTACAGAATCAAGCCCTAGCAGCTCATCCTACTATAGCAGAAACTAGTCCATCTGAGTTGTTGCATGTCTTGGATCAAGCTAAGACTACTCTACAAGTAGAGCATCACAACACTAGCTTGTATAAGAAGGTAGTGGATAGTACCTCCATATAAGAAAAGGATATCAAAATAATGGTTGAGTAGTATGTGAGAGAAGCGTTGGCGCAAGCTCGAGGAGGATCATCGGTTTCAAAGAGTAGACCCTACCTGGAGGAATTTGATACCATCCAATATTCTAAGGGTTTTGTGCCTCCTTCTTTCAAAAGCATTGATGGCAGTGAAAACCCAAGCAACACATAGCACATTTTAGGGCCAGTTGTTGCAACATCGGTGGCACTAATGCTTTACTCTTCTGTCTCTTCGTCAGTAGTTTAGCGAGTATAGCCTTTGATTAGTATGCCAAACTTCCCAATAGTTCAGTGAAGACTTTTACTAAGTTAGAGCAACTCTTCATTAAGAGGTTTGTTGGAGCTCAGCAAAAAGTGACTGTAGGTGTTCTCGTTGTGGCTTAATAACACTATGGTGAGTCCCTCATTGATTACATTCTCATATGGCATAATTTGAGTATGAAAAGTGAACCATAGCTATCTGAACAACATGCTAAAAAGATTCTACTTAAGAATATCCATGGCCCGATCGCCTTCACGCTCAAAGGTTTAACCATCAAAACCTTTGAGAAGTTAATCAACAAGGTGGCTAGCTTGCAAGGAAAAGCTCAACAGTTGCCTTTTCAGACCAATAAAAAACCAAAGCCAGAAAGTTTATGAGAAGTCAAGGGCAATGCGGTAGACAAAATCTGCTAAAGGCGACAAAGACCTCAAGCTCCATAGTCATCACTTCCACCCCCTCTACCACCACCGAGGCCTTTCTACCAGCCTCCACAGCAACCTCCACGGCCTTCACCACCCCCTCCTCAGCCATATCCATAACAATAGTGGTACACATACCCACCGCCAGGTAGCTACCATCCACCTACTCTTATGGATAAACTAAATAAACCATATTCATTTAAGAGGGAGGTAGTTAAAAAAATCTTTAAGAATCTCTTAAAGAAACTTGACTTTTAGAACAGAGCCTAGGAGGAAGTGGGCGAGCAATGATCTAACTTTTGCCCTACCACAGCTAGGTCATATTTTGGAGGATTATTTCACATTTGGGGCTTGATGAACAAGACCATGCTATAGTATCCCGAAGGAATACCTGGAACAACCATCCAAATCCATTAGGGTAATCCTTGGGGATACTGATCCTTCAAAACCAAGAAGGTTGGGATATCTCTTTATCAAAACCTCTAAAAAATTATCTTTAATATCAAAACTTTCCTTTGCAGTGCACAAGCACTCAAACCTCAACATCAAGGAAGGTTTGCAAGTTGTCAATCAAGGAAAGGATAGCTTCGAATAGCGACAGCATATGCCGATAGCCAAGTAATGCAACCGATAGAACTACCTTTGTCTATCATTCTACTACTTCTGACTTCTCTAGCTCTTCTTCTAGTAAATCTTGTATCGATGGATGAGGGCATCAAATCCCTCACCCCACTTACTTTATTAGATTTCTACTATGTACCTCCATCAAAATCAAAGAAATCAAGGAATAAAGCTAGTTTGAATTACATCTGTGTCACTTCTGATAGGTCATCTAATTCTACTCCTCAAGAAAACTCTTCAAGTCTAAAAAATAATTATAACAACTTTAATCTTCCTCTTTCTAATTCAGAGATGGACTTTTCTTCAATAATATGTTCACCTCTTGAGATAGACTTGGAATCATCTAATTAGGGTTAGAGATGAGCGATGAGTGAGTAGAATCTTCCATTACGCACAAGAGATAGAAGTCAACCTCCAGTGGCAGGTTCTACCTCTAGGGCACACCTCAAGATAAGGGAAAATAATTCATTTCGAGGAGAGAAGCCCTCCAGATGCTCCACCCATGGATATGCTTGTGGAGGATCAGCAGTGGTTTGTGTCCTCTCTCACCAAAGAAAGTTGCCATCTAAGATAAGCATATATGATGCCCTTGTTCTATCCAAAGAGATAAGGAAATCACTAATCAAGGCTCTCCTTGATCTAGAAATATGCTTAGCTCAGTTGATATTGTGAGAGGAGGCACATTATTCCAGAGAGGATTCACTTCATGATGACCTTCTTGGGGACATGGAGCAGTCCCCTCTACATTATAGTGGAGATGATTCAGACTTTCCGGGGTTTTTTGATCCAGGTGCATGGTGAACATTATGAGTCTAAAGACCCTTTTTTTGAGATGACATCTCTACACTCAGGAGATCGGATGATGTTGAGAGGATTCAATGAATAAGGCGAGAAGGCTTTAGTTCCATAGTTACCTTTGGAAAATAGGTGGTGGAAGCTGAAGCCAAGTTCTATATAATTGATTTGAATACTTTGTTCACTACTTTGCTCGGTATGCCTTGCATACACAAGAATAAAATGATTCCAAACTCTCTTCATCAGCGCATCAATTTTTGAAATAATGGAATCGAATATTACGTCAAAGGAGATGAAAAAGCCATTTTTAATTAGAGAGGCCGAGATATATGAGGATGCGACCTACTATCTTTCTCAAGACACATTTTCTCATGAACTTGGTCAAAATTCAAATGCAAAGAAAAGAAAAAAGAAAAAAGAAAAAAAGAAAAGAAAAGAAAAGAATCAAGTGAACGAAAAGGAAATCAAGGAAGAAGTAGAGTTGCATGTCACATTCCAGTTCATTCCACCATACAACATGGGTGGGATGACTCGACCTCCACCATGTAGACATAGAGGGATTCAGAGGTGGAAGACCTCTGGTTGGCCATAAGGGGTTATGTTCCGGTTCAGGAGTACCCTACTATTCACATAGACTTGGAATCTAGTTTGAAGGATGAGTCTAATGTGATTAGCATACCAACCAACCCCTCTCAGCAGGTTTCATTGGAGGGGACACTTGAGTCAGATAGTGATGAAGACCAAGCTTCCAAGCAAAGTATAAATGTATTCGAACCAGGTTTATGTAAAATTATTAGGAAACAGGTGGGAACTTTAGCTCTAACACTTTCTTTCAAAAGTTGAAGGTTTAGTAGTTAAGAAGCCCTAAGTCTTCTGGATGTCAAGCCAAAGAGATTCTTTTATTGGGATCATCATCCTCAAGTCGAAGCTAATGTAGAACTTGAGGATAATTCATATAAATTAATGGAATTACCTTTTTTGATTACTTTTGTTATGCTTAATCTTGCAAAGAAGGGTTTAATTCCTTATACATGGTCTAAGCACAGGTTAGACTACTTCAAAAAGTTATGGAACAACATAGGTAGGGATGCACAATCAAGATTAGGACTAGGATTCAGTACAGTGGGTCCAATCGATGATGATAATTACGGCTTAGTTATCACCAATCATCTAGAGTCTGATAGGTTCTTCTCCAACCATACCAACTCTTATGAGGAAGTGTGTTTAGAAATTTCAAATGATCCTGATGATCTTTAAATCAAAGATGCACCCCCAGAGTTTGAAGAAGAAATCCATTCAATAATTGACAAGCTTAAAGAAATCAATCTTGGGACAGAAGAAGATCCACATCCGACATACATCAGTTCGTTGTTGAATGAACAAGAAACCAATGAATTAGTTAAGCTCTTGACTGAGTTTAAGGATTACTTCACATAGAGTTATGAAGAAATGGCCGGATTATCTCCAACATGGCAGTCCACAAATATCTAACGTTAACCCTATCAAGCAAGCTCCTAGACGCATGTGATTAGAAATTAAACAACATGTCATTTTTAAAGTCAAGAAACTGATCAATGCTAATTTTATCAGGGAAGAAAAATACCCTACACAGTTAGCTTCGTGTATGCGGTTAAGAAGAAGAATGGCCAAATTCAAATATGCATCGATTTAGGACTTAAATAAGGCATTTTCTAAGGATGAGTTTCCTCTTCCTGTACCAGAATTAATGGTGGACATTGCCTCATCTCATGTAGTATTCTCCTTTATGGATAGGTCATCTAGCTATAACCAAATCAAGATGGCCCCTGAGGATGAAAGAAATACTACTTTTTGAACCTCGATTGGAATCTATTATTATAAGGTCATGCCTTTCAGCCTTAAAAATTCTGGTGCTACATACCAATGGGCCATGACTCAAATCTTCAACAAACTCATTCATCATCAAGTTGAATGCTATGTTGATGATCTAGTAGTCAAAAGCAAGGAAAAAGCAAGAAAAAGGAAGACCATCTCTTTGACTTGAGAGTAGTTTTTGAATGGTTAAGACAATACAATCTCAAAATGAATCCTAAGTGTGCATTGAGTAGCTTGAGAAATTCCTTGGGTTTGTTGTCACATTAGGGAATAGAAATAGATCAGAAAAGATCAAAGCTATCTTGAAATGCCACCTCTAAAGTTTAACTCAACTCAAATCTTTCCAAGGATGGTTGGCATATCTAAGATGCTTTATCTCAACCTATGAGGGATGCAAGCCATTTTCAGCACTTTGTCAAAAGGATGCCAAGTTCAAGTGGGATGACAAGTGCAACATGCCTTGAAGATATCAAGTAATATTTGGTGAAGCGCTAGTTTTCACCTATCAGGAAAATCCATCCCTACACTACATTGGATGACTCCCTTGCTTTTGTTGGCAAGCCAATGACAAAGGGAAGGAGAACACTCTCTTCTATCTCAACCTTCATCTGATTCCTACTGAAGTGAACTACCCACCTATTGAGAAACATTGCCTAGCTTTAATCTTTGCATCTCAAAAGCTATGACACTATATGCTTTCTCATAAGGTGAACTTGATCTCATAATATCTCATGGCCAACATATCGGATGGTTGGCATGCTGGTCCATGATTCTCATGATATCACATTTGCCCTACGTGCGGTTAAGGACAAGCACTAGCGGTTCTTAGCGGCACACCCACTTCCTGCTGATTCTCCTCTTAGTGATGATCTCCCTAACGAAAAAATCTTGAACTTAGGGGAGGTTAAAAATCAATGTTGGGAGATGTATTTTGATGGTGCGACTTCCTATCATAAAGGAGAAGAACCACAATCTACTCTTCCAAAAAAAATAGGGGTATGAATAGTTCTCTTGACTCCAGACTGTGATGTGATGAGATTCTCATACTATCTCTCCAATCCTGCCAACAATAAGGCAGTATGAGGCTTTGATTTCGTGCAGGTTAGCTATCACGGTATGTGTCAAAACATCATCTATGGGGATTCTCAATTGGTCATCAACCAAATTGTTGGGTCCTTCAAGTTCTCAAGCTTCATCATTACCATGAGTATACCATGAAGGCTTTAAATCCCAAAGTCACCATCTACAAGGTTCCGAGGAGAATATCATAGTAGATGCTTTGGCCAAACTTGCCAAGAATTGGCATGTCAAAGATGAGTCCATTCTAAGGGTCCAAAATAGACAAGTCTATCTCTTGTTGATTGAACTCATCGAGACTTTCTCTTGAAGGGGAGGTGTCATTTAAAAGGACAGAGTCAATTGGAGGCAACCATTCATAGATTATTTAAATATAGGCAAAACCTGAGAAATCACAAGCCCATCAAGTGAATAGAGAGCTCTCTTTCTACACTCTGGATGGCACCTCAGATCTTTTGACCATATGATTACGTTGTTTGACAAACATGCTGTATCGTGACTAGGTACATTCGGTTTATGCGAGCATCAATCGGTCCAAGATGAAAGCAAAGATCAAGAGACTAGGATACTACTGGCCTTTGATGATTATAGATTGCATGGACATAGCTAGGAGATGCCACCAATGTCAGGTATATGGTGTGGTCCTACATCAACCACCCAACATTCTACACCCCATGTTGGCCTCATGGCCAGAGTGTTGGGGTGCAGACATAGTGGGTCGATCCCCCTTCTTCCAAGGGTCAGGTTCATCTAGCCATTACTTTTCCAAGTGGGTGAGGCAATCCCACTCAGAGAGGTCACATCTCGACATGTGCTCAATTTTTGAACCATATCATATATAGGTTTGGGTGCCTCGATAAATTATATCGATAATGGTACGCATTCAAAGCACCAAAATCAATAGCTTTGCCAGACATATATAGATTAGATACTCACCATCTACTGAGGGCAAATGGCTTAGCAAAGCATTCAACAAAACTCTCATCCAAATACTAAAGAAGACACTTGATGACAATAGCTAATGCATGGTAGTTGGTTGAAGCCTTGTGGGCCTACCACACCACATACAAAACTCTGACTCAATCTACCCCATTCTCCTTATTGTATGGGTCAGAAGTCGTTCTACCCTTTGAAGTCCAACTCTTGTCACTAAGGATAACATTGGGTAGTAAGATCACTATAGAGCAGAATGTCAAGTTGCGATTAGAACAGCTTGATGGTTTGGAAGAGAGATGCCTACGGGCATGCCAGAACCTCGAGTTATACAAAGCCAAAATGATTCAAGCTCACAACAAGTTGGTCCACCCTAGGTCTTTTCAAGTAGGAGAACTTGTATTAGTATTAAGGAGACCAATTGTTGCCCGTTGAAAGATGGGAGGTAAGTTTGAACCCACTTGGGAAGGCCCCTATGTCATAGAGAAGCCTACCAAGAAGGATCTTATCAGCTTATTGATTATAAAGGGGAATAGCCGATGCTTCCAATTAATGGGCTCTATTTGAAGAAATTACCCATAAAACATGTTTTTTATCAAAAGAATAAAATTTCATTCCAATTCATCAAAATCTTCTCTCTTCATTTGGAGTGTTGCTTGTCTTTATCACCATGGCGTGTTTAGTTAGGTGTAAGAAAACCCAAGAGGCATCCTATCCTTCTTCACAACACGAACACATTCCCAAGTGCTACTAGAATAGATGTGAGAGAACCCAAGATGCATCCTATTTCGACTAGCACAACTAAGTTAGGTGTAAGAGAACCCAAGCGGCATCCTTTCTTGTGGGAGTTTCCTATTTCCATTCATGGCTTCATTCCATCAAATTCCCCAGGCATGTTTAAGGCAGGTGTGAGACAACCCTAGAGGCATCCTATCCCCTCTAATACAAACACAACAACAAACACATATCTTTTGTCTCAAGTTATTTTGATGTGGGAGCAAGCCCCCTATGTCACTCACTCATTAGCTGCTCTAGGTCGGGCTGACATGCTACCTTGCTAGTGTGTCACCCAAGTGGTCACTTGTCTGGAAGATGTGAGCCCCCACGCTTTCTTCCTAACTTGATAATTGCAAACCAACGAGCGCCTTATTAGTTTGGTAGACTTCACTGCATAGCCAGCAAGCTACCTCATGTTGACTTTATTTGAAGATGTAAGCTGCACTTTCTTCTTAAACTAGCCATCATGCTAACTAGGTTGAGTATATTGAGGTTTAGGATAAGTCCCCAGAGGCTCCTTTCTCTTGACTACATTTGAGTTGATATAAGTCCCCAGTGGCATTCACTCGGTAGTTGCCTAAGTCGAATGGCACTGTCGAGCTAAAAAGACTATCCCGACAATCGATTCGCATAGGAGGATGTGAGTCCCGAGCTTTCTTCTAGGCTATTATTGCATCAGCGGTACCTTAGGTTGGTTGATGTTCACAATGCTGACGGCAACTCACTCGGTGAGTACACCACTCTTGGCAGATATAAGTCCCCTCGCTTTCTCCTTGAGTTGGACACCAAATACATATTTAATATATGACTAGCCATGTCATCTTCTCCAGGATTTTGGATCAAGCCTTTATTGTGCGGGCATTCTTGGATCATGTCCTGACCCCATTTAGACTACATGGGCTCTTGGATTGGATCCCCTTTCCAGTAGCCACCCGTGGTTGGAGAATTTGTTCGGATGCATGATTCTCCTTGGTTCAATAAATCTAATATAAAGTATAAGCTCCTTCTTATGATCTCACAAACTAATAGAGTCCATGATAAACAAACTAAATTAAACTTGTATTAGGAATTCAAGCCCCAAGCGGGCATCTATCTTTAGGGGGTGTCAACATAACTCCCTATAGAATTGCGACTACTTGAGTAGATAAGTCCCAGGTCGGTACTCTCATAGTCCTTAGGTTGGGTTCAATCTATTTTCCACAAACAAGTTACCGGTCATTCACTTTGGAAGATGTAAGTCTACGATATTCTTTCTAGCATGATTATCAAACGAGTGTAGGTCAAGTTGACATGTTACCTGCAATGTGTCACTCTAGTGGTCTGTAGAGATATGAGTCCCGAGCTTTCTTCCCTTGATCATTTTCGAAAGGCACCCCTTTGGTTGGATAGTTCTCCCCTCGCCAAGCTACTCCCTTTGGATTGGTAACATGAATTAGATCAAGGCACCCTTCTCTGATCCATCATAAACCAATGGATCCATCAAAATAATTAAAAATGAAATTAATTTGACTACCTTTGAGTTGATTTAAGTCCCCGGCATTTATCTGACCTAGGTCTTGACATGTTACCTCACTAATGTGTCACTCAGTGATCTTTGTAGTGAAAAATGTGAGTCCCAGCTTTCTTCTAGATTGCACAGAAACCAAAGGCATTCCTTTGGTTGGATAGTCCTACTTGTGTGGTTGGTAGACTACCCTTTGGATTGGTAAAACTGGTAGATCAAGGCCGCATGGTCCCTACTCAGTGCACTCCATCGTAAACCAATTAGATTCATCTAAAATAAAATTAAAAATGAAATTAATTTTGATTATCTTTGAGCTAATTTAAGTCCCCCAACAGCATTCACTCAATAGTCAGCCCTAGGTTGGGTTGAATTCATTTCCTCGCCAACTGATCACTCCGACAACTGGTCCCTACTTTGGAGGATATAAGTCTACTATGCTTTCTTCCTAGTACAACTGCTATACACTGAAAGGCATTCCTTTGGTTGGATAGCCCTACTTTAGACTACCCCTTTGGATTGGTAAATCTGAGCTAGATCAAGTCCACCATGGCCCCTACTCAGTACAACCTATCGCAAACCAATAGAATTTATCTCAAAATCTCAAAATTTAAAAATATGAAACAAATCAACCAATCTTGCCTAGTAGAGTCAAAATAAAACAAATTCAACCCTCTTCCCCAATGGAGCTCAATTAAATAAATCTCAACCAAAACTAAACAAACAAAATAAATCAAAATAATTAAATTAAATCAAATTTATTTGCTTCTCAGTGAGATGCAAATCTTTCTGATTCTCCTAGTGGATCCTGAATACTAATCCCTCAACGGATTTCACAACCCCTTTTTCCTCCAGTGGATGACTTGGACTTGCTCCCTAGTGGAGAGCTCATATTTTCATCCCCAGTGGAGCACTAAATCAACAAATCAAACCAATTTTCTCCCCAACGAGACTCAAATCAAATCAAATCTCTCATCCCTCAGTGGATGACTTGAACCTTTTTCTGTAGTGGAAGGTTCACATACTCAATCCCTAGTGGATTCCTTCTTCACTCTCTAATGTCTCTAACATGAGTAGAGTCACATTGCACTAAGCTCTTGATTCTTTCTACACCTTGGATTAGGAGTAGATCATTTCTATTAGTGCTTGTGATCATTTGAACGTTGTTGATCGTCTGGATCAACACCAATACGTGCGGTATGCCTTGTCAGTCACACCACACCTATTGGGTGCCCTTTATTGATCTCACTTTTGGAGTGAGCTCTCCAACTCTCCATCTTAGACATGGACTCCTAGACTTAAGTTCCTTGGTAAGACACATAATTAGAACACTTCAGAGACTTAGAAAGGTTATAGGAATAGGTTATGCCTTAGGGGTTATTAGCCTACATAGCGAATCCTTCACTTCCTTCCAGTCAAACTCCAAACTCAAATCAACTTTGAAATCCAAATCTTCAATCAATTTCACTAATTGATTTTCTCAATTCATAAACTCAAATCCAAATCATCAATTCCAAATGATTGAAATCCATGATCTAAATCCAAATATTTCCTAAGCACTTTGATTTATCTTATGGACTTAGCTCAAATCAAATCAAATCAATTCAAATTTTTATCACAACCCATTTATAGTCTCATTTATATTCACAAATATAAATGAATATTGAAAAACTAAATTCAAAACCAAATCCAAATCAACCAAAATCTCACTTGTGCCTTTCAAAGTATTGAAACAAAATCAAACTCAAATCAATCCAAACCCTTGATTTATTCATGATTCAATCAATCCTTCAATCATAAACCAATTATAAACACAAACTTCAATCATCAAATTAAAATCAAGCTAACACAAGTCAAACCCACATTCACCCTTTGACATGAAATTATCAAATGAATCAAAGCCCATTTGACTCCAAATCAATTGCAATTAGATTTATATTTTAATCACAAGTCCATATGTGAGTTCAACCAAACTTGAATCAAGCCTTGATTAAACCTAAACTTGTCACTTGAGTGGCCAATTTGACCTACATGGACCAAAATCCAATTTAATTCAAATCAAAGTGAATTAAGCTAATCCAAACTTCATGACATATTTATTGATCATCATAGGTTAATCAATTATCATGAATTGGGTCAAATCAAGTAAACCTAGCATGTTGACCAAGTCAACCCTTTAATCCATATGAACCAAACTAGCCAAATTGCAACCTAAACTAAATTGATTGCAACTAGTAGCTCAAATTCACTCCAAATTGATTATTGAACTTGACCAAAGCCTTTATCAAGCTAATGAGAGACCTAGTCAATTGACCATGAACTCAACTTGACCTAAAAGGTCAAATCAAGCCAAAATCAAATCAAACCTAAATTGATTAAAACAAAAGCTTGCAACATATTCCAATTGATCAATAAAACCCAAACCATGCCATGATTCAAGCTAATTTAGTCAATTGGGTCAAATTGGTCGACTTAGCCCAAATTGATCAAAAGGATCAAATTGGCCAAAATTCAAATTAAACCAAATTGATTGAAATCAATTGAGCCAATGCAATCCAAATAGTCATTTGAACTTAACCCAACTCTTGGTTTGACTCAATTTGATTAATTGGTCAACCTAACCCATTTTGACCCAATTTGACCCAAATGAGTCAAATTAACCCAAATTAAACCAAATGAACTCCAAATAACATGAAATTTGGTCCAACTTACTTTAGACTCATTTCAAATTTGCTCAATTCAAATTCAATGCTAAATAACCACTTTGCCCTTGGGTCAAGGGCATCCCATGAGAAAAGAAACTTGCCCAAGTGGTCATTTCTCTTCCTTGGCCACTTGGCACTCATCCATTGGTCGATATAAACACCAAGGACACTGATTTTCTAACCCAATGAGTGGTTGGGGTAGCCATGACTCATGGGGAGGTAAAATCATCTCAGCTCTCCCATTGGAACACTTGGCATGAAGGTTTCTCACCTCCCCTTGGCTAGGACACCCATTTATCCTTCATGGCAGCCACTTTTCATATGTTAGCCAACCAAAGTGAGCCACCTAGAATGATTCTCTTTCATTCCCAACCACCTCAAGCCAAATGACAAGGGTCTGAAGCTAAAAATTTAAAAGAAAGGGAGATTTTCATTCACTTTTCAAACCTATGCATTATAGGCTGAAGCATTGACCCATTCCTCTCATTCTCCTTCTCCTAGAGCTCCCAAACACATTGGCAATCACCCCCACTTCATTTTGGAGAGAAATACTCCAAAATTAAGTCAATTTCGATGAGAAAATGATGATAACTGATGGAATCTTCATTTTGACGTGAAGGCGGAGATTCAAGCTCATTCCAAGGCCTCTTTCACTCTGTAATGCGGGTCATCACCATCGCCAAAAATCATCCCCGGTGAGGTTACTTCAAAAACCATAGCTGGCCTTAGGAACCTTCATTTGTGACATTTTTTGCATGATTTTTAGGAATTTATCTTAGATAATCCTGCATTTTTTCTTTAAATCATCCAAATTAGAAAATAGATATTTTATGGTGTGAATCGGCGTGAAAATGAGTCCATTTGGACAGGTTTTCACTTAAAATTCCTCAGTTTTCTCCTTAATATCCCGTTTTATTGTTCATGACTGGCAAATAGCGGTAGTCGTTCAATCCGATTGTTTGCGGGATCGGATGGCTCGGATCGCATGCGACGTCGATTCGGGCCTTTGGATTGTTTGATGTATGGACCATCGATCCGCGTTATGATCGCATGTTAAACACGCGCCGATTATGTGATCTGTGCCTCTAGATCATATGATTTGATCTGGACCGTCCGATCTGTGATTGAACGACCATCAAATCGCTGGCCAAAGTCAACCCCGCCGCTCGAATCATGCTTGTTTACGACGTGGTGACCGCGCCATGTGGCATGCATGTGCCACACGACATGCATCCAATCATGGTGCCATGGCGTGTGCCGCTTGCGTGTCACGCGGTATTGACCGTGTAAGTAGGAAAATCAGATTTTTCAGATTTAAAAAATTATTTAAATTAGCTAAAATTTCAAAAATTTATAGAAAGTAAAATACTTAACCATAAATTGCAAATAATGGATCATTGGATTTGCCTTTTTAAGGGCAATCCAACAAACCCAAAATCTCCAAATTTTACTAAGTATTTTTATTTTAATTTGAGTTTTAGTAAAAATCAAATTTTATTAATTAAACCAAAAATACATGTGAGATTAAGTTAAAATTTTCAGAAATTTAAATTGAAGTTAAAATACACCTACCATAAAATTTTTAAGTCAAAAGAACTTTTGGATTAAAATATATTGAATTTTAAGGTTCAAATGATTTATTTTAATAAAATAAATGAAAAAACTTCATAAAAATCACTTAAATCAACTAAAACTTCCTAAATTCATAACTAATTATAGAAAGATCCAAAAAAATACAAACTCATGTTCATATTAAAGATAATTCAGAGGATAATCCAATAAAATTATTTCTAATTGAATTTGAATTGTAAATTTTCCTAAATTAGGGTTTATTTAAAAACTTAATAACCTTAATTACTCTCTAATGACTTCATTAATTAATTTTGAACTTCTTAGGAATGTTTAGTGGGATGACTTCTATGTCCCCTAATTTTCTTGGAATTTATTAATGAGTTAATCAAAATTAATTAATGAACCCTTAATCACTCTCTTAATATAATTAAGCTTAATTAAGCATGTGAATAATGGTTTAATTATATGATTAAGTTAATTAAACTTTTTTTAAGTGAAGAGGGGATTTATGGAATGGGTTTGGGGTATTTTCCCCAAGTCATTCTCTAAACCCCTTTCCTTTTTTAATCTAAATTTAATTAAGGGATAATCCACTAATGACCTACTTAATTAATTTGATAAAATTTTCAAAGCATTCCAGAACTCAATCACTTCCTTCTTGGGTAGATGCATAGGTGTTCAATAACCTAAGTAGTTTAAGGAAATCATACCTAACGCACATGTGTGGGAAGGGTTATGAAAGTACTTAAATTAAACCCTTTAGCTTAATTAATCATTAATTATGAGCCAAATGCATTAGGCCCTTTCTTTCTAGGATTGTTGATCTAAATTTCTTGTAGTTTTATGTCATACATTGGATCATAATTATTTGAAAATATGTCAAAGTGGTATAGGTAAGGGGTAATTAATGAACTTAATCTACACTTAACAACCAAAGCATAAAATTAATCTAATCACCTAAAATTAAACTAAAAAATAATACACATGTGGGAATGGGTTAAGACCAAATCTTTTCACACTTTCCTAATTCAAATCAAAATCAAAACAAAATGAAAGTCTCTTTAAACAACATTTGATTCTCTTTAAATGATCTTACTTCATAAGATTATCTTTAGGAATTAATTAGGGTGAGTGAAGTTACATGCTTACATCACTTTATTTCTTTCCTGGCATGCTAAATGTGTATGTCATATGAAAATCATGCATTCATGTGTTTTGAAAATAAAATTAAAATGAAAATTTCCTTTATGTCAAATTGCATGTTTTGGCTGAAGTAAGATATGAATGGCTAGTATCACTACTAAATCCAAAACTATTTTCAAAACTTATAAACCAAACATTACAAATGAAAAGTATGATATCTATAAGTACTTATGAGCTTTCATGTGAATAGTATAAAATGTGTTATGTGATTTTTCCTCTCTTTCTTAACAAAGGATTGCATAGGATTTGCAAAGCGTATAGTCCATTTGAAAAGGACATGACACTTGTTTGAAATTTATTCTTATACATTCGTATGTCATGACTCAAGAAGGAATTCCACATCACACATATAAATTAAACAAATAAACATAAACTTTTTGCATGATTCTCTTTCCATGCATTTCTTTTTGTATATGCGCATGTATTTAAGAAAAGTGGTATATTAGACAACCTTGCGAGGCTTTGAAAGTAGGTCTTGTACCTTACACTCCTGGTGCTAATAATGGCGTTGTACTCACTTATGTCTTTTATACTTGTAAATGTGCATATAAAAAATGGATAAAAGAGTCACTCTCTTCTACTAAATAAATAAATATAAACTTTTTGCATGATTCTCTTTTCATGCATTTCTTTATGTACATACATATGTATTTAAGAAAAGTGGTATATTAGTCTGAACAACTCCGGGGTTGCGAGGCTTTAAGTAGCCCTAAGTAGGTCTTGTGCCATACACCCCTAGTGCTAACAATGGCGTCATACTCACTTATGACTTTTATACTTGTAAATGTGCATATGAAAAATGGATAAAAGAGTCACTCTCTTCTACTAAACAAACAAACATAAACTTTTTTCATGATTCTCTTTCCATGCATTTTGTTTTGTACATGCACATGTATTTAAGAAAAGTGGTATATTAGTTTGGACAACCCCTGGGTTGTGAGGCTTTAAGTAGCCCTAAGTAGGTCTTGTACCTTACACTCCTAGTGATAACAATGTCGTCGTACTCACTTATATCTTTTATACTTGTGAATGTGCATATGAAAAATGGATAAAAGAATCACTCTCTTGTACTTAACTAAATCATGCATACATGAAACATTCCAAATTTCCTTAAGCAACCTATCTTGGCATTCATCATTAAGGTGTGCTAAATACTTGTATCGCATGTATAGATATGCTTAGGATTCATTCATGTGCATGATACACATGTGGGAAAGAAATAAAATGTTGTGTGTTTTGTGATAGTAATTCACTTTACTTAATCTTGAAAGGCCTTTCTTTTTTAATAGGTTCATTTAGAAAAAATCTAAATTTAGGATTAATTAAAACATAAAATAAAACATCAACCAAATAAAAATCATTAATGAATCTACCTTAGAAATCATAAGGTAGGGAGGAAAGAGAAGTTATCTTCTCTTTTCCTCTCTTTTCAACCTTTAGTAATTAAGTAGGTTCATTCAAACCAAATCAAATCATCAAATAAAATTAACCCAAATCAACTAAATAACTTAAATTGAAACCATCCTCTAAGTCAAACATTTTCATACTTAGAAAATCTAAACCTTAAAGCCTAGCTAAGCAGACCACACAAACCTTACATGACACACACATTAGGCTAAGTCACCACTTCTAGTCCTATGTTAGGGCGATGCATGGTTTGAAGTTTACTTTTATTTTATGATGTGATATTTTAGTCTGGATGTTAGGGTGTATTTGCGTAGAATGAATGGTAGGATGATTTAGTCTAATCATTATCTTCTATAGGGGATTATGCTTAAGGAGTGCTTTAATAAAAAAATAACTTTTGCTATGCAAGTTGCTTATACCCCTAAGTATAATCCAAAATAGGCTAGGTGGACTTGTTCATCCATGTGTGGGATACTAAGTCCACTTTGTTTATATACATACTTGGGAATGACAGGTTTGTTTAGCTAATCTTTTTTTTGCAGGCTTTAGTTAGATTTACTTTTTTCCTTTTCATGTAATTTTTCAATTAGGATTTTGGAATGATTATTATGGGGGATTAGGATGAACATTGGTTATAAGACTATGTCTTTTTTACCATGTGAAACTTTTGGAGCATCCACATTCCAACCATCCAAAAGAAAGAAGAAAGAAAAGAGAAGAAAGAAGAAAGAAAAAAAGAAGAATGATGACCCCCATAACATGAATTCCTTTTTGTAATTCATTTGTAATCCGGGTTGTATAAGATTAGAGCTCTGCTACCCAATTTCTTTTTCGAGCTTGTGCAATCGAGCCCGATTACAAATGGCATCTTATTCTTTTACGCTAGCTTTATAAAATATTTAATATTTGTTTAGCTTGGGCATTAAGATGGTATATTTTCCTAGTTTCTTTCTTGCTTTGATGTAAGGCCTGGATGACGATTAGGCTCTTTGGGAAAAATAAATTTTCTACCCAATTTAGTCAGCTCAAAAATAAGAATGAATAACTCATAGCTTCATCTAAAGCTTTGGCTATAAATCAAGATAAAAGAATTAGCAACCCCTTAGTTGGATGTTGTATTTTTTTCTATCATCATGCATAAAAAGCATATTATCTTACTCTTGATTTGGTGGGCTTCCACCCATGCTAGAGAACTTGGGTTGACTTTTGAGAGCAATGGTGGAAACTCACCTCCTTATTATTGATTATTGGCACACAAACAATTTCTCATGCATTAGGAATATCATCTTATAAGCCTGTGTCAAATTAATAGTCCAAAATGAAAAATAAAAATAAAACAAAATTTGCATTAGATTTAAGTCATTAATTGATGCCTTACATGATATAGTCTCTTAAGGAGTGTGTTTAAGGACTTAGTCTCTTTCTAAATAAATAATAACCTTGCTATCTTGCAAAAGCATATGACTTGCCTACATGTATTTAAAATTATAGGAGGAGTTAGTTGGCAGCCACCGACAAATAGTTGTAAGTCTAACAGTCGGGCAGATTATCCTCTCTTGTGGAGGTAACCCATATGACCATTTTTGCTTTAGATTTAGGTTGTGCTTTGGCACTTTCCAAAACTCTCTAGATTTAGGTTCTGAGGTTGTTATTTTCCTTTGGGGCTGTGAGGATAAATCCTCACCTCTTAGACATTTTCATGATCTTGTGTTTTGGATAGTTTGAGATGCTCGCTGGGTTTCCAAGCATCGTGAGCATCTCCTACTTATCTTTCTTTAGCTTCGATAATAACTCTTCCCCTTTGATCAATCTGAGTTGATATTCTAAAATAAACCAATTTATTGATAAACTAACCTTCAAAATCTTTGAAGACAACGGTCATTTGCCTTAATCGTGAGTATTCCTAAGGATGTAATTAACTATGGGAGCTTGCCTCCATAGAAAACTTAACGAACTCGATTTAAAATAAACTCTACTTTACTTTTCCATGTAAAGTAGGGGAGGAATCACTGGTACATATGCAGACCCATTGTCCTTAGGAGTTCTTATTCAAGTTATTAGGTCCATTGTAGGGTGGTGACTTCTATCTTTTGAGATAGTACACCTCTCCTCAATGTCATACCTGATCACCCTAATAAGAACATCTACGAATCTACGTGATGTCCAAATGCAAAGAGTATATTTTTATCTTCATTTTATCCACATAGATTAAAGATGAAAGTATACACTTAGAAATGAATATTTTCACCACAGTGACTTTCACTCAATTTGAGTTTTATTGGAAATAGAATTAGCTAATTACTCTTTAATTACTTCACCAATTAATTCCAAACTTCCTAGGATTAATTAGTGGGATGACATCTGCCTCCCATGATTTTCTTGGAATTTACTATGAATTAATGCGGAGAATTGCTTGTTTCATCTCTAATCACTTCCCTAATTAATTAAATAATTAATTAACCTATTAAATACTGATAAATTCATTAATTAAGATTATTAATCATCTTGAAATAGTGAATTGACTTAGGGAATGATATTAGGATTTCTTTTCCAATCTTTTCCCCTATGTCTATTTCACATTGATAAAGACTTAATTAATTTGTAAATTGACTAATGATTTAATTACTTCATTAAATAGCTTAATTAACTAAACTCAAAACCAAATTATTCCAGAACTTGATTCCTATAATTAATTACTAAGTTGTAAAGAGAGAGAAAGAGAAGAAAAATTCTCTTTCCCTCCCTACCTTAAGTAATTTCTAAAGTGGATTCATGTTTTAGTTTTATTTAGTGAATGTATTATTATATGTTTTAATTAATCCTAAGTTTAGATCAACTCTAAATAAGCCTATTAAAAAAAGAAAGGCATTTTAAGATTAAGTAAAGTGAACTATTTTCACAAAACACACATGACTTCATTTCTTTCCCAACATGTATAACATGCACATGGATGAATCCTAAGCATATCTATACACACTAAATGGCAATATTTAGCACACTTTATGATGAATGCTAAGTGAGTTACTTAAGAAAATTTGAATGCTTATGATGTATGATTTTCATTAAGTAGAAAAGGGGTTTCTTATCCAATTTTCACATGCACAAATGAATGTATGAAAGGCATAAGTGAGTACGGCGCTATTGTTAGCGCCAGGGGTGTAAGATATAAGACCTACTTAGGGCTAATTAAATCCTCACAGCCCCGGGGTTATCCAGACTAATATACCACTTTCCTTAAATACAAGCATATGTATAAAAAAATGAATGGAAAAGAAAGGAGGCAAAAAGTTTGTATTTGTACTTGTGGATTTGTTTATGAAATTTATATGTGTAAATGTAGGGATCCTTCTTGAGTTATAACATGGAAGGCGATAAGAGTAGATTTAAGCAAGTTTTATGTTCTTTTAGGAGAACTATACACTTTGAAAATCTTATTCAAATCCTGTTAAGAGGAAAGAAATGAAGCAAACATAAGACACATTTTTAGATTCACATGCAAACTTATAAATAAAATATAAGTAACACACTTTTAGTTTTGGTAATTAATTCATATATTTTGAAAATAATTTGGATTTAATAGTGATAATAGTCATTCATATTTCTACTTCAGTCAAAACATGCAATTTTACATAAAAAAATATTTTATTTTAATTTTTATTTTTGAAAAGCATGAATGCATCAAATATATATGACATACACATTTAGCATGTTAGGAAATAACTAAAGTGATGAAAGCTTGTAAACACATCCACCCTAATTAATTCTTAAAGACAATCTTACGAAATAAGAAAGCTTAAAGCAAATCAAATTATTTTTAAGGAAGGTTTGATTTTATTTTGAGTTTGATTTAATTTGAGAAATTTGAGGTGAGTTTTTTATTCCTAACCCATTCCCACATATAATGGTTATTTTAGCTTAATTTTTAGGTGATTAGATGATTTTTATATGTTGCTTAGATTAATGTATGAATTAAGCTTGTTAATTATCCCTTACCAATACCACCTTAGTATAACTAATCAAATAATTATGAACCAATGAGATGACATAAAATCTCATAAGGAATTTAAATTTGCAATGAACCTAGGAAGAAAGGGGTCTAATGCAATTTGGCTCATGATTAATGATTAATTAAACTAAGGGGTTTAAGCTTAAGTACTTTCAAAACCCCTCTCACACATATGAGTTAGATTTTGATTTCCTTAATTGTACTTAGGCTCTTGAACATTTAAACATCTACCCAAGATAGATTAATTAAGGTCTGGAAAGTTTTAGAATTTTTTGAAATTAATTAAGGAGATAGTTTGTGAATTAACCTTTAATTAAGGATGGATTAAGGAAGAAAAGGGGGCTTAGGGAATATCTTAAGGAAAGTATCCCAAAATTATTTCCTAAACATTACATTCACTTAATCAAAACTTAATTGGCTCAATCAAAGGGTTAAACCACTAATTATACCATTAATTAAGCTTAATTACATAAAGGGGGTAATTAGAAATTAATTAAGCAATTCCTCTAATTAAACAACCAATAAATCCAAAGAAAATTAGGGGTGGGAGAAGTCATCCCACTAATCATGCTCAAGAAGTTTGGAATTAATCAGTAGTGTAATTAAAGGGTAATTAGCAAAATATCATTCCTAATAAAACTTAAATTTAGAGAAAAGAACTATTCAAAATCAATTAAAATAAATTTTAGAATATTTTAGATTCAATTATCTATTCAATGCAATTTATTTCATATTTTTATGACTTTTCTAAGCTTAGATATGAATATTTGAAGTTTCCTTGATTAATTAGTAATTAAACAAGCCTAATTAAATGTTTAATCTCGTCGACGCACGTGGGCCGTTGAAGCGGCATGCACTTTCTACGTGGTAAGATGGGATTGGGCCTTTAACTTATCACATCATGGCACCACATCAGCGACGGTGCTATGCGCTTTCTCCTCAATCATCCGATCAAGGATCGGATGGCTGAGATTAAAGCTGCAGATCAAAAGAAGAAATCCGTGAGTGCTACGTGTTTTAATCTCGACCGTCCATCCAAAACATGTTGATGGATGACCAGAGATTTATCCCTATAATTCCCTGTGGGAGAGGAGATTCGCCCATCTTCAAGGACATGATCTGAGCTCGATTGAGCTCGGATTGGATCCAAACTCAACCCACACCATCAACATGCAACCTAGATCACATCTAACGGCTTTCATCCCATGGAATTAAACTTTCTTTCACAAAGCTCCACACTATGGCTAGATCAAGCTCAGAAAAATGGTTTACCTCACCGATTTGAGAAGCTTTGTCTAACAAGATGACTTTTTGAGAGTTTGAGGTTTTGAGATTGAGTTGTTGCTTCTAGAGGTAAACTCCACCTTGAACTCCTTGCGATCTTGATCGAACTAGCACCCCTCTTGCCTTTAGAGTTTGGGAAATAGCTTGGACAAGTTCGATTGGGGTCCCTGAGGGAGCTTGCAAAGGGAATTAGGCTAGTTTTAAGTGTGGAGTGAGATTTGATTTTGGTTTTCTTCCCCTATTTTTAGCTTGAGAAATCAAGAAAATTGGAAGTTCAAACTCTCTCTAGGAAGCTTGGGAAGAGTAGCTAGGGATTGCTCTGAGTTCTTATGCTTCAAACTGTGGAGAGTGATTGAATTAGAGTGTATCTCCCTGAGCAATCGACGACGAGAAGGATTGTGCCATTTTGATCCAATTAAGCTCATGCCATGAGTTTGTATGCCGCTAGGGGTGTTGAGAGAGTGGAATGGTGAACTTCCCATGTGCTTGGATTGAGTGGAAGGAGGATTCAATGTGCCATTTCAAGGCATGTGGTCTTGGCCATTGGGCTGGTTACAAGTGCACACACTCCCTAGTGTTCACTTGATCCACTAAGAGAGTGATAAGTGGTTATGAAGAGGATTTGAAAAAATTCCAAGTGGAATTGGCCAAAGTTTTACCTACGGCCTAAAGGTAAAATGGTCATTTGACCTTGATTTTAGTTTGGGCGTGTTTAATATGATGAGAAAATAGGTTTGGCCAAGTTTCATTGAATTTGGAGTTGGTTTGATGTGATTTGGCTCATGTTGACCCATTTAGGTCAAAATGGGTCAACTTGGGTCAAGTTGACCAAATGGTCAAATTAGGTCAAACTAAGGGTTGGGTCAAGTTCATATGACCATTTGAAATGTTTTGGTGGCTTTGGTTTGGTTCAATTTGGTTTAGGTTTGAATTTGGTTCATTTGATTCATTTAGGTCAAATGGGTCAAGTTGACCAATTTCACCCATTTGACCTATTTGAGCTAGGTCATGGGTAGGTTTAGGTTTGGTTGGTAATATGAAATGGATTGGTATCTTTTATCCAATCAATTTGGTTTATATTTGAATTTGGTACAATTTGACCCTTTAGGTCAAGTTGGGTTCATGGTCAATTGGGCTAGTTAGGTCTAGTTGGCCAGGAGGCTTTGGTCAAGTTCAACAAGTGATTTGGAATGAACTTGACCCATTGGTTTCAATCAATTTGGCTTAGATCAAGTTTTGGCACATTTTGACTTTAAGTCAAATTGGGTCAACTTGGATCATGGCCAATAATCCGCCAGTTAGGCTCAAATGTTGACATGGTCGAGTTCAAACATTGGTCATGAATGAACTTAGATCAATGGTTTCAAATAATTTGACCTATGGTGGATTTTGGCTATGTTAGGTTTCATTTTGACTAAGTGTTGACTTGGTCAACCCTTAGGTTCAACTTGGTTTGAGCTAATTTGAGTGATTGATCATCTCATGATGATTGGTGATCATGATGAGAGGCTTAGGTGGGATTAGTACAATCCAATTTGGTTAGGATTAGAATTTGGCTCATAAGGGTACTTTAGGTCACTTTGGGTCAAGTGAGCCTAAGTGGGTCAAATGGCTTGGTCAAAACATGGTTTGAGTTTGATTGAACTCACATATGGAATAATGACTGAAATATAAATCCATTTGCAAGTGGTATGAAGTCAAATGGGTTTAGATTCATTTGACAATTTCAAGTTCAAAGGGTGAACATGAGTTTGATTTGGGCTTTATTTTTTTGAATTGAGTTTTGGTTAAGTGATTGATGTTTATATTTATATTTGGATGTATGATTGATGGATTGATTGAATCATGAAGAAAAATCAAGGGTTTGGATTGATTTGAAATTGATTTGGCTAAGTTCAAGATTTTGACTTGAAAGGCTTAGGTTGGATTTTGAATGAATTTGAGTTTGATTTTTGGAATTGGTTTTGATTGTTTGAATTTATATTTCATTTATATATGTGAATATAAATGGGTTATGAGAAAATTTCATGAATTTGAAGTAATTTGAAGTTGATTTGAGCTAAGTCCTTAAGAGGGAATTAAAGGACTTAGGAAATATTTTGGAATTTGGATTTGATTGTTGGATTTCGTTTGATTGATTTTAATTTATAATTCATTTATATATGTGAATATAAATGAGAATATAAATGTGTTGTGAGAAAAATTCATGAGTTTGAATTGATTTTATTTGATTTAGGCTAAGTCCATAAGAGGGGATCAAAGGACTTAGGAGAGATTTTGAACTTGGAATTTCAATCATGGGTTTCAATCACGGTCTTCAATCATTTGATATTTATTTGAGTTTAGAGAAAATTAATTAGGCTAGAATTGATTTAAGTTTGATGTAGATTTGATTTGATTTTTGACTTGAAGGAAGGAAGTGAGGAATGATTCAAGCTAAGGGTAGGCAAATTTTCCTAACACTCCTAATTCATGACCTATTCCTATGGCTAACTCTTCTAAGTCTCTAGGGCTAGGTTGAGTGTCCATGTAATCACTAGATGTGTCTTAAGACTAAGGAACTCTTAAAGTCTAATAGGAATCCTATGTCTAAGATGGAGATGTTGAGAGCTCATCCTAAAAATGAGGTCAACACTCCACTTCCTCCTCCAAGTCTATTTCTCGCTCCCTTTTACTTTCTTTTTCTTTTTCTTTTTCTTTTTCATTTACTTTTTCTTTTTCTTTTTCTTTTTCTTTTTCTTTTATTTTTTAACTTTGTCCAAGTTCATGAGAATAGACTTGTTAATTTTAAGGGAGGTAGTAGGCCACATCTTCATATATGCCGACCTCGTGAATTATAAATGGCTTGAGATCTCCTTTAACATACTAGGCCATCCCACCCCTCACAAACTTCATATACTGATGTAGAGAAGATGGAACTATGTTATTTTCATGTATCCATGGTCTCCCAAGCAAAGCATTGAAGGATGTGTTTGAGTCTATAATGTGAAATCTAGCTTCAGTCTTCCAATCATCTATCTGTAATGGCAACACTATGGAGCCTAAAGCCCTCTCGTCTTGCTCATTGAATCCTCTCAACATCATCCTTTTAGAACTGAGTTTGGAGATGTTGATCCTCAAGTAGGCAAGGGTTTTAGACTTATAACATTAACTGATGCACCGGGGTCAACCAACACTCTTGATAACTTGAATATGCCCATGTCCACTATGATGTAGAGGGGACGGTTGTGTCTGATCATCCCTAAAAGCAGGTCTTCATCATTGAATGTGACTCTTTGGACATCCTTCGAGTGGCATGCCTCCTCTTCAGTAGTAGTTAGTTGAGCTAAGCAAATGTTAGGATCAAGTAGAGCCTTGATTAGAGATTCCCTCATCTCATTAGATAAGACAAGTACATCATATATTCTTAACTTAGGTAGCAACTTTCTAAGGTGGGCAATGACGTTGTAATCAACTCTAGCTTGATCCACTATAAGCATATCCATATGTGGAGCATCTTGTGGAAGAGCTATCTTCTCACTAAACCCACTGACTTGCTTACCCTTATCCTGAGGTGTTACCCTAGGAGGTAGAGCTTTTCCACTGCATAGGTTGACTTCAGTGACTTCATGTAGCGAGTTGATAAAAAGTTCTACCTGCTCATCGGGTATACCTATAGCTTCTCCTATGAGACCCTCAGAGTCAGATGACTCCAAGTTTATCTCAATGGGTGAACCTAATTGATTCAAAAAAGAAAAGTCTGATCTGAATCATAAGAAAAATGATCAAAATTATTTGTGCTATTATTGTTATTATTTAAATATAGAGAGCTTTCAATTAAAATGAGATCATCAAGACTATCAAAAGTTGAGAAGATATAAGTAGAATATGCCTTATTCATTGATTTCTTTCTAAATGGAGGTTTATGATAGAAATTGAGTAAAGTAAGCAAAGAGAGAGGTTTAGTGCTCTCATCCGCAGATACAATATGTCTGCTAGAAGAAGAGTTGGATGAGCTAGACGATGTGGTTGTAGCTACAACTGTGGAAGGAATGCTTGACTTGGACGGTGGTTGCGCTACTTGACTATCCCAGGCAAGTGTGGATTGCTGCTGCTGTTGTTGAGCTCCCACTTTCCTCAAGTTATCTTTGGAAACTTACAAACCTTCCTTGGTATTGGAGGTTTGAGCTACCTAAGGCATCTGCAAGGAAAGTTTCTTTATTTTAGAAATAATTTTCTTAGAGGTTTGGGATAAGGAAATATGCCAACCTTCTTTTATCTTGAGAGGATCACATGTATCCCCAAGGATTACCCTAACAGAACTAGATGGTTATTCTAATAAGTAATCCTTAGGGGTAATTATGGCACCCAACTTGTAGTTGTGCTCAAGCTAGTCCTTAAAGGTGAAGCAATCCTCTAAGAGATATCCAAACATGCGGTGGTAGGGGAAAAGTTAGGATCATCACTCTTGCCCTCTTCTTCCAGCTTCTTAGGCTCAGGTAGTTGAAAATCAGGCTTCTTTAAGAGGTTCTTAAAGATCTTCTTGATTACCTCTCTCTTAAATGAATAAGGCATGTTTTTTTTTATCTAAAAAAGCATGTGGGTATACCAGTGGATAAGAATATTGTTCTGAGTATATGGATAAGGAGGTATATAATAGAGGCTACTGTGGTAGCCCATCCACCATTAATCGCTCGATCTGAGCTCACTCGAGCTTGGATTCACTCCAAAATAACCCCACACCTTCATGTGAGGGGTCTACGAAGATCCAATGGCTAAGATTGGCTCACATGTAAATTTTCTTCACAAAGCTCCAACAAATTTTTTCCTAAAGCTCGAGTTCAATGGATTTACCTCACCAGAGCTAATATTGACAGTTCGTACACTTGAGGAAGCTTCATCTAGTTGAGAAGAAGCCTTGTTGAGCAGCAATTGGATTAGTTCCAAGTGGATTTCTTGGTTGGCCAAGAATGTGCTTTGGAGCTTTAGGTTTGATCGAAGTCCATCCTCCGGTGGATTTGGAACTTGGGGGAAGCTTCAGTTGGCTTTGACGAGGTGCGTGGAAGGTGTAGGAACAAGTAATTGGGTTTTGATTGAGAAATAGAGAAGTTGGAATCAAAGAAGAGTTCCCCTATTTTGGCTTTGCTCAGGAAGAAGAAATCTGAAGTGGGGAGGCTTTAGAATCGCTCGACAGCTTGCTAGGGAGTTTCATTTCTCTCTTGGGAGCTCAGATGATGCGAATGGTGTCAATTGCTACTTGAATTGAGGGGGGTATATCCCTCAATTGGCTGAGGTGGATGGACGAGATTGTCTCCCATTTTTTGGCCGGCCAATCACCGTTAGAGCACCGGAGTTATCCCCATCAGGTCCATGTGGCTCGGTTTGAGTGGAGGAATGCTTGGGAGGTGGCTCAAGGCTTGACATGGCTGATGACTTCTTCCTTTATCTATAGGGTTCTCGATTTGGGAGGGAGGTGAGTTAACTCACCTCCCTCTGGTTCATGGCAAGCCTAGCGCACTTAGGGTGGGCTAGGTGGCTAAGTGAGACCCCAAAATGGGTGTTTGATGGCTGCTAAAGGGAAATGAAAGAGGACTTTGCCAACTTTATCAAAACCCCACATAAAAAGGCATATCTAAGGGAGATTTGCCTTGGGTTTGGCTCCAATTGGGTTTGAGCTAACCTAGGATGGGTTGGTGTCAGGTTAGGTCAGCTCCCAAGGTCCCATGGGTTGGTTTCATGGGTTTTGACTCAATTTGGTCAAATGGGTCAATTTGGGTCATGTTGGGTTAGGTTGATCAATTGGTCAAATTGGATCAAACCAAGGCTTGGGTTAGGTTCAAATGATGATTTGAATTATTTTAGTTTAAGTGGTTTCAATTAATTTGGCCTAGGTTTGATTTTGGCTCATTTGAATTCATATATGTCAAATGTTGGCCAATTTGACCAAATTGGCCAAATTGGCTTGAGTTGGGTGTTGGTTCAAGTTCAATTGGTTAATTAAAATGATTGTAGGCTTTGGTTTGAATCAATTTGGATTTAATTTGAATTTTGGCCAATTTGACATTTTAGGTTAATTTGGGCTAAGTCAATTGGGTTCAATTATGGCGTTCAATAATCAATTTGGAATGAACTTGAGTCATTGGTAGTCAATTTAGGTTGGATCATGATTTGACCCATTTTGGCCTTTAGCCAATTCCAATCTTTGGGTCAAATGGCTGATTGGGTTTGATTTGGTTCAATTGATGGTTAAGTCATGTTCAATCATTGATTATGGGTTGGTGTGAATCAATGGTTTCAATTGATTTGGTGTTTGCTGAGTTTTGGCTAATTTGGGTTTCATATAGGCTAAGGGTTGACTTGGTCAAATGACCAAGTTGACTTGGTTTGACCTAATTCAAGGCAATTGATCATCCTAGGGTGATCAATGATCATGGTATGAAGTTTAGATAGGCTTGGTTCAATTCAATTTGGGTTGCATTAGAACTTGGTTCATATGGGTTCTTTAGGCCACTTTGGGTCAAGTGGACCTAAATGGGACAATTAGCTAGGTTTTGGTTTGATTAAGGTTTAGTTGGATTTATGTATGAGTTTAAGACTAAAATATTAATCCAATTGCAATTAATTTGTACTTCAATAGGTTTTGGTTCATTTGAAAATTTCAAGTCGAAAGGGCTAAGTTGGGCTCGACTTGGGTTGACTTCAATTTGGCTAGATGATTGTAGGTTTCATTCATATTTGGATAGATGATTGAAGGAATGATTGATTCAAGAGAAAAATCCATTGATTTTGGTTTAATTTAGGTGAGTTTTGGCCAAGTTCAAGGAATTGGCTTAAAGAGTTTAAATTGGGTTTTGATTTGATTTTAGATTTGGTTTTGGCAACTTGAATTTATATTTCATTTATATTCGTGAATATAAATGAAGATATAAATGACTTATGAGAAAATCACTTGAGTTTAGAGTGATTTGGAAGCAAATTTGACTAAGCTCAAAAAGGCTAAGGAGGAAATTTATTTAGTTTAATTTAGTTTTAATCATTGGGATGTGGGTTTCATTTACATTTGTGAATATAAATGAATATATGATTGATTTATAAAGAAATAAATTAAGCTTTACTTAATTTGAATGGGATTTGGCTAAGCTCACGGAGGTAGGTCCATATGGTTTAAGATGGGCCTTAGGAGATTGAATTGACTTTGGAGAAAATCAATTGAATTTGGATTGATTTGAATTTGATTAAGGGATAAGTCCATAAGGTAAAATCATAGAGCTTAGAAAGGATTTTGATTTTAGATTTAATTATGGGTTTCGATCATTTGATTTGGAATTTGGATTTAGTATTTGAATTGAATTTGAGATTTGGTTTAAGAAGGTAAACAGAGGTTGGGCTTAGGCCATAGGATGGGCAAGTCTCCCTAAATCCCTATGGCATAATCTACCCCTATGGCTAACCCTTCTATGTCTCTAGGCTTAAGTTAAGTGTTCACCTAATCACTATAAGTGTCTTAAGACTAAGGAACTCTTAGTGTCTATAAGAGTCCTGGATCTATGATGAGGAGGTTAAGAACTCACTCTAAAAGTGAGGTCAACAATAATTAAAAGATTTAGCAACCCCTTAGCTATATGATTGTATGTATCACATCATGTATGCATATCCTTCTTTCTTGAATATGGGAGATCTCCATCCTTGCACGATAGAGGAATGCTTGTTGACCTCATTTTTAGAATGAGCTCTCAACCTCCCATCTTAGACATGGGACTCCTCTTAGACACTAAGAGTTCTTGGTTAAGACACTTCTATTGATTAGGTGAACACTTAACCCTAAGAGACTTAGAAGAGTTAGCCATAGGAATGGTCATGCCTTGGGTGTTAGGAAAACACCCTATAGCTTAAACCAAATCCTTGCTTCCTTCCTTCAAGTCAAACTTCAAATTCAAATCAACTTCAACTCCAAACCAACTTCAAACTAAAATCAATTCGAGCTTAATTGATTTTTCTCAAATTCAAATCAACTTCAAATTCAAATCAACTTCAAATCCAAATCAACTTCAAACTCAAATCAATTTCAATTCCAAATCAAATCCTAAATCAATTCCAACTTAATTGATTTTTTTTCTTAAATTCAAATCAATTCCAAAACTCAAATCATGAATCAATTCCAAATGATTGACATTCATGATCAATTCCAAATTCAAAATCCTTAAGTCACTTTGATTTCATCTTATGGACTTCAAATCAAATCAAATCAAACCAAATTCAAAATATTTTCTCATAATCCATTTATATTCTCATTTATATTCATAAATATAAATGAAATATAAATTCAAATCAACTTTAAACCAAAACCAAATTCAAAGCTCAAATCCAAATCCAACCTAAATCCAACTAAACTCTTTCAAGTCAAATTCTTGAACTTAACCAAATTAACCTTAAATCAATTCAAACCTTTGGATTTTCTCTCCAAACAGCTAATCCTTCAAACAAAAACCAAATTCAATCATAAAATTCAATCATCAAACCAAAACTAAATTCAAAACTCAAACCCAAATCAAACCCATGTTCATCCTTTGAACTTGAAATTATCAAATGAATCAAAACCCATTTGACTCCAAATCACTTGCAAATGGATTTATATTTCAATCATAAGTCCATATGTGAGTTCAACCAAACTTGAATCAAGCCTTGATCAAGTCAATTGACCCACTTAGGCTCACTTGACCAAAGTGACCTAAAGCACCCTTTTGAGCCAAATTCTAATCCTACCCAAATTGGATTGAACTAAGCCCATCTAAGCCTCACATTGAGCAATCAATCATCATGGGATGATCAATCACTCAAATTGGTCAAACCAAATCAAACATTTGACCAAGTCAACACTGAAACCCAAACTAGCCAAAATCCACCATAGGCCAAATTGATTGAAACCATTGATTAAAACCAATTCATGATCAATGATTGAACATGATCAACCATCATTTGAGAACTAGCAATTGGCCATGACCCAAGTTGACCTAAAAAGTCAAAATGTGTCAAATCTTGATCTAAGCCAAATTGATTGCAAATGGGTCAAATTCATTCTAAATCACTTATTGAACTTGACCAAAGCCTCAAATTGGCCCAGACCAACTAGCCCAATTGACCATGAACTGACAAGACCTAAAAGGAATCAAGCCAAAATCAAACCAAACCAAAATTGATTAAAACCAAAGCTTACAAAACATTTCAAATGATCAACCAAGCCTAAACCAACCCATGACCTAACCTAATTGGGTCAAATGGGTCAAAATGGTCAACTTGACCCATTTGACCTAAGTGAACCCAAATGAACCAAAACCAAACCAATGATACCAAAATATTTCAAACGATTATTTGAACTTGACCTAACTCATGGTTTGACCTAATTTGACCAATTGGTTAACTTGACCCAAGTTTCATTTTGACCTAAATGGGTCAACACGAGCCAAATGATGTCAAATCAATAGAAAATTCATTGAAAATTTACATAACCCATTTTTCAATCATGCCAAATCTGCCTAAATCAAAATCAAAGCCAAATGACCATTTTACCCCCTAGGTCAAAGGGTCACCTATGATCAAATTCACTTGGAATTTGATCATATTCCAACTCAAGACCACTTAGCATCCTCCTAGTGGACCATTTGGACACCAAGGAGGGTGGTGCACATGACCCAATGGGTTTTGGTCAGCCAAACCCAACCCAAAGCCAAAACCAACCACTCCACTCATAATTCTCCACATGGAGCACCTCCCACACTCATTTTAACCCATGTGCACCTCCACACTCCTACTCCCCTACCAAAATTCAACCACATAGCACTCCTAACAACCAAAACAACCCATTCCATAGGAATAATTTGATCAAAATGGCAAGGAGGCTCATGGTCATCCGATTCAAGTAGGGGGAGATATACTCACTCTCATTCCATTCCAATTCAGCACTCTTGCATTTGATTGAGCTCAGAGGATAGAAGGTAAGCTTCCCAAGCTCCTCCAAGCATTCCTAAGCTCAATTGAATTCTCTCTTCTCGATTTTGTCTAAGTCGAAAATAGGGAGGTTTGAGGACTTTCCAACCTACTCAATACCCAACCAAAGTTCAATTCCCTTTGAAAGTACCATCAGGGAGGCAAGTCAAGCTCACCCAAGGTGTTTTCCAAGCAACCAAGCCATGGGGAGGGAGCGTTAGACCAAAGCCGCAAGCCATGAAGCAAGCTTTGGTCAATTGGAAGATCCATTGCAAATTGAACCTTCAAACTCTCAACAGAGCTTCTTCTCCACTAGACGAAGCTACCTCAATAGTTGGAAGCACCTGTTATAGCCTCCAGTGAGGTATGCTTAAAAACCAAGCTCCCATTAAAATTTCTTTGGTCCTTTGTGAAGGGAAGTGTAATCCTAATAAATTTCTACTGTTGGATGTGCTTTTCCTTACTTATTGATGGCGTGGGTTGAATTCTAGCCCAATTCAAGCTCAAGTGAGCTCGAATCAAGCCAAGGAGAATTGACGGTCTCCGTCTCCCGCAGGCGAAGGCAGGGATGAATCATGGACCATCCATCCCCTATGTTTTGGATGGACGGTCCTAATTAAAACATGCTAGATCCATTGATTAATCCTTTAAATTCATGGGTTTTATCCTGGTCGTCCGATCAAGGAGAAAGCACGTGGCAGTCGCGGACATAGGATTTGACAACTTAAATAACCAATCTGTAGCCATGTGAAAAGTGCGCCGCATCGTCACATGGCAGATTAGTTATATTATATTTAATTATCCTTAATCACAAAACTTCATAATTAAATGTAAAAAAAAAATTAGAAAAATATATGAGGGCTCATTTTAAAGATAATTAGGAATCCAATAAAATTATTTCTAATTAATTTTGAACATAGGATTTTCTTTAATTAGGGTTTAATTAAAAACTTAATAACCATAATTACTTCATTAATTAATTCTAAACTTTTCAGGCATGTTTGGTGGGATGACTTCTTTAATTTTCTTGGAATTTATTAATGAGTTAATTAGGTAATCATTAATGAATCTAATTACCCCTTAATGAAATTAAGAATAATTAAACATGTGAATAGTGGTTTGATCACTTAATTAAAATAATTAAACATTATTTAAGTGCAAGAGATTTATGGAATGGTTTTGGGATATTTTTCCTAAGCTATTCCTTAACCCCTTTCTTCCTTAATCCAAATCTAATTAATGATCTTCTTAATTAGCTTAATCAAATTTTAAAATCAATCAACTTAATCAATCCTTTGGGTAGATCCTTGGGTGTTCAAAAGCCTAAGGTAAATTTAAGAAATCATTTCCAACCCACATGTGGGGTGTTATGAAAGTACTTAATTAAACCCTTGCTTAATTAATCAATGTGAGCCAATTACATTAGGCCCTTTCTTTCTTAGGTGCATTCTTGATTTAAATTTCCATGTGGTTGCATATCATATGTTGGCTCATAATTGTTGGGTTAATTATGTTAAAGTGGTGTAGGTAAGGGATAATTAATGGACTTAATCTACACCTTAATCTAAATAAAATATAAAATCAACTTAATTATTCTAAAATTAAACTAAATCAACACACATGAGGGAAATGGTTAGGACTAGCAAACACCCTTTTTATATTTCCTAATTCAAACTCAAAACAAAAATAAAAATCTCTTTAAGAAATGTTGATTCTCTTTAAATGATCTTATTTCATAGGATTGTCTTTAGGAATTAATTAGAGTAAAAGAAGTTACATGCTTACATCACTTTATTTCTTTCTAAGTATGCTAAATGTTGTATGTATATGAAATCATGCATTCATTTATATCTTTTGAAAAATCAAAATAAATGAAATGTTTCCTTTATGTCAAATTGCATGTTTTGGCTAAAGTAAGAATATGAGTGGCTATTATCACTACTAAATCAAAATTATTTTCAAAATTATAAATCAAAGACTATAAATGAATGTATTCTACTTATAAGTATTTATAAGCTTTCATGTGAATATAGCTTAAAATGTGTTATGTGGTTTTCTTCTTAACATGGTTTGTATAGGATTTGCAAAGTGTATAGTTCATTTGAAAAGAACATAACACTTGCTTAAATTTATTCACTCCCATGTCATGAATTAAGAAGGATCTTCACATATTGCACATATAAATTAAACAACCAACAAATCAAACAAACAAACATAAACCTTTTGCATAATTCTAAATCCATTTGCTTTCTTTTTGTACATGCACATGTATTTAAGAAAAGTAGTATATTAGTCTGGACATCCCGAGGTTGTGAGGCTTTAAGTAGCCCTAAGAAGGTCTTTTACCTTATACCCTTGATGTAGAAAATAATGGTGACGTACTCACTTATGTCTTTCATACATGTAAATGTGCATTTGATTAATGGATAAAAGAATCCCTCTTTTTACAAAACAAAATCATGCATTATGAAGCATCCAAATTTTCTTAAGAAACATCCCTTAGCATTCATCATTAAGGTATGCTAAATATTTACATTTGCATGTATATATATGCTTAGGATTTATTCATATGCATGATACACATGTTGGGAAGAAATAAAATGGTTCTATGTTTTGTGATAGTAATTCACTTTAATTAATCCTAAAATATCTTTCTTATTGAATAGGCTTATTTAGAGCAAATCTAAACTTAGGATTACTTAAAATACATAATAAAATATTTACTAAAGAAAAATCACAAATGAATCTACTTTAGAAATTACTTAAGGTAAGGAGGAAAGAGAAGTTCTCTTCTATTTTCCTCTTTTCTTTTAGTAATTAAGTGTATGTCCATTCAAACCAAATCAAATCATCAAATAAAATTAACAAATCAACTAAATCACTTAAATGAAACCACCCTCTAAGTTGAACCCTTCATACTTAGAAAACTTCAACCTTAAAGCCAAAGACATACCACACCCATCTTACACAATTAGGCTAAGTCACCACCATTTCTAGTATGTTAGGGGCGGCATGGTTTTATTGATTTTATTTTACGTTGTAATATTTTAGTCTGGATGTTATGGTGCATGTGCATAGACTGGATGATAGGATGATCTTATTCTAATAATTATCTTCTGCAGAGGATAGTGCTTAAGGGGTGATGTAATAAATAAATAAATATTTTTGCTGTGCAGGTTGCCTATACCCCCTAAACATAATCCAAAAATAGGCCAGGTGGACTTGGTTACCTATGTGTGGGGTGCTAAGTCCAATTTATTCATATACATGCTTGGGATTGTGTGGTTTATTTAGCTAATCTCTATTTTTAATTAGATTTACTTTTCCCATTTTCATGTATTTTACAATTAGGATTTAGAATGAATGTTATGGGGGATTAGGATGAACATTGGTCATAAGACTATGTCTTATGCATCATGTGAAGCCTTTGGAGCAACCACATTCCTACCAAGCCAAAAGAAGGAAGGAAAGAAACAAATCAAACATGAAGAATGAAGACCTCCATAACATAAATTCCTTCTAAATTGTAATTATTCATTTATAATCTAGGTTGTATAAGGGTAGAGTTCAGCTACCCAATTTTTTTTCAGGTTTGTGCGGTGGAGCCCGACCACATTGGTCTATTATTCTTTTGTGCTAGCTTTATAATTTTTTTTTGTGTTTGTTTAGCTTGTGCATTAAGATGGCATATTTTTCCTAGTTTCTTAATTGTTTGGTGAATGGCCTGGATGCGATTAGGCTCCTAGGAAAGAATATATTTTATATCCAATTAATCAACTCAAATTTAAAAATTCATAACTCATAACCTCACCTAAAGTCTAGATTATAAATCAAGATAAAAGATTTAGCAGCCCCTTAGTTGGATATTATATGTTTCCCATCATGCATAAAAAAGTCATCTTGCTTCACTCTTTCTTATGGAGGGCTTCCACCTTTGTCAGGGAACTTGGCTTGATCTTTGAGACCCATGGTGAAAACACACCTCCTTCTTATTGATTTTGGCCCATAACCAATTTCTCATGCATTAGGCATATGAATCCCATAGCCTGTGTCAAATTAGTTGTCCAAAAATGAAAATAAGATTAACAAAATTTGCATTAGATTTAAGTCATTATTCATACACTACATGACTTAGTCTCTTAGGGAGTGAGTTTAAGGACTTAGTTTTTTTTCTGAATAAATAACAGCCTAGCTATCTTGCGAAAGCATAAGACTTGCATACATGTATTTAAAATCATAGGAGGAGTTAGTTGGTGGCCACCCAGTGGTTGTAAGTCCATGGGTGGTTTATCCTCTCTTGTGGAGGTAAACCATATACCCATTTTGCCTTAGATTTAAGTCGTGCATCAGCCCTCGCCAAAGCTCCCTAGATTTAGGATCCGAGGTTGATGTTTCCCTTTGCCGGCTTCAAGCATAAATCCTCACCTCTTAGGCATTTCCATGATCTTGTATCATGGAATTGTAAGTCCTTGATTTATAATAAAAATTCAACTCAAACAAATAATTATCTTGAAATTCTAAAATATAAAGCCCAACCATAGGATATTTTGGGATGCTCGCTTAGTTTCCTAGCATCGTGAACATCCCCTACTTATTTCCCTTTGGTTTTGATAATAACTCCCTTTTTTATCAATCCCATTTGATCTTCAAAATAATAATTGATTGATAGTCCTATCTTTGAAATCTTTGGAGATGATTTACCTTAATCGAGTATTCTTAAGGAATCTCATTCCTTAAGATATAATTAACTATGGGGTTTGCCTCCATGAGAACTTAAAGAACCGATTTAAAATAAACCTACTTTACTTTTCATATAAAGTAGGGGAAGAATCTCCGGTATATACAAAAACCCATAGTCCTTAGGAGTCCTTATTAAGGTGATTAGGTCCATTATAGGATGGTGACTTATGTTTCTCGAGATAGTACACCATTCCTCAATATCATACCCGATCACCCTAATAAGAACATCTGCAGATCTACGTGGTGTCCAAAAAGAAGAGTTTTATTTTTGTCTTCATTTAATTCATTTTTAGATGAAGATAAGAATAAAAAAATTTCACCATAAATTTTTCTGACGACTCCGCTGGGGAAGGTTCCTCTCTCCATCTTTGGTAAATGATCGTTGTGACCAAATATCGATAGTGGATTTGTACTTTGTATGAGTCTGAAACTATCCTTTTTTTTCGTTGGCACTTAGTTTATTTCATCCTTAAGCTAAGCTAGCCAACATCTTTTAGGTTTTAGGATCTCATTCCGTGAGGTCTTAAAACCCTATTGGGTTCCCCAATAGGTGAAAAAAAATTATCAAAAAGAAATAACTAAAGACTTCCTCCTTACCATTTTTATGGTAAGGTAAGGTTCATATCAAAAATAAAGAAAAATAAATCCTTTATAAAAATAACAATTCCAAAAAAAAAGCACTTTTTCAAAATGCATGTAATAAAATATTTCAACCTCATCTAACAATCTTTAAGATTGTTACATGTAGGATCATTTTTTCAAAAATAAAATCCAAAATCATATTTTCCAAAAGCACAAATGAACATCTGCATTAAATTTATTGAATGAAGATTTCATTTTTAAAACAAAATTAACAATCATCTTTTCAAAAATAAAATCCAAAATCATATTTTTTTTAAAAGCGCAAATGAATATCCTCATTCAATTTATTGAATGAAGATTTCATTTTCAAAATAAAATCAACAATCAACTTTTCAAAAATAAAATCCAAAATCATATTTTCCAAAAGCACAAATGAATATCCTCATTCAATTTATTGAATGAAGATTTCATTTTCAAAATAAAATCAACAATCATCTTTTCAAAAATAAAGTCAACAATCATCTTTTCAAAAATACAATCAACAATCATATTTTCAAAAAGTACAAATGAATATCCTCATTCAATTTATTGAATGAAGATTTCATTTTCAAAACAAAATCAACAATCATATTTTCTAAAATAAAATAAACTATCATATTTTCAAAAATAAAATCAACAATCATCTTTTCAAAATAAAACTAACAATCAACTTTTCAAAAACAAAATCAACAATCATCTTTTCAAACATGAAACACATTTGGATTCTTTATTTAGTATACCCAAATTTGCTAAGTGAAGATCCTATTTTCAAAAATCAAAACATCAAAATCAAAAACACATTTGAACCTTTTTAAGCATACACAAATTTGCTAAGTAAAGTTCTTATTTTCAAAAAATTAAAACATCAAAATCAAAAATACATTTGAACCTTATTTGGCATACACAAATTTGCTAAGTAAAGTTCTCAATTTCAAAAGTTCAAAATCAAAAATCAAAACACACATGGATCCTTTATTTAGCATACCTAAATTTGCTAAGTAAAGAATCCTCTTTTCAAAAATCAAATAAAAACACATTTGGATTTCTTTAACATACCTAAATTTGCTAAGAATCCTCTTTACAAAAATTAAAAAAAAAACACATTTTGATCCTTTATTTAGCATACCTAAATTTGCTAAGTAAGAATCCTCTTTTCAAAATCAAAAATAATCAAAACACACATGGATCCTTTATATAGCATACCTAAATTTGCTAAGTAAAGAATCTTCTTTTCAAAATCAAAAAAAAATCAAAACACCCATGGATCTTCTATTTAGGATACCTAAATTTGCTAAATAAAGAATCCTTTTTTCAAAAATCAAAACAAAACACATTTGGATTTCTTTAGCATACATAAATTTGTTAAGAATCCTCTTTTCAAAAATGAAAACAAAACACATTTTGATCCTTTATTTAGCATACTAAATTTGCTAAGTAAAGAATCCTCTTTTCAAAATCAAAAAAAAAAATCAAAACACACATGGATCCTTTATTTATCATACCTAAATTTGCTAAGTAAAGAATCCTCTTGTCAAAAATCAAAATAAAATACATTTGAATTTCTTTAGCATACTTAAATTTGCTAAGAATCTTCTTTTTAAAATCATCAAAAACAAAACACATTTGGATCCTTTATTTAGCATACGCAAATTTGCTAGGTAAAAACCATCTTTTCAGAAACAATAAAACATTTGGATTCTTCATTTAGCATACCCAAATTTGCTAAGTAAAGATTTCATTTTCAAATTCACACATAATTCACAAACAAGCAAACAAAGAAGAAAATTATTTTAAACACCTCTAGCATACCCAAATTTGCTAAGTAAATTCCAAAATCACAAATCAATTGATCCTTTACTTTAACATATTCAAATTTATAAATGAAGGGTCCTCAAAAACAAAAATCAAATTCAAATATAAACTAATGGAAACATCTATCTCTTCAAAAATATTTTTGAACCCATTTTCAACATACAAATTTGTTGAAAATGGATTCTAATCAAATCTTATTTTCAATCAATTCAAAATCTCTCCAAAATCAATGATCCCCACTTAACATATTCAAATTGTTGGGTGTGGTTCAAAATTCTAAATCAAAATTCAAAAAGCTAGCAAAAGCAGAAATCTAATTCAGGTTTGTTTTCCAAAATGATAAAATTTCAACCTATTTAGTCAAGTTTGTTGGTTGATTGTCTAATGGCGGAAATGTGTTTAATCCTTTTGGGATGGATTTGACATTGGATTGAGCCGCCTCCCAGACCGACTTTTCCCATCTCATTCATTTTGTAGATTTCATGGGACTAGATCACTGAGGGGACCACCCTTACAAAGTCATAGAGTGTGGTGAGTTTCATCCGGTCAAGATTCCCACAGAGTTTCCCTCACCAAGAGGAAGGTTGTGGCTTCTCTTTGTAGTTCTAGTGCGGTGCTGTGGTTCCCCTTTCTACCTAGTACGGGCTAACACCCACTCATTGGCTTTCTCCAAGGGGAAGGCTACCCTATCTTCAAGGATAGTCTCCCCCACCTATGAGGTAGGGTCTAGTTCTTGTGCTTCTCCTCCAGACCCTCAATGCAATGTTACAAGATCAAGCGATCATCGCAGCCAATAAGCTAGAGGCATTTTCCCTTCGAGGAGTTACCTAGATAGTAATCTCCTCTTATCACAAAGAATAAGTTTCACTCCCTCTAGTTTCGATGGAGGGAAGAATTAGGAGGATCTCAATTTCACCTTCATCCTACAGTTCATTTTGAGGCTACTATCAAAGAAAGGAGGAGGTCATATGCCATGATTGTTATGAGTTGGAGCTTACGATAATCAGTCAGCTCAATTTGATGTTATGTCATCCCTCACAGTGGGGAGCACATCAAAAGAGGGCGAGAGGCCATTTATCATATAGGTTACTACGAGAGAGGTGGAGTCGTGGTAGTTTGACCTCATCCTCATCAATTTTCCATCAGCGTTACTACCATCATCTTTATTCTTGAGTGTACTCACCAGGGAGGAGCTCCCGCACAAGAGTTAGTGGTGCCTCGCCACACCACTCTCCACCCACCATCTCATATAAGTTCCACCATCAGTTCCAAAGCCATGAAGGTAGCATCAAAAGTCCATTGGTGATCTGCCAAGATAGAAATCCCATTGGTGATCTGGATGATATCCATAGTATTCAGAGAAGGAAAGTCCAACTCACATTAGAAGAGGAAGATCGAGTTGTTATAATTATTATTTAGACTTGGAAGTTTTCAATAAGTAGAATTAGACAACCCATTAAGTGACATAGATGTAATTCAAACTAGCTTTATTCCTCAATTTCTTAGATTTGGAAGGAGAAACATAGTAGAAATCAAGTAAAGTAAGAAGGGTGAGGGATTTGATGCCCTCATTTGTTGATACAAGATTTCTACTAGAAGAAGAGCTAGCTAAAGTAGAGGTGTATGCTGAGGTAGTAGCTATAACGGTGGACTAAAGGCTGGACTCGATCAGTGGTTACACTACTTAGCTATCCCAGGCTGGCATGGGCTGCTGCTGCTGAGCTCCCCTTTCCTCAAGTTTTTTGTAGCAACTTGTAAACCTTCCTTGATGTTAGAGGTTCAAGCTGCCTCAGACACCTATAAGGAAAATTTCTTGATTTTTGACATAATTTTCTTAGAGGTTTCAGATAAGGAGATATCTCAACTTTCTTTAGTTTTGGAAGGATCACAGGTATCCCTAAGGATTACCCTAACAGAACTGGATGGTTGTTCCACAAAGTATTCCTTTGAGATAACTATGGCGCCTATCTTATAGTTATCCTCAAGCCAGTCTTTGAATGTAAATCAATCCTCCAAAACATGACCAAGCATACGGTGATAGGGGAAAAAGTTAGGATCATTGATTTTGCCCACTTCCTCTGGCCTTCTAGGCTTGGGTAGCTAAAAATTAGGTTTCTTTAAGAGATTCTTAAAGATTTTTCTGATTACCTCCCTCTTAAATTAATAAGGTTTATTTAGTTTATCCAAAAGAGCAAGTGGATCACGGGATGGGTATGCATACCACTATAAATATGGGAGGAAGGTGAAGTTATGGAGGCATGTGGGCGTGGATATTGGAGGAGGTGAAGTGTGAAGTGCTCGGTCTCTCATAACTCTGGTTGCTTCCCTCACTACTATCCGCCCAAGCATCTTCTCATATAATATAGCTTTGGATTTGTTGATTGATCCAGCAAAGGCAACTGTTTGGCTTCTCCTTGTAAGGTAGCCACCTTGTTGATTAGTTTCTCAAATATCTTGATGGTAAAATCTTTGAGCATAGGCGACCGGGCCATGAATATTCTTCAATAGAATTTTAATGTATTAGATAAAATTCACATTTCATACTCAAATTACACCATCTGAGAATATAATTGAGGGACTCACCGTGTGTTGAGCCATACGAGATCGCCATCACCCTTTGTTGAGCTCGAAATCTCTTAATGAAGAGTTGTTCCTCGGTAAAGTCTTGAACTATTGGAAAGTTTAGTACCAATCAAAGGCTATGTCGCTAAGCTCTTTGAAAAGTCGAATAAAGAGCATCCGCCATTGCAATAATTGGCTCAAGTGCAATGTGTTTGGATTTCACGCCATCAAAGCTCTTGAAAGAAGGTGGCATGAAACCCGATACTGATGCAATTTCTGGAAGAGCTACCCTTTAGAACTGATCCTCCTCGCGCTTGCATCAATGCTTCTCTCACATGCTGCTCAACCATGGTTTTAATGTCCTTTTTCTGTACGGAGGTACTATCCATTACCTTCTTATGCAAGCTAGTGCTGCCACATGGAGGTGAAGTCTTGCTGATCCAAAACATGTACAATAACTTCTCTCTACAATAGTAGGATGTTGCCAGGCTTGGTTAGAAGTGCAAAATTCTAGCAAGTCTTCAAGCTCTTCCCCATCCTATCTATTTGTTCATCTTTTTTACTTTAATTGTTGGAGGAGGTGTTGGGTCGGTAAATCTGTCTTCTCAGCACCTTCCAAAGTCTATTGATCATGAAGAAGGAAACCCCTAATGTCTACCATGTGTACCCCTGCTAAATCCTCTAATAGATCATCTTCATTAGGATCAAAACTGACCTTCTTATCCTCTAAATCAGACCAGGAAGATCCTAAGATCTCCTTCTTCTCCACTAGATACTGAGCTACAATGTCATTTAGGGATCAATCCAACTGAACAGGTACAAAAGATGAGGCCTTGGTAGGATCACCATGAGCAGTGACTAGCCTCCCACTATTGAGAGGATCTTATGAGGACTATGCTCACTAGAGGATAGATTCTCTTGACTACTGCTAGATCTAGATGGAGTGGTACTCTGAGGAGGATCTATAGCCATGGGGACTTCTCCTTCTCCCTAGTGTCATCTCCATCTGTTGGTGGTGGTGATGGAATGACTATGCTTGATCATTCCTTCTTAATACTAGGGAAGTCAGAGCTCACCTGCCTTGGTGGTGTAGATGAATGGGATCTCTGGCCAGCCGATCAGTGGCTCTTCTCTCCCATGGCTTCATGGCTGGAAAGATGATGGAACTTGTACAGAGATGGTGGCATGGTAGAGCGGTGGTGGATACCACCATCTCTCTCTGGGTAGGATCTCCTCTCATATGGTGGGTAGTACACATCAAAAATGCTATCGGATGATCGGGGGTAGACCGATCGGAAAGTCCATAGGGTGAGCTTCCTCTGTACCTCGCCTCTCCACTAGAATACGATACTGCCACCAGCCTTCTTCCATCTGCTACCCACTATGGATGATTGAACATCAAACAGCCCCACTCGACCATCACAGAGCTCAACTTGAAGTGATCTAAGGTCGGCATACGACCTTCTCCTCCACTGATAGGAGCCTAAAATTATACTGCAGGTGAAGGTGAAATTGAGATCTTCCTAACATCCTCCTCTCCATCAAACCCAAAGAGAGGGTGGAACTTGTTTTATGTGATCAGCGGGGAAACCATCCTAGGTAACACCTCTACTATAGCCTGAGAAATTGCCTCCAACTCCCTAGCTATGCGGGTATGATACCGCTTGATCATGCAGTTCTTATTCGATCTTTGAGTCCAGTAGGTGGACCGGTGAAGAAGACCCACCAGGTAGGGAGGTTTTCAGAATTGAGGGAGCCTTCCCTTGGAAGTAGCCAACGAGTGGGTCTTGCTTCGTGTTGGGGCGGGGAATCCAGTGCACTAAGCTGGATGCTGCTCTGAACGCCACCCTCTTTGAGGGAAACTCGAGTCGATGGCATCTCAACGGATGATCAACTTTGCCCATCTGCCTTCACCAACAGGTTGTGAGGCTGGTCCCCTCACAAGTGATCCTAGCCCCCTCAAAACCTCAAGCAAAATGAATGAGGTGGGTGAAGTCAGATTGCAGGAGGCTAGCCCGATCCAAGCAAATCCATCCCAAAGGAAATGTAAAGACATATACATTTGCCATTTGAGTGAGCTAAACCAAACTGAAATTGCAATGTTGGAAAACAAACCCGAATCAGATTTCTTGCTTTAATTTATTTTTTAAAATTTGAATCCACACTTCAACAATTTGGATATGTTAAATGGGGCTCTTTGAATTTAGAGAGAGATTTTAAGTTTAGAATTGGAAGGGAGATTTTTGAATGTAGAATCGATTTTCAACAAATTTGTGTATGTTGAAAATGGGTTCAAATATTTTTGAAGAGATCGATGCTTCCATAGGTTCATATTTGAATTTGATTTTTTTGAGTTTGGGGACCATTCATTTAACAAATTTGAGTATGTTAAAATAAAGGATCAATTGACTTTGTTTGGATTTGTGATTTTGGAATGCTATGTGAGCTGTTTGAAAACAATTTTCTTCTTTTGTTTGCTTGTCTGTGAATCATGTAAATTTGAAAATAGAATCTTTACTTAGCGAATTTGGGTATGTTAAATGAAGAATTCAAATGTTTTGTTATTTTTTTAAAAGTGAATCTTTACTTAGCAAATTTGGGTATACTAAATAAAGGATCCAAATATGTTTTGTTTTTGATGATTTTTGAAAAGAGAATTCTTTACTTAGCAAATTTAGGTATGCTAAATAAAAGATTAATGCGTGTTTTGTTTTTGTTGATTTTGAAAAGAGGATCTTTAGAAAATTTAAGTATGCTAAAGAAACTCAAATGTATTTTATTTTGATGATTTTGAAAACAGAGGATTCTTTACTTAGAAAACTTAGGTATGCTAAATAAAGGAACCAAATGTGTTTTATTTTTATTTTGTTTTTGATTTAGATATTTTTTTTTAAAGAGAGGACTCTTAACTTAGAAAATTTAGGTATACTAAATAAAGGATCTAAATGTGTTTTGTTTTTGTTTATATTTTTCATTTTGATTTTGATTTTTTGAAAAGAGAGGATTCTTTACTTAGCAAATTTAGGTATGCCAAATAAAGGATTCAAATGTGTTACATTTTTATTTTTGATTTTGATTTTGATTTTTTTTTGAAAAGAGATGATTCTTTACTTAGCAAATTTAGTATGCTAAATAAATGATTCAAATGTTTTTTTTTTTTTTTTGAAAAGATGATTGTTGATTTTATTTTTGAAAAGATAATTGTTGGTTTTATTTTTGAAAAGGTAATTATTGATTTTGTTTTGAAAATGAAATCTTCATTCAATAATTTGAATGAAGATGTTCATTTATGCTTTTTGAAAATATGATTTTGGATTTTATTTTGGAAAAGATGTTTGTTGATATTGTTTTGAAAATGAAATCCTGAATCAATATATTGAATGAGGGAGTTAATTTGTCCTTTTGAAAAATATGGTTTTAGATTTTATTTTGGAAAAGATGTTTGTTGATTTTGTTTTGAAAATGAAATACTCATTCAATAAATTGAATTAGGAAGTTCGTTTGTGCCTTTTGAAAAATATTATTTTGGATTTTATTTTGGAAAAGATGTTTGTTGATTTTCTATTGAAAATGAAATCCTCATTCAATAAATTTAATGAGGAAGCTCATTTATGCTTTTTGAAAAAAAAATGATTTTGGATTTTATTTTGGAAAATAAGGTTGTTGATTTTGTTTTGAAAATGAAATCCACATTCAATAAATTGAATAAGGAAGTTCATTTTTTTCTTTTGAAAACTATGATTTTGGATTTTATTTTTGAAAATATGATTGTTGATTTTATTTTGAAAATGAAATCTTAGGAAATTCATTTGTGCTTTTGGAAAATATTATTTTTGAACTTTATTTTTGAAAAGATGTTTGTTGATTTTGTTTTGAAAATAAATGGAAAATATGATTTTTGGATTTTACTTTTGAAAAGTTCCTACATATAATAATCATGAAGATTGTTAGATGAGGTTCATTTATGAAAAATTTTTGTGCAAACATTTAATTATGTGCATTTTGAAAAAGTTTTATTTTTTTATTTTGAATAAACCTTTCCTTACCATTGAAATGGTAAGAAGTATTAGATATTTCTTTTATTAAATTTTATTTTCACCTATTGGGAATCAATAGGGTTTTAAGACCCACATGGAGTGAGGTCCTAAAACCTAAAGGATGTTGGCTAGCTTAGCTTAAGGATGAAATAAACTAAGTGCCAACAAAAAAGAAAGATAGTCTCAGATTTATATAAAATACAAACCCACTATTGATACTTAGAGACAATGATCATTTACTAAAGATGGAGAGAGGAACGTTCCCCACGGAGTCGCCAGAAAAATTTGTGGTGAAAATTTTCATCCTTCATCTATCTTTCTGAGAAAGATAAATGAAGAACAAAAATAAATAACTATCTTGTGTTGGACACCATGTAGATCCAGATGTTCTTATTAGGTGATCGGTATGACATTGAGGATGATGTACTATCTCGAGAGATAGAAGTCACCATCCTACAATGGACCTAATCACCTTAATAAGGACTCCTAAGGACTATGGGTCTTGATGTAACAGATTCTTCCCTACTTTATATGAAAAGTAAAAGTGGTTTATTTTTCGTTAAGTTTCATGGGCAAGCCCCATAGTTAATTACATCCTAAGGAATGAGATTCCTTAAGAATACTTGATTAAGGTAAATGATCATTGTCTCCAAAGATTTTAAAAGATAGGACTATCAATCAATTGGTTTATTTTAGAAGATCAAGTGGGATTGATCAAGATAAGGGGAGTTATTATCAAATCCAAAGAAAGATAAGTGGGGATGCTTATGATACTAGAAGCCTAGTAAGCATCCCAAACTATCCTATGGTTGGGCTTTATATTTTGAAATTGAAGTGATTTATTTGTTTGAGGAATTTTATTAGAAATTTAGGCTTACAATTCCATAACACAAGATCATGGAAATGCCTAAGAGGTGAGGATTTATGCTTGTACACCCATAAGGGAAGTAGCAACCTGAACCTAAATCTAGGGAGCTTTGAGGGCCAAGCATGACCTAAATCTAAGGCAAAAATGGTATTTGGTTTACCTCCACAAGAGAGGATAAAACCGACCGTTGGACTTACAACGCTTGGGGTGGCCAACTAACTCCTATATGATTTTAAATACATGTAGGCAAGTCTTATGCTTTTACATTATAGCTAAGCTATTGTTATTTAGAAAAAGACAAAGTACTTAAACACACTCCCTAAGAGACTAGATCATGTAGGGCATAATTAATGACTTAAATCTAATACAAATTTTGTCATGTTTAATTTTGTTTTTAGATAATTAATTTGACACAGGCTATGGGATTCATATGCCTAATGCATGAGAAATTGGTTATGGGCCAAAATTAGCAAGAAGGGGTTATTTTTCCACCATGGCTCTCAATGGTCAAGCCAAGTTCCCTGAAAAATGTGAAATCCCTCAATAAGAAGAGTGAAACAAGACACTTTCTATGCATGATGTGAAAACATATAACATCCAGCTAAGGGGTTGCTAAATCTTTTATCTTGATTTATAACCTAGGCTTTAGATGACGTTATGAGTTATTTATTTTAGTTTTGAGTTGATTAATTAGATAGAAAATTTATTTTTACTAAGAGCCTAATCATCCGTGCCATTCATCAAAGCAAGGAAGAAACTAGAAAACATGCCATCTTAATGCACAAGCTAAACAAATCAAATAATTTATAAAGCTAGCAAAAGAATAAAGACCTTATGGTGGGCTCCACCATAAAAACCCAAAATAAATTGGGTAGCAAGCTCTACCCTTATACAACCTATTATAAATGAATTAATTACAATCAAGAAGGAATTCATGTTATGGGGTCTTCTTCATTCTTCATTTCTTCTTCTTCTTTCTTCTTCTTTCTTCTTCTTCTTCTTCTTCTTCTTCTTCTTTCTTCTTTTGGTTGGTTGGAATGTGGTTGTTCCAAAGGCTTCACATGGTACATAAGACATAGTCTTATGATCAATGTTCATCTTAATATCCCATAACATTCATTTCAAATCCTAATTACAAAATTACATAAAAATGAGGAAAGTAAATCTAACTAAAACCTACAAAATAGAGGTTAGCTAAACAAACCACACAATCCCAAGCATGTATATGAATAAATTGGACTTAGCACCCCACACATGGGTAAACAAGTCCACCTAGCCTATTTTGGATTATGCTTAGGGGTATAAGCAACCTGCATAACAAAAGCATTTATATTTTTATTACAGTGCTCCTTAAGCACAATCCCTTGCAAAAGATAATGATTAGACTAAGATCACCCTACCATTCAGTCTACACACATACACCCTAACATCCAAACTAAAACATCACATCATAAAATAAAATTAGGTATCAAACCATGCACCGCCCTAACATAGAACTAGAAATGGTGACTTAGCCTAATGTGTGTGTCATTTAAGGTTTGTGTGGCATATCTTAGCTAGGCTTTAAAGTTAGAGTTTTCTAAGTATGAAGGATTCAACTTAAAGGGTGGTTTCATATAAGTGATTTAGTTGATTTATCAATTTATTTGATGATTTGATTTGGTTTGAATGAACCTACACTTAATTTTTAAATGTTGTAAAGAGAGAAAAAGAGAAGAGAACTTCTCCTCCCTACCTTAAGTAATTTCTAAGGTAGATTCATTAATGATTTTGTTTAGTGAATATTTTATGTGTTTTAATTAATCCTAAGTTTAAATTTACTCAAAATCAACTTATTCAAATAAGAAAGGCATTTAAGGATTAACTAAAGTGAATTACTATCACAAAATACACAACACTTTATTTCTTTTCAACTTGTGTATCATGCATATGAAATGATCCTAAGCATATCTATACATGAAAATGGAAATATTTAGCACACCTTAATGATGAATGCTAAGAGATGTTGCTTAAGGAAATTTGGAAGCTTCATGATGCATGATTTTGTTAAGAAGAAAAAAGAGAGATTCTTTTATCCATTATTCATATGCACATTGACATGTTTGAAAGACATAAGTGAGTATGGAACCATTGTTTTCTACACCATGGGTCTAAGGTAAAAGACCTTCTTAGGGCTACTTAAAGCCTCACAACCCAGGGATGTCCAAACTAATATACCACTTTTCTTAAATACATGTGCATGTACAAAAACAAATTAATGAAAAAAGAATCATGCAAAAGGTTTATGTTTGTTTGTTTGATTTGTTGGTTGTTTAATTTATGTGTGCAAATGTGAAGGTCCTTCTTAATTGATAACATAGGAATCAATAGGAATAGATTTAAGCAAGTGTTGTGTTTTTTTCAAATGAACTATACACGTTGCAAATCTTATTCAAAACTATGTTAAAAGAGAAGAGAAGGAAAAGTCACATAATGCATATCTTATATTTTACTCACATGCAAGCTTATAAGTAATTATAAGTAGCATACCTTTCATTTGTAGTCTTTGATTTATGAGTTTTGAAAATAATTTTGGATTTAATAGTGATAATAGTCATTCATATTCTTACTTTATCCAAAATATGCAATTTGACATAAAAGAAACATTTCTTTTTAATTTGATTTTTCAAAAGACATGAATGCATGATTTCATATGACATATTACATTTAGCATGCTAGGAAAGAAATAAAGTGATGCAAGCATGTAACTTCATTCACCCTAATTAATTCTTAAAGACAATCCTATGGAATAAGATTATTTAAAGTGAATTAAAATTATTTAAAGAATTTTTTAGTTTTATTTTGAGTTTGATTTGATTTCTGAAATGTGAACATGTTTGCTAGTCCTAACCCATTTCCCACATGTCTATGTTGATTTAGTTTAATTTTTAGAACCATTCAGTTGATTTTATATTTTGTTTAGGTTAAGATGTAAATTAAGCTCATTAATTACTCCTTACCTATACCTCATTAGCATAATTATTCAAACAATTGTGAGCCAACATATGATATGAAACCACATTGAATTTAAATCAGCAATGCACCCTAAGAAAGAAAGGGCCTAATGCAATTGGCTCATAATTATTGATTAATTAAGCTAAAGGGTTTAATTAAGTACTTTCATAACCCTTCCCACACAAAGTAGGTTGGATTTGATTTAAGCTTACTTAGGTTATTATTGAACACCAAGTATCTTCCCAAGAAAGGATTGATTAAGTGATTAAGTTTCGATTAATTTTTTATTTGAGTTTGGTTAATTAAGCTATTTAATAACATGATTAAATCATTAATCAATTTGTAAATTAATTAAGTTTTCATTCAAATGAAATAGACTTAGGGAAAAAGATTTGGAAAAGGCATCCTAATCTCATTCCCTAAGTCTATCCACTGTTCCAAGATGATTAACAAATTTAATTAAAAAATTTATCATTCTTTAGTTGGTTAATTAATCATTTAATTTATTAAGGGAGTGATTAGAGATGAAACAAGCAATTACCTAAATTAATCCAATAATAAATTCCAAGAAAATCAGGAGAGGTCATCCCACTAACCCCTAAGGTGTTTGGAATTAATTATTGAAATAATTAAAGAGTAATTAACATAATTACATCCCCAATAAAACTTAAATTTAGCAAATGTTACTGTTCAAAATCAATTAAACTTAATTTTATATTCTTCCCCTTTGAATAATCTTTAAAATGAAGTTGAGTTTACATTTTTTGGATTTTTTACATTTAGTTATGTATTTTTGGAGTTTTTGTGATTATTTCTTAATTAAATAGCCTAATTATATAACTAATCCCACACCACATGGACGCTTAGCAGTAGACTTTCCGCGTGGCATGATTGGTTATTTAAGTGGTCAAATTAGTTCCATAGTCAGCCGGCAGTGCTACGCATTTTCTCCTTGGACCGTCCAATCAAAGGTCGGATGGTCAGGATCAAACATATGATTTCTAAAGGGATTAATCATCAGATCTAATCGGATTAATCAGGATCATCCATCCAAAAAATGGGATGGTCCATGATTCATCTACCCCTCACCTTCAGAGAGATGAGGTCGTCATCCTCCATGGCTTGATATGAGCTCACTTGAGCTCGGATTGGGTAGGGATTCAACCCACACCACCAAGAAGCAATAAGGAAGGCATCCAACGGTCAAATTCATTTGGGATTAAAGTTCCCTTCACAAAGGACCAAAGAAAATTCTCCCTAAGCTCGTTTTGATCCATACCTGCTAGAGGCTATCACGGTGCTCCCATCCATCGAGGTTACTTCATCTAGTGAAGATGAAGCCCTGTTGAAAGTTTGAAGGCTTGAGATGAAGTAGATCCTTCTATTGACCAAAGTGAGCTTCAACGGCTTGCGGCTTTGGTCTAGCTCCTCCTTCCCGTGGCTTGATTTTCTGGGATTTGATTTGGGTGAGCTCGATTGGGTCCTCGGATGAGGAAATTGAGCTTTGGTAAAGTGTTGAGCAAAGTGGAATTCTCACTCACCTCCCTATTTTAGCCTAAGAAAACCAGAAATGGAGAATTCAATTGAGCTTGGAAGAGCTTGACAATGCTTCCTCTAGTTCTGGGCTCAAGCAGTGATGTGAATTAATGGAATTATGAGTATATCGGATTGAGAGATTACATGCTATTGATCAAATCAATGGAATGGGTTTGTTAGTCGTTAGAGGTTCCATGTGATTTAGTTTTGTGGGAGTGTAGTGGAGGAGTTTCCCATGTGCTAAAATGAGTGTGGAGTGATTCCATGTGGAGAGAATTTCCCATTAGGTGGTCAATTTTGGCTTTAGGCTGACCCAAACCATTGGGTCATGTGCACCACCCTCATTAGTCCATTTGGTCCACTAAGAGGGTGCCAAGTGGACATGAAAAGGATTTGACCAAATTCTAAGTGGAATTGGCCATAGGTTACCCTTGACCTAGAGTAAAATGGTCATTTGGCTTTGATTTTAATTTAGCAGATTTGGAATAGTTTGAAATTGCCAAATAAATTTCAATGAATTTGGAGTTGATTTGATACCATTTGGCTCATGTTGACCCATTTAGGTCAAAATGGGTCAATTTGGATAAAGTTGACCAATTAGTCAAATTAGGTCAAACTAAGGGTTGGGTCAAGTTCATATGACCATTTGGAGTGGTTTGGTATCATTGGTTTAGTTTAAATTGATTTATATTTGGTTTTGGTTCATTTAAATTTATTTAGGTCAAATGGGTCAAGTTGACCAATTTGACCCATTTGACCCAATTGGGTTAGGTCATGGGTTGGTTTAGGTTTCATTGGTCATTTAAAATATTTTGCAAGCTTTGGTTTTAATCAATTTTGGTTTCGTTTGATTTTGGCTTGATTTGACCTCTTAGGTCAAGTTAGGTTCATGGACAATTTGGCTAGGTTTGGTATAGTTGGCCAATTAAGGCTTTGGACAAATTCAACAAGTGATTTAGAATGAACTTGATCCATCGGTTGCAATTGATTTGGCTTAGATCAAGATTTGACTCATTTTGACTTTGTGGTCAAGTTGGGTCGACTTGGGTCAAGTGGCCCATTAGGTTTAGCTCAAATGATGACTTGGTCAAGTCCAATCATTGATCATGAATGGGTGTAGATCAATGGCTTCAATCAATTTGCCTACGGATTTCATTTGGTTTCATTTGGGTCAAATGTTGACTTGGTCAAAGGCTAGGTTTGACTTGGTTTGACCCAATTTGAGTGATTGATCATCTTATGATGATTGTTGCTCACAATGTGAGGCTTAGATGAGCTTAGTTCAATCCAATTTGGGTAGGATTAGAATTTGGCTCAAAAAGGTTCTTTATCTCACTTTGGGTCAAGTGAGCCTAAGTGGGTCAATTGACTTGATCAAGGCTTGATCCAAGTTTGATTGAACTCACATATGAACTTATAGTTGAAATATAAATCCATTTGTAAGTGATTTGAAGTCAAATGGGTTTCGATTCATTTGACAATTTCAAGTTCAAAGGATGAACAAGGGTTTGATTTGGTTTGATTTTGAATTTAGTTTTGGTTTGGTGATTGAAGTTTGTGTTTAAAGGATTGATTGAATCATGAAGAAAATCCAAGGATTTGGATTGGTTTTAGTTTAATTTGGTTAAGTTCAAGAATTTGACTTGAAAGGGTTTAGGATGAATTTTGATTAGATTTGGATTTAGGTTTTGAAATCGATTTTGGGTATTTAAATTTATATTTCATTTATATTTGTGAATATAAATGAGAATATAAATGGGTTATGAGATAATCTTTTGAATTTGAAGTGATTTGGATTTGTTTTAGGCTAAGTCCATAAGATGAAATCAAAGTGACTTAGGAAATATTTTGGATTTGAAATTCAATCATGGATTTCAATCATTTGGAATTGATTCATGATTTAAGAAAATCCATTGGAATTTATTTAAGATTTGAGAAAATCAATTAAGTTGGAATTGATTTGAGATTTAATTTAGAATTGGTTTGTGGGTTTCAATCATTTGGATTTGAAGTTGATTTGAGTTTGAAGTTGGTTTGGAGTTGAAGTTGATTTGAGTTTTGGGGTTGATTTGATTTGAGGTTGATTTGGATTTGAGAAAATCAATTAAGTTGGAATTGATTTCAGTTTGAAGTTGGTTTGGATTTGAAGTTGATTTGATTTTAAAGTTTGACTTGAAAGAAGGAAGTAAGGATTTGGTTCAAGCTACAAGGTAGGCAAATTTTCCTAACACCCCTAAGGCATGACTTATTCCTATGGCTAACTCTTCTAAGTCTCTAGGGTTAGGTTGAGTGTTCACCTAATCACTAGAAGTGTCTTAAGATTAGGGAACTCTTAGTATCTAAGAGGAGTCCTATGTCTAAGATGGAGAGGTTGAGAACTTATTCTAAAAATGAGATCAACAACATGCATTTTACTTCTTTTATCACACTTGAAATGAAAGATGCATATGTATTTTATAAAAAATGGGATTTTAGAAAATGGGATTTTCACTCATTAGCTAAATACACTTTCGAGCGTATACAAGTTTTAAGTGAGTACTTCGCCATTATTAACCAGGGGAGTGAGGTAAAAATCTCCTTAGAGCTACTTAAAGCCTCGTGATCCTGAATGTCCAAAGATATACCCACTATTCTTGAATACACATGGATGTACAAATGACTACAAGAATGAAAAATCATGCAAAAGTTGTATTTCTTTCAATTGAATTATTTATACATATGAGTTAAAGTTGAAAAAGAGATTTTTCATTCATTAGCTAAATGCACATACAAGTGTATACAAGTTTTAAGCGAATACTTCATCATTGTTAAACCAGGGGAGTGAGGTAAAGACCTCCTTAGGGCTACTTAATGCCTTGCATCCCCAGATTGTCCAAACTAGATATACCCACTATTCTTGAACACACATGAATATACAAGTGACTACAATAATGAAAAATCATGCAAAAGTTATATTCTTTCAATTTAATTATTTATACATATGAGTTAAAGTTAAAAAGGAGATTTTCATTCCTTAGTTAAGTGCACATAGAAGTGTATAAAAGTTTTAAGCAGATACTTCACCATTGTTAAACCAGAGGAGTGAGGTAAAGACCACCTTGGGGCTACTTAAAGCCTTGCATCCACGGAATGTCTAGACTAGATATACCCGCTATTCTTGAATACTCATGAATGTACAAATGACTACAAAAATGAAAAAAATTTATGCAAAAGTTGTATTTCTTTCAATTGAATTATTTATTAATGTGAGCTAAAGTTCTATCTAAATTCTAACACAGAAATACATAGGAATGAATTCAAACAAATGTTGTGTCCTTTTCAAATGAGCTATATGCTTGTTAATATTCAAACTTTATGTAAATCCATATAGACTAAAGAAAGAGAACTCTATATCACATGGTTTATATCATATCACATGCAAGCTTATAGATATTTATAACTATTATCACTCCAAATAATATAGTTGACTTATAAACTTTTAAAAATAACTTTGATTTAATAGTGATAATAGCCACACATATTATAAATTAATTCAACACATGTAAGCTTAACATAAAAAAAAAAAATTTCATTCGATTTATTTTTGAAAGACATGAATGCATGATTTCAAATAACATACAACATTTAGCATGATTGGAAAGGAATACTTGAGCATAACCATATGAGTTCATTCAATCAAACTAATTCTTAAGGACAATCATCTCAAATAAAAGCATTTAAAGAAAGCCAAGGCTTTTTAATCATTATTTTAAGTTTATATTTTGATTTGATTTAAAGAAATGAGGGAATTTGTTGATCCTAACCCATTCCCATGTTTGTGAATTGATTTGGTTTAATAAAATGAGATTAAGTTCATTTTATGGATTAATTAAGTAATATGCATTAAATCCATTAATTAACCCTTTGTCTATGTTACCTTAAAGTAATTAATTAAATAATTATGAGCCAACATGATATGCATGGAAAATAACTTGTAATGATCCTAAGAAATGAAAGGTCATAATGTAATTAGCTCATAATTAATAATTAATTAGGTTAAGAAACTTAATTAAATACTTTTATAGTTTTCTCACATATGTGGGATAACCATAATTTTCTTAAATGTCTTTAAGTTATTAAACACCTAAAGATCTACCCATGAATTTATTAATCAGGTTCTGATGTATTTTAGATTTTAATTAGATCAATGAAATCATTAATCACTTAATTAAATTTTAATTGCCATATGGGTTAACTATCCTCCAAATGAAGTGGACTTAGGAAAAAGATCAAGAAATAAGCCCCAATTTAATTCCTAATCTCCTCACTATTAAATAGTGATAAATGAGCCTAATTAATTAATTAATTTACTGTTCATGTGATTAATTAACCCTTAATCAAGTTTGGAGAGTAATTTAGGCCCAACTAGCTAATTCTCCTAATTAATTAACCAATAAATACCAAAAAAATTAGGGGAGGCATATGCCATCCCCCTAAAAAATCCCAAGAAATTTGAGGTTAACTAATTAATTAATTAGGGAGTAATTAAGGAAGTTAATTTTTTAATTAAACTATAATTAAGCTCTAATTACCGCTCAAAATTAATTAAGGATATTTTTACTAAATGCATCTCTGAAATACCTTCAAAATGAATATTTATTTGCATTTTTATGATTTTTCTATGATTAGTTATTATTTTCCAAAATATTAGCTTATTTAAATGATTTTTTATGATTTCTAAAAAGTCTATTAATTTATTTTAACTAAAATAGACTATTTGAGCTTCAAAATGCAATATCTCTCAATCCAGAAATCCTTTTAACTTGAAATTTTTATGGTATGTGTATTTTAACTTTAATTTCAATCCCTGAAAATTTCAAATCAATATGATGTGTATTTTTAGAGTAAGTAATAAAATTTGATTTTTTTACTAAAACTCAAATTAAGCTCAAAATATTCAATAATATTTGGGAATTTTAGGTTTGTGGATTCCACTCTGAAAGACGAATCCAACGAGCCCTTATTTGTGATTTTTTGTTAAGTATTTTATTTTTTATGAATTTTTGAAGTTCTAAGTGATTTAAATAATTTTTAAAACCAGAAAATGGTCGAATTTTCTACTTAGCCCACTCAGAATTGCTCGGCGCTGATGTGGCAATGTAGTGCTTGGTGTCGTGCAATTAATACAGTTATGCAGGCCACATGACGCAATGCTAGAAAATGCGACGCGGCGATTAATCAAATCATCCTCGATCGCAGATGGAATGGTCTAGATTAGATCCGCGATTCGAAGGCTGGAAATGCATTATTTAGGGCTAAATCACAGCCGTTCATCTCTATTGAAGTGGGAATCAAACGACTGCTGCTTCCCAGCTGGTAAAAGCTACGGGTGAGAGAGGGAAATCATGAAACTAAGCGGATGAATAATAAAAAAAATGTGAAAAATGCACGGGAGAGTTTGTTTCGAGCTCGATTTTGCATCGATTCTCATCAAAAAACTCCTATTTTTACATTGGAATTATGTAAAATAAAGAATGCAATCTATGAGAAATTCCTGAAATTGCGCATATATTGAAGCAAATAAGAGATCTTATGGCCAACTAAAGTGTTTGAAAATTACCTCATCGGGGATGATTTTCGATGGCGATGTTGATCTGAGCACGCTCCAAGGTGTGAAATGAAGCTTTGGGATAGACCTAAGCTCTTTCCTTCACTTGGAATATTGTATCAACTAATAATTGCCACCTCCTCACCAGAATCTTCTCAGTTTTGGTATTTTTTAGCTCAAAGGAAGTAGGGAATGGGTGCTGATTGCTTGGGGAGCTCTTGGAGAGTGAAATGGGAGCATGATGAGAAGTTTTCTAGCCTCTCTTCTCTTGCACTTGGTTTTGGCTCCTAGTAGATATCCTATGACTTGGGGTGGTTGGTAATGGCAGTGAATCATCCTAGGTGGCTTATTTTGTTGGCCAAGAGGGGTTAGTGGGTGTCATAGCAAGGGGAAGTGGAGGTCCTTGATGCCAAGTGTTCCAATGGGGGAGGTGAGGCAAATTCACCTCCCCATGAGTCATGGCTGACCCAACCACCTCTTGAGTCAGGTTGGTCAGTGTCCATATTTCCTAGGTGGATCAATGGATGAGCACCAAGTGGCCAAGGAAGAGAAATGTCTATTTATATGAGTATTTTGTCTTATATGACACCCTTGGCCCAAAGGTAAAATGGGCATTTAGCATTGGATTTGATTTGGACAGATTTGAAATGAATCTAAAGTGAGTTAGGCCAAATTTTATGTCATTTGGAGTTCATTTGGTTTAATTTGACTCAATTTGACCCATTTGGGTCAAATTAGGTTAAAACGGCTTAGGTTGACCAATTGGTCAAATTAGGTCAAACCAAGAGTTGGATCAAGTTCATATGACCATTTGGGGAGGATTGTATGCTTTGGTTTTATTTAATTTAAATTTAATTTGGGTTTAGTCTAATTTGACCCTTTATGTCAATTTCGGCTAAGTGGGTCAACTAGGTTCAATCGGCCAAATTGGATTTAATTATGGCCTTAGTCAAGTTTAATAATCAATTTGGAATAAACTTGAGAATCAATTTGGATTGGATTTGGATTTGACCCATTTTGTCCATTTAGGTCAATTTGGGTCAACTTGGGTCAAGAGGGCCAATTGGGCTAGTTTTGCTCAATTGAAGGTCAAGTCATGTTTAAATGTTCATTTTGGGTTGAATTGAATCATTGGTTTTAATGGATTTAGCTTAGGTTGTAAATTTTCCAGTTTGGGTTCATATAGGTTAAAGGGTTGACTTGGTTTGACCCAATTTATATCAATTGATCATCCTATGGTAATCAACAATCATGATATGAAGTTTGGATTGGCTTAATTCACTTTGATTTGGATTGAATTGGATTTTGGTTCATGTAAGTCAAATTGGCCACTTTGGGTCAATTGAACCAATTGGATTTAGATGGCCTAATTTTGGCTTGAGTTTGATTTAGTTGAGTTTATATATGGATTTGGGATTGATATATAAATTCAATTACAATTGATTTGGGTTCAAATGAGTTTTGGTTCATTTGAATATTTCAAGTCAAATGGGCTAAGTTGGGTTTGACTTAGGTTGATTTTGGTTTGGCTTGATGATGTAGATTTCATTTATATTTAGAATGGTGATTGATGGAATGATTGATTTGTGAAAAAAATCAATTGAATTTGATTTCATTTAGATGGTATTTTGGCTAAGTTCCTGAAGGTTGATTCACATGACTTAGGAAAGATTTCAAGTTTGGATTTGATCATGGGCTTCAATCATTTGGCTTGGGATTTGAATTTGAATTTGGATTTGGATTTAAATTTGAAATTGAGTTTGATTGTAAGTTTGATAGGGTGAATCTAGATTGGATTTGGGTTTAGACTATAGGATAGGTAAATTTTCCCTAAGTCCTAAGGCACAGCCTAATCCTATGATTAACCCTCCTAAGTCTCTAAATTTAGGTTAAGTGTTCACCTAATCTCTATAAGTGTCTTATGACTAAGAAAACCTTAGTGTCTAAAAGGTTCCTAGATCTAAGAAGAGGGGGTTGAGAACTCACTCCAAAAGTGAGGTCAACACTCCTTAAGCACAATTCCCTGCAGAAAAATATGATTAGGCTAATATCGATCTAACATCCAGTCTATGAGGTATACACCCTAACATTCAGTCTAAAATAATACATCACAAAATAAAACATACATCACACCATGCATCAACCTAACTTAGGACTATAAGTGGTGACTTAATTATAATGTGTGTATTAAGGCTTGTGTGGTATGTCTTGCTAGATATTAATGTTATATTTTTCTAACTATTGGGAGATTTAATTTAACATGAAAGTTGGTTTTATTTCAAGTGATTTAATTGATTTGAGAATTTTAATTTGTGTTTTCTTTTATTTCAAATGACTTACACCTAACTACTAAGTGTTATAAAGAGAAGTAAGAGAATTTCCCTCTTTTATCCCTAACTTAAGCCACTTTATAAAGCATATTAATTTGATTTAATTCTCTTTAGTGAATGGCTTATTAAATGATTTAATTAATCCTAAGTTTAGTTTCACTTTAAACAATCTCATTCAATATAAAAGTCATCTTAAGATTAATTTGATTGAACTACTACCACATGACATATATTAAATCATTACTTTCCATCACATATAACATGCATATGATTTTAATCATAAGTGTATCTATAGATGCAACATGTTTTAGCATATTTAAATGATGAATGTAGATGTGTATACTTAAAGTTTATATTTTTTTTTTTCATTTGATTGAATTATTTAATCATATTAATTTAAAGCTCTATCCAAATGTTTATACAAAAGTACATAAATATGAAGTTAAATAGGTATGTGCCATTATTAAATCATTGAAGTGGTAATCAAATGACCTCCTAGGGGCTAGCTAAAGCCTCATATTCCCGGAATGTCCAGACTATATACCCATTTTCATTCAAACATATGTAAGCTTATGCACATGAACATAAGAAAGAAAACTATAAGTCACATGATTCAATAACTTAGCCAATCATGAATGCATGTATTTTAATAGAAAGAGGCATTTTCATTCACTAATCACAAATACATACACATGTATAAAGACATAAATAAGTACATGCCATTGTTAACCAAGGAAGTGAGGTAATCAAATAATCTCCTTGGGGCTAGCTAAAGTCTTGTATTCCCTAGATGTCCAAACTATATACTTTCTTTTCTTAAATACACATGAATGTATGCATAAATAAAGAAAATAAAACCATGCAAAGATTGTATTTTTATTTGATTGATTCATTTATGCATGTAAATTAAAGTTATGTCCAAATTCTAATGTGGAAATACATGTAAATGAAATCAAATAAGTACGTGTCATTGTTAACTAGGGAAGTGAGACCTCCTTGGGGATAGCTAAAGTCTCGTATTCCCAAGATGTCTAGACTATATATTTATTAACATTCAAATACATGTAAAACTACAAATGAATCAAAGAAGAGAGAGAGCTTTACTTCACATATTTAAGCTATAAGCACATACAAAATCTATATTTATTCATAACTACTATCACTCTAATAAATGTAATTGATTTATAAACTTTGGAAAGTAATTTGAATTTATTAGTCATAATAGCCACACATATTAAAAATTAATCCAACACATGCAAGCTTACATAAAGGAAAATCATTTTATTTAATTAATTTTCAAAAAGAGATGAATGCATGAAATCAAATAGCATACAATATTTAACATGATTGAAAATGAATAAATAAATATAAACACATGAATTCATTCAATTTAATTAATTCTCAAGGACAATCATATTAAATAAATCCAATTAAAATGAACCAAAGCTTTTCATTACCACTTTTAACTTCATGTTTTCATTTGATTTAAGGGATATGAGAAAAAGTTTGCTGATCTTAACCCATTCCCATGTTTTTTAATTAATTTTGTTTAACAAAATATAATTAAGTTGATTTTATGAGTTAATTAGGTTGTAGTATGCATTAAATACATTAATTAACCATTTACTATGGTACTTTAATGTAATTATCCAAATAATTATAAGCTAACATGATATGCATATGAATTGAAAATTAAATTAGCAATGGTACTAAGGAATAAAAAGGTCTAATGCAATTGGCTCACAATTAATGAATAATTAAATTAAGAAATTTAATTAAGTACTCTTATGGTTTTCCCACACATGTGAATTAACCATAATTTCCCTAAGTAGCTTTAGGTTATTAAACACCTAAAGATCTACCCATAATTTAATTAGTTAAGATATGAAATGATTTGGATTTTAATTTGATTAATTAATTCATAATTAATAAAAGTAATTTGATTAATCTTTAATACTAATTAAATTCCTTCCAAATGAAGTGAACTTATGAAAAATGATTAGAAGGGAGGCCTAACCATTTCCTTTTATTCATTCACTGTTGGTCAATGATATTTGACTTTAAAAATTAATTAATGTTACTCTTCAATGGATTAACTAATTAATTAATCATATTATAAGGTAATTAAGCTAATTAAAGTTGATTACCCTAATTACCTAAGCAATAATTCCAAGAAAAAGTAGAAGAGGTAGAGGTCATCCCCTTTAATGAACCCACAAAGTTTGGGGTTAATTGCCTAAGTAATTAAGCTAATTAAATTTTAAATTAAACTTTAATTAAATTCTATTAATATTCAAAATTAATTAAAATTACTTCTAATAAATTCTCCTCTAAAATACCTTTAAAATAAGTATTTAAATGCATTTTTCGGATTTTTCTACAATTTATTATGAATTTTGGAAGTTTCAACCATTAAAAGTAATTAATTAGCCCTAATTAAAGTCTAATCCCATCGACGCCATGTGACCTGCTGACTCAACACACATTCCACATGGCACCACAGAATTTTCTACTTTAACCCATGATGCACGCGGCGGCCGCTTTCGTCCGCTCGATCTAAGATCGACGATTAATCCCACAAATTAATAGGATTTAATCAAATAATTCTAACAGATCTGATCGCAATGGTCCATTCTGATCATGCGGAATGGACGGTGCGTGATACATTTTCTCTCGAGTGACGAGAGTTGAACACTATCCGTTGTTCGTTGTGCGATCCGAATGGTCCATTTTGATCATGCAGAACGGACGGTGCATGATCCATCTTCTCCCGAGTGACGAGAGATGAACCGTCTCATAGCCGCCGACCGAGCTCACCAGCTCGATCGACTCGAAATCAATCCCAATACCATCCACAAATGAAGGGATCCAACTGTCAAGATCAAACGACATGCAACTTTCCTTCACAAAGCTCAAATGAAATTTAACCAAAAGCTCGGTCTTGAGAAATTGTCTCATCGGAGCTCAAGACTAGCAGTGCAATTAATTGAGAAAGCTTTGTCTAGTGGAGATGAAACCCTACTGATAGACACGAGCGTTGATTCCTCACTATTTTCTCGAAAGGCCAAAATCTGTCACTCTGGAGGTTGGCGTTGACCAAAATGCTACCTCTGGTGATCGTGGAGCTTGGGAGAATTTTCGTTCTTGCTCGATGAAGTGTGGGGAGTGTGTGGGCGCAAGCAATTTGGATTTGGTTGAGTGATAGTGAAATTGGGTCAGAAATAGGGGTCTTCTGTTTCAAGACAGACGAGAATGGGGTTTTCTGACAAGTGAATGGGCTTAGGAACTCAAGAGATAGCTCTGACTGCTCATTCTGAGTAGTTAGGGCTCTGAGGATGCTCAATGTATCAATTGGAATTGGAATGCAGGGGTATACCCCCTCCTCCTCTTGATCAGACGAGTTGATCTATTTTGGCCTCTAGTGGCCGTCTGACAGGGAGGAGGTGAGCTAGCTCAGTTTGAGTCGATGAACGTGAGGAAGTGGATGCAAAGGTGGGAAGTGGATGTCCTATGCAAATCAAGTGTTCCAATGTGGGAGGTGAGCTTAGTTCACCTCCCATGGGTCATGGTTGACCCAACCACCCCTGGGTAAGTATCTTAAAAGGTGGACTAATGGGAGGTTGTCAAGTGGTCAAGGAGAAGAAATGACCACTTAAATGAGTGATTTGCCTCATGTGATACCCTTAATCCAAGGGTATAATGGTCATTTAGCATTAGATTTGATTTGGGCTGGTTCAAAATGAGTGCAAGGTGGGTCAGCCCAAGTTTCAAGTAATTTGGAATTGATTTGATTTTATTTGACTCAATTTGACTAATGTAGGTCAAATAAGGTCAATTTGGGTTAAGTTGACCAATTGGTTGAATTTGGTTAAACCAAGGATTGGGTTAAGTTCATATGGTCTTTTGGAATGTTTTGGTTCAATTGGTTTGGTTTAATTTTGCTTAGAATTTATTTTGGCTCATTTGAGCTCATTTGAGCTCATCTAGGTCAAATGGGTCAAGTGGGTCAAGCTGACCAAATTGACCAAATTGGCTAAATTAGCTTGGGTTAAGTGTTGGTCTAGGTTTGATTGATCAATTGAAGATGATTGTAGGCTTTGATTTTAATTAATTTATATTTTGTTAAGGTTTAGGCCAAATTGACCCTTTAGGTCAATTTGGGCTAAATAGGTCAATTGGGTTCAATTGGGGCTTTGTTCAAGTTCATCAATCAATTTAGAATGAACTTGAGTCATTAGTTGCAATCAATTTGGTTTATATTTTGATTTAACCCAGTTTGGCCTTTTAGGTCAATTTGGGTCAACTTGGGTCAAGAGAGCCAATTAGGTTTGTGTGATGTTTATTTTCAGATATGTATATAGGGGACACCATGCAAATCTGAATGTGTACTTATTGAAGTGATCGAGTATGATATTGAGGTATGATATACTATCTTAAAAGATAGAAATATCACCCTTCAATGGACCTAATCACATAATAAGGACTCCTAAGGCATTATGGGTCTTCGAATATACCAGAGATTTTTCCTCTACTTTACATGGATGAATAAAGTAGGATTTATATTAGACTGAGTTCTAAAGTTTCCTATGGAGGAAAGCCCACATAGTTAATTACATTCTGAGGAAGGTGAATTCCTTAAGAATACTCTCAATTAGAGTAGGCAATTATTGTCTCCAAATATTTCAAAGATAAGACTATCGATAAATTGGCTATTTTAAAAAAAATCAAATGGGATATATCAAAAGGAGAGACTTATTATCAAAGCTAAAGGAAATGAGTAGGGAATGCTCATGATACTAGAAAACCTAGTGAGCATTCCAATCTACTCTATAGTTGGGCTTTATGTGTTTGAAATTGAGGAGATTTGTTTATTTGAGTTGAAATTTTATTAGAAAGCTAGGACTCATAATCTCATAATACAATATTGTGGAAATACCTAAGAGGTAAGAATTTATGCTTGTAGCTCGAAAGAAATAGCCACCTCAGATCCTAAATCTAGGAAGCTTTAGCAAAAGCTAAAGCATGACCTAAATCTAAGTGAAAAATGGACATAGGGTTTACCTCCATAAGAGAGGATAAACCACCCGACTGTTGGACTTATAACCACAGGGAGTGGCAACCAGCTAACTCCTCCTACGCTTTAAAATCATGTAGGCAAGTCATATAATTTTGCAAGATTATTGGGTTGTTATTATTTAGAAAGAAACTAAAGTTCTTAAACCCACTCCCTAAGAGACTAGAGCATGAGTGGTATAAGTAATGACTTAGTCTAATACAAATCTTTTTAGTTTTTATTTAATTTTTAACACTTCATTTTAACTAGGGCCATAGGATTTTCATATGTCAAAATACATGATGAAAATGGATTATGGGCTAAATCAACGGGAAAGAGGTGTTTTCCACCATACAGGAGACCCTCAAAGGTCAAGTCTTCCCCTATCATGTAAGGATGGAAACCCTCTCTTAACAATAGTGAAGCAATATGAATGCATGATATTAAACATACAACATTTAGCTAAGGGGTAGCTAAATTTTTAAATTATTTTAATTTAATGCCTAGGCTTTGTATGAGGTTGTGAGTTATTTAAAACTTTATTTATGAGTTGTAATTAGGGTAGAAAATATATTTTTTCCCCTAAGAGCTTAATCGGATCTAGGACACACATTAAATCAGCGTTCATGAAGAAACTAAAAAAATACTTGTTGTTTTTATTGCTCAATTTAAACATAACATCCAACATTTTATAAATCTAACACAAAAGAATAAAAGGTCAAAGGTGTCATTATAACCCAAAAAAGAGAAAATCGATAGATGAGCTCTACCCTTATACAACCTGAAATATGAAAGAATAATTACAATTTACAAATGAATAAATGCTATGGGGGTCTTCTTATCTTCATTCTTCATATCTCTTTCATTTCTTCATTTGGATGTGCTTGCTTCAAAGGCATCACAGGGCCTCCCAGGATAAAGCCTTCTAGTCACTGCTCATCCTAATTCCCATAACACTAATCCTAATTCCGAATGCAAAATTACATTAAAAAAATAGGAAGAGTACATCTAACTACACCTACAAAATAAGTGTTAACTAAACACACCATACAACCTAAGCAGTTATATATACAATTTGGACTTAGCACTCTGCACATGAGTAACCAAGCCCACCTGTCCAAACTTGGATTATACTTATGGGATTTAAACATCCTATAAATAGAGCATTTATATTTATTTTAAGCACCCCTTTAAGCATAATTCCCTACAAAAAAATGATTAGCCACGACATACCATTCACCATACTAAAACATACACCCTAACATCCAAATAAAATAATATCACAAAATAAAACATGCATCATACCATGCACCACCCTAATATAAAGCTAGAAGTGGTGACTTAGTTCTAAAGTGTGCATATTAAAGATTGTGTGGTATGCCTTAACTAAGCTTTGATATTATGATTCTCTAAGTATAAAATGGTTTAATTAAATTATAAAGGGTGATTTCACTTCAAATGCTTTAATTGATTTGTAAATTTGAATGTGTTTTATTTGGTTTCATGTGACTTACACTTAGCAACTAAATGTTATGAAGAGAGGAAAAGGAGAGGATTGCTCTCTTTCATCCTTACCTTAAGTCACACCTAAAGCATATTGATTAATCAATTCCCTTTAGTGAATGGCTTATTAAATATTTTAAGTTAATCCTAAGTTTAGGTTCACATTAAGTTACCTCATTCAATAAGAGATGCATCTTAAGATTGATTAGAACGAATTTTTATCACATGACACATGTGTATTCATTTCCTTTCATCATATGTAACATGCATATGATTAAATCCTAAGTATACCTACATATACAATATGTCTTAGCACACTTAAATGATGAATGTAACATGTACATTTGGAATTTAGATGTTTCATTTGATTGAATTATTTTATCATATTAACTTAAAGCTCTATCTAAATTATTATATAAAAATACATAGGAATGAAATTAAATAGGTACGCATCATTGTTAACCAAGGAAGTGAGGTAATCAAATTACCTCCTTGGGGCTAGCTAAGGCCTCGTGTTCTTGGGATGTCCAAACTATATACCAATTATATTTAAACATATGTAATTTTATACACATGAACATAAAAAAGAAGGCTTTAAACCATATGAACAATCAATTCAATCATTTGAACAAATATGAATGCATGTCTTTCTTAATAGAAAAGGGGATTTTCATTCATTAGCTAAATATATATACAAGTGTATAAAAGTTTTAAGCGAATACTTCACCATTTTTAAACCAGGGGAGTGAGGTAAAGACCTCCTTAGAGCTACTAAAAGCCATGCATCCCTAAAATGTACAGACTAGATATACCCACTACTTTAAATACACATGAATGTATGTTGACCTCACTTTTGGAGTGAGCTTTCAACTTCTTCGTCTTAAACATAGGACTCCTCTAGTCACTAAGAGTTCTTTAGTCTTAAGACACTTCTAGTGATTAGGTGAAAACTTAACCTAACCCTAAAGACTTAGAAGAGTTAGCCATAAGAATAGGTTATGCCTTAGGGGTATTAGGAAAACTTGTCTACCCTATAGCTTGAACCCAATCCTTACTTCCTTCTTTCAAGTCAAACTTCAAATTCAAATCAACTTCAAATCCAAATCCTTACTTCCTTCTTTCAAGTCAAACTTCAAATTCAAATCAACTTCAAATCCAAAACTTTCTAAGCCCTTTGATTCCGTCTTATGGACTTAGTTCAAATAAACCTTAAATCAATTCCAACTTAATTGATTTTTCTCAAATCATGAATCAATTCTAAATGATTGAAACTCATGATTCCTAAAATCTTTCTCCCCTTTGATTTCATCTATGCTTTCAAATCAAATCCAAATCACTCCTACCTCAAAAGATTTTCTCATAGACCACTTATATTCTCATTTATATTCACAAATATAAATGAAGTATAAATTATAATAACCAAAACTAAATTCAAAACTCAAATCCAAATCCAACTTAAATCCAACTTATACTCTTTCAAATCAAATCCTTGAACTTAACCAAATCAAATCCAAGTCACTCCAAATTCAAAATATTTTATCATAACCCATTTATGCTCTCATTTATATTCACAAATATAAATGAAATATAAAATTAAATAACCAAAACCAAATTCAAAACTCAAGTCCAAATTTAACCTAAATCCAACTTATACTCTTTCAAGTCAAATTCTTGAACTTAATCAAATCATCCTCAAATCAGTCCAAACCTTTGGATTTTCTCTTCAAACAATCATTCCTCCAATCACATGCCCAAATATAAACATTAACATCAATCATCAAACCAAAGTCAAACTAACCCAAGTCAAACCCATGTTCATCCTTTTGACTTGAAATTGTCAAATGAATCAAAACTCATTTGACTCCAAATCACTTGCAATTGAATTTATATTCCAATCATAAGTCCATATGTGAGTTCAACCAAACTTGAATCAAGCCTTGATCAAGCCAATTGACCCACTTAGGCTCACTTGACCCAAAGTGACCTAAAGGACCTTTTTGAGCAAAATTATAATCCAACCCAAATTGGATCAAACTAAGCCCATCTAAGCCTCACATTATGAGCAACAATCATTCTAGGATGATCAATCACTCAAATTGGGTCAAACCAAGTCAAACCTAGCCTTTGACCAAGTCAACATTTAGCCCAAATAAAATCAAAACTAGCCAAAATTTACCATAATCCAAATTGATTGAAACCATTGATCTAAACCAGTTCATAATCAATGATTAAACTTGACCAAGCTATCAATTGAGTCAAACCAAGCCTATTTGGCCACTTGACCTAAGTTGCCCCAAGTTGACCTAAAAAGTCAAAATAGGTCAAATCTTGATCTAAGCCAAATTAATTGCAACCAATGGGTCAAATTTATTCTAAATCACTTGTTGAACTTGACCAAAGCTTCAATTGGCCAACTAGACCCAACCTAGCCTAATTTACCATGAACCCAATTTGACCTAAAAGATCAAATCAACTTGAAATCAAATCAAACCAAAATTGATTGCAAGCAAAGCTTGCAAAATATTTCAAATGATCAACCAAGCCTAAACCAACCCATGACCTAACCCAATTGCGTCAAATGGGTCAAATTGGTCAACTTGACCCATTTGACCTAAATGAACCTAAATGAACCAAAACTAAATATAAACCAAATTGAACCAAACCAATGATACCAATAGGCTCCAAATGATCATTTGAACTTGACTTAACCCATGGTTTGACCCAATTTGACCAATTGGTCAACCTAACCCAAATTGGCCTAAATGGGTCAAATTGAACCAATTCAAACCAAATGAACTACAAATCACTTAAAATTTGGCACAACCCATTTCAAATCTGCCCAAATAAAAATCAAGATCAAATGACCAATTTACCCCTAGGTCAAAGGGTATCCTATGGCCAATTTCACTTGGAATTTAGCCAATTCTTTCTCATGGCCACTTGGCATCCTCCTAGTGGTCCACATGGACACTAAGGAGGGTGGTGAACATGACCCATTGGGTTTGGGTCTGCCATGACCCAACCCAAAGCCAAAGTGATCGCTCCAATGCAAATTGGACACTTGGATCACCTCATACACTCACCTAGCACATGGGCACTCCCTCTCCTCCACTAAAAAAATGAATCACATGGAGTCTAGCCTTAAAAACTAATCAATCCAAGCAATTGATCAAAAATGGCAAAGCTAGCCTCAGCCGTCCGATCCAAATAGGAAGAGATATACTCCCTCTCATTCCAACTCAAACTAGAGGCATTGCATTTGATTGAGCTCTAAGGATCGAAAGAAAGCTTCTCTAAACTTCCCTAAGCCATTTCCAAGCCTCTTGAATTTCTCCTTCTTGGTTTTCTTCAAAGCTGAAACAAGGGAGGCCTAAGGAAATTTCAACTTACTCAATTCTCCACCAAACCTAAATTCACTTTGCAAGCCCAATCAAGGGACCTAGTCGAACTTGCCCAAGGTGTTTCCTAAGTCTCCAGGCCACGAGAAGGGGGACTTGGATCAAAGTCGATTTCCATTGAAGGGGAGCTTGGTCAACCAAGCAATTCACTTCAAATCAAGGCTTGATACTTTCAACAGGGCGTCATCTCTACTAGACGAAGCTACCTCCTCTGTTGGAAGCACTAGTGATAGCCTCTAGCGATGTATTGTTCAAAACTAATCCTAATTTAAAAAATCCTTGGTCCTTTGTGAAGGGAATTATAATCCCATTAGATCCTAGCAGTTGGATTTCTTGCTTGTGTTCTTTCTAAGGTGTGGGTTGAGTTTGAGCTCCATGAACTGTGAGGATCTCGATTTATGACGACGGCATCCACCTCGCCACTAGAGCATAGATCACTAATCCATGATGCATGATTAGAATGGACGATTGTGATTTAATCATGCTTAGATCTGACAAACTTTAAAACCACGAGATTTCGCCATCCATCCCCGATCGAGCCCAGTGGAAAGCGCTTCGCTACCGACGCGACGCAATGTGATAACTTAAATAATCAATCCCATCACGCCATGTGAAAAGTGCATCGCATCAGTAGTCCATGTGGCGCCGACGGGATTAGTTAATTAATCAGGCTATTCTAATTATCCATTAATCACAAAAACTTCATAAAATCATAATTAAATGTAGAAAAATCCAAAAAATATGAGGCTCATTTTAAAGGTATTTGAGGGAAACCTAATAAAATTATTTATAATTGATTTTAAATAGTGAATTTTCCTTAATTAGGGTTTAATTAAAAATTTAAATACTTTAATTACTCCCTAATTACTTAATTGATTAATTCTAAATTTCTTAGATATGTTTAATGGGATGACTTCTACCTCCCTTAATTTTTCTGTAATTTATCAATGAGTTAATTAGGGAAATAATTAATGAACCCCTAATCACCCCTTTAATGTAATTAAGAGTAATTAAGCATATGAATAGTGATTTAATCCCTTAATTGAGATAATTAAATATTGTTTAACTATGGAGGAGGTTTATGAAATGGGTTTGGGATATTTTCCCTAAGTTATTCCCTAAATCCCCTTTCTTCCTTAATCCAAATATAATTAAGGATTAATCAACTAATGATCTACTTAATTAGAGTAATCAAACTTTCAAAACTAATATGGAGTTAATCAATCTCTTGCTGGATAGATCCTTAGGTGTTCAAAAGCCTAAAGTAAGTTTGAGGAAATCATATCCAACTCACATGTATGGGAAGATTATGAAAGTACTTAATTAAACTCTTTAGCTTAATTAATCAATAATTATGAGCCAATTGTATTAGGCCCCTTTATTTCTTAAGTGCATTGCTAATTTAAATTTCATGTGATTGCATATCATATGTTGTCTCATAATTGTTTGATTAATTATATTAAAGTGGTATAGGTAAGGGGTAATTAATGGACTTAATTCACACCTTAACCTAAATAAAATATAAAATCAACCTAATTGTTCTAAAATTAAACTAAACTAATTCACACATGGGGAAAATAGGTTAGGACCAGCAAACGCTTTTCATATTTCCTAAATCAAATCAAATTTAAAAATAAAAATCTCCTTAAAGAATTTTGATCCACTTTAAATGATTTTATTTCATAGTATTATCTTTAGAAATTAATTAGGGTGAATGAAGTCATATGCTTACATCATTTTATTTCTTTACAAGAAAGTTAAATATTGTTTTCCATATGAAATCATGCATTCATTTCTTTTGAAAAATTAATTAAATAAAATGTTTCCTTTAATGTCAAATTGTATGTGTTGGCTAAATTTAAGAATATGGGTAGCTATTATCACTATTAAATCAAAATTATTTATAAAACTTATAAAATCAGAGATTATAAATGAGGTGATGCTACTTATAAGTACTCATAAGCTTGCATGTGATTATAGTATAAGATGTATTTTATGTGATTTCCTTCTCTTCTCTTAATATGGACTTGTATAGGATTTGCAAAGTGTATAGTTCATTTGAAAAGAATACAACACTTGTTTAAATCTATTCCTATACACTTCTATGCTATGACTCAAGAAGGATCTTCACATTTACACATGTAAATTACACAAGTCAAACAAACACAAAAATCTTTTTCATGATTCTTCATCCATTTATTTCCTTTTGTACATTTACATGTATTTAAGAAAAATGGTATATTAGTCTAGACATCCCGGGGTTGTGAGGCTTTAAGTAGCGCCAAGTAGGTCTTGTACCTTACACCCCTGGTGTAGAAAATAATGGTGTCGTATTCACTTATATCTTTTATACATGTAGATGTGCATTTGATTAATGGATAAAAGAGTCCCTCTTTTTTACTTAATAAAAATATGCATTCATGGAATATCCAATTTTTCTTAAATAATATCTCTTAGCATTCATCGTCAAGGTGTGCTAAAATTTGTATTACATGTATAGGTATGCTTAGGATTACTCATATGCATGATATACATGGTGGAAGAAATAAATGGTTGTGTGTTATGTGATAGTAATTCACCCTAATTAATCCTAAGATACTTTTCTTATTGAATAGGTTTATTTAGAGCAAATCTAAACTTATGGTTAATTAAAACACATAATAAAACATTCACTAAAAAAATCATTAATGAATCTACCTTAGAACTTACTTAAGGTAGGGATGAAAGAGAAGTTCTCTTCTCTTCTTTACATATTCAGAACAAAATGTAGGTTCATTCAAACCTAATCAAATCTTCAAATAAAATTAACAAATCAACTAAATCACTTAAGATAAAACCACCCTCTAAGTTGAATCCTTCACACTTAGGAAATTACAACCTTAAAGCCTAGCTAAGACATACCACACAAGCCTTAAATGGCACACCCATTAGGCTAAGTCACTATTTCTAGCTCTATATTAGGGCGGTGCATGATTTGATGCCTAATTTTATTTTTGTGATGTAATATTTTTATACTAGATGTTAGGATGCTAGGATGATTTTAGTCTAATCATGTCTTCTATAGAGGATTGTGCTTAAGGGGCACTGTAATAAAAATATAAAAATACTTTTGTTGTGCTTGCTTACACCCCTAAGCATGATCCAAATTAGGACAGGTGGACTTGGTTACCCATATATGGGGTGCTAAGTCCAAATTATTCATATAACTGATTAGGTTGTTAGTTTGTTTAACTAATCTCTATTTTACAGGTTTAGTTAGACTTATCTTTCCCATTTTAATGTAAATTTTGCAATTAAGAATTGGAATGAATGTTATGGGGGAATTACGGTGAACATTGTTCATAAGACCATGTCTTATATACCATGTGAAGCCTTAGAGCAAACTACATCCCAAGTTAAATCAAAAAGAATAAAGAAATGAAAAAAGAAAGAAATGACAAAATGAAGAAATGAGGAATGAAGAATGAAGACCCCCCATAATATGAATTCTTTCTAAAACATAAATATTCATTTGTAATCCGGGTTGTATAAGGGTAGAGCTCAGCTACCCACATTTTCTTTTACGGGTTTGTGCGGTGGAGCTCGACCATACTGGCCTCTTATTATTTTGCACTAGCTTTATAAAATTATTTGATGTTTGTTTAGCTTGGGCATTAGAAATGACATGATTTTTCCCTGTTTCTTAATTGTTTGATGGTTGTTGAATGACCTGGATGCGATTAGACTCTTAGAAAAAAATAAATTTTTTATCCAACTAATCATCTCAAAATTAAATTTAATAACTCATAACCTTACCTAAAGCCTAGGGCATAAATCAAGATAAAAAAAGATTTAGCAACCCCTTAACTAGATGTTGTATATCTCACATCATACATAAAAATCATATTGCTTCACTCTTGGTAATGGAGGGCTTCCACCTTTGCCAGAGTAAATGGCTTGATCTTTGAGAGGCATGGTAAAATCACACCTCCTTCTTGCTGATTTTGGCCCATAACCAATTTCTTGTGCGATAGGCATATGAAATCCCATAGCCTGTGTCAAATGAATTGTCCAAAAATGAAAATAAAACTTGCATTAGATTAAGTCATTTATTCATGCCCTTCATGATCTAGTCTCTTAAGGAGTGTTTAAAGTACTTAGTCTCCTTTCTAAATAAACAACAACTTAGCTATCTTCCAAAGCATAAGACTTACCTACATGTATTTAAAATCAGAGTTAGGCTACTAAAGCATTATAAGTCCAATGGTGGTATATTCTCTTGTGGAGATAAACCATATACCCATTTTTGCCTTAAATTTAGGTCATACTTTGGCCCTCATCAAAGCTCCCTAGATTTAGGATATGAGATTGTTGTTTCCTTTTGCGGGCTACAAGCATAAATCCTCACCTCTTAGGCATTTCCATGATCTTGTGTTGTAGAATTATAAGCATTAAATTTCTAATAAACATTCAATTCAAATATATAATCTTCTTAGGATAGTTTAGGATGTTTGCTAGGTTTCCTAGCATCATGAACATCCCCTACTCATCTCTCATTGGTTTCGATAATAACTCTTTTATTTTGATCAATCCCACTTGATCTTCATAAAAATAATCAATTTATTGATAGTCCTATCTTTGAAATCTTTGGAGACAATGATCATTTACCTTAATCGAGAGTATTCTTAAGGAATCTTATTCCTTAAGATGTAATTAACTATGGGGGCTTGCCTCCACAGGGAACTTAACGAATCCAATTTAAATAAAACATTACTTTACTTTTGCATGCAAAGTAGGAGAAAGATCTCTGGTACATTCGAAGACCAGTAGTCCTTAGGAGTCCTTATTAGGTGATTAGGTATATTGTAGAATAGTGACTTCTGTCTCTCAAGATAGTACATCATTCTTCAATGTCGCACACAATCACCTTAATGAGTACATCTACAGATCTACGTGGTGTCCTAACAAATACATTTATAATTTTATTTTTCAAATTCTAATAAGAGTTTGAGAAATAAAAAAACACCACAATGTACAAATAACTACAATAATGGGAAAATCATGCAAAAGTTGTATTTGATTTAATTGAATGAAGATTTTCATTCATTAGCTAAATGCACATACAAATGTATAAAAGTTTTAAGTAGATAATTCATCATTGTTAAACCAGGGGAGTGAAGTGAAGACCACCTTGGGGCTACTTAAAGCCTTGCATCCCTAGAATGTCCAAACTAGATATACCCACTATTCTTAAATACACGTGAATGTACAAATAACTACAAGAATAGAAAAATCATGCAAAAGTTGTATTTGATTTAATTGGATCATTTATACATGTGAGCCAAAATTTTATCTAGGTTCTAATATAGAGGTACATAGGAATGAATCTAAACAAGTGTTGTGTCCTTTTCAAATGAACTATACACTTGTTAACATTCAAGCTTTATATAAATCTATGAAGATTAAAGAAAGAGAACTCCATATCACATGTTTTAAGTTATAGGCACATGAAAGCTTATGAATACTTATAATTGTCATCACTCCATATATTATAATTGATTTATATGCTTTTGAAAATGATTTTTTTAATTTAATAGTGATAACAGCCACATATTTTTCTTATTCAAATTAATACATGAAAGCTTGTCATAAAGGAAATCATTTCATTTAATTGATTTTTGAAAAAGTTGTATGCATGACTACAAGTGACATACAATATTTAATATGATTGGAAAGAAATAAAGGAACATAAACACATAATTTCATTCAATCCAATCAATTCCTATGACAATCATACTAAATAAACTCATTTAAAATAAAATAAAGCTTTTTAATGTCAGTTTTAATTTAATTTTGATTTTATTTAAAAAATATGATAAGAGGTTTGCTAATCCTAATCTCATTCCCCATGTGTGGGTTAATTTCATTTAATGAAAGGTAATTAGGTTGATTTTATGGATTAATTAGGTTAATGTATGAATTAAATCAATTAATTAAAACCTTACCTATGTTACCTTAAGATAATTAATCAAATGATTATGAGCCAATGTAATATGTAGATGAATTGAAAAGTAAATAGCCTAATGCAATTAGCTCACAATCATTGATTAATTAAACTTAAGAAACTTACTTAATTACTTTTATGATTTTCTTACACATGTGAGCTAACCATAATTTCACTAAATCTCTTTAGGTTATTGAACACCTAAAGGCCTACCCTTGAATTAATTAGATCTAGATCCATTTTAAGCATTAATTAAGCTAGTTAAGTAATTAATTAGTTAATTGAATCCTAATTAATTTCTCTTGAAAAGTAAAGGAAATTTTGGAAAAAGACTAGGAAATTCTCCAATCACATTTCCTAAATCTCCCTACTATCAATTAGTGCCAAATGAGTCTAATTAATTAGTTGATTTACTGTTCACATGCTTAATTAATCCTTAATTAAGTTAAGAAGGTAATTATGGCTTAATCAATCAATTTCTCTAATTAATCTTCCAATAAATTCCAAAAAAAATTGAGGAGGTAGAGGTCATACCCCTAAATAACCTTAGAAAGTTTGAAAATAATTGGATGATTAATTAGGGAGTAATTATATTAATTAAGTTTTAATCAAACTTTAATTAAGCTAAAATTACTATTCAGAATTAAATAAGAATAATTTTAATGGATTCTCCTTTGAAATACCTTTAAAATGAACTCTCATTTATTTTATTTTTTTTGAATTTTTCTACAATTAGTTATGAATTATATAAGTTTCAGCCTTTAAAACTAATTAAATCACCTAATTAAGCCTTAATCCTGCCAATGCCATGTGGCGCACTGATGCAGCACGCTTTCCACGTGGCATCACGGGATTAGATATTCAAGTTGTCACATATGTGGTTGACTCATATGGTAGTTGGATGCGCTTTCCCATGGGCCATCCGATCTATCGAACAGTCATGATCAAACTCGCGGCTAAGGAAGGATTAAACAGTGGATCTAGCGTGATCTGATCAAAGCCATTCATTCCAATTACGCAGAATGGATGGCCTGTGATCTCTCTTCCTACAAGCAACGAACAACGGAGCCTGTCCACCATGGATCGCTCGATACGAGCTCACTCAAGCTCGGATTAATTCTAAATTCAACCCACACCTTTGCATGAAGGATCCACAAAGATCCAATGGCTACGATGGGCTCACATGCAAATTTTCTTTACAAAGCTCCACATAATTTTTTCTTATATCTATGATTTTTGAGAAATTATCTCGCCAGAGCTCAAGACCGGTGGTGGGATCGACTTGGGTAGCTTCGTCTAGTAAAGACGAGGCCTTATTAAGAAGCAATTGGATTGATTCTACCTGGATCACTCGGAAGGCCAAGGATCAAGCTTTGAAGCTTCGGTCTTGATTGAAGTCCCTCCTTTGGTTGATTTGAAGCTCGGGAAATGGCTTGGGTAGCTTCAACGAGGTATGTGGAAGGTGCGTGTAAGAGGAATTGAAGTTCGGTTGAGTGAGGAGGAAGTTTGGATCGAGATTGAGCTCCCCTATTTTAATTTCACACAAGAAGTGGAATCTCGAAGTGGGGTAGGCTTGGAAATGCTCTGAGGAGTGCTAGGGAATTTTTTTTCACTCTTGGGAGCTTACAAATTGAATACATGTGTTTTCTAGTTTGAATTAAGGGGGTATATCCCTCAACTTGTTGAGGTGGACAGATGAAATTGCCTCTCATTTTTTGACTTGCCAACAGCAGACAAGGTGTCGGAGTGGTGGCCATCATGTCCACATGGCTCGGTTTGGTTGGATGAGTGCTTGGGAGGTGGCTCAAGGTTTGATTTGGGCTGATCTCCTTGCTTATATCCAATGGGTGCTCGGTTTGTAAGGGAGGTGAGTTGGCTCACCTCCATTTGGTCCATGGTAAGTCCTAGCCCTTTTAGGGTGGGCTAGGAGGTTAGGTCAGACCCCAAGTGGAGAGACTGAGGGCTGCCAAGTGATGGGAGAGTGGATTTTTCCATTTATGGGTGAAATCTTATGTAAAGAAGACTTGACCAATGGACAATGGCTTGGATTGGATCCACTTAGCTTTTGGGTTGACTTTAGGCAAACCCAAGATGGGTTTGAGTCAAGTTTGATCAGCCTTCAATGGGTTATGGGTTGATTTTATGGGTTTTGGCTCATTTGGATGCATATAGGTCAAATGGACTAAGTTGACCAATTTGACTAAATTGGCTAAATTGGCTTAGGTTGGGTGTTGGTTTAAGTTCAATTAATTAATTGAAAATGATTGTAGGCATTGGTTTGAATCAATTTGAATTTTATTTAGATTTTAGTCAATTTGACCTTTTAGGTTAATTTGGGCTAGGTTAGGTCCAATTTATCAAATTGGAGCTTTGGTCAAGTTCAACAATAAATTTGGGATGAACTTATGTCATTGGTTGCAACAAATTTGGGTTAGATCAAGATTTGACCTATTTTGGCTTTTTAGGTCAGTTTAGGTTAACTTGGATCAAATAGCTAATTGGGTTTGGTTTAGCTCAATTGATGGTCAAGTCATGATCAAACATTGATTATGGATTGATGTGAATCAATGGTTTCCGTCAATTTGGTGTATGATGAGTTTGCATTTCATATGGGCTAAAGGTTGACTTAGTCAAATGACCAAGTTGACTTAGTTTGACCTAATTCAAGGTAATTGATCATCCTAGGGTGATTGTTGATCATGATATGAGGCTTGGATGGGCTTGGTTCAATCCAATTTGAGTTGGATTATAACTTTTCTTAAAAAGATTCTTTAGGCCACTTTGGGTCAAGTGGACCAAAATGGGTCAATTAGCTTGGTTTTGGCTTGGTTCAAGTTTAGTTGAACTTATACATGAGCCTAGGATTGATATATAAATCCAACTGCAATCAATTTGGAGTCCAATGGACTTTGGCTCATTTGAAGTTTTCAAGTTAAAAGGGCTAACTTGGGCTTAACTTTGGTTGACTTGAATTTGGTTTTGATGATTGCAGGTTTTATTTATATTTAGATAGATGATTAAAGAAAGGGTTGATTTAATAGAAAATCCATTTATTTTGAGTTGATTTGGATAGGATTTAGTTAAGTCCAAAGAAATGGCTTAAAAAGCTTAAATTAGATTTTGATTTGACTTTGGATTTGGTTTTGGCTATTTGAATTTATAATTCATTTATATTTGGGAATATAAATGAAGATATAAATGATTCATGAGAAAATCACTTGAGTTTGAAGTGATTTGGAAGCAAATTTGATTAAGCTCATGGAGGTAGGTCAAAAGAGCTTTAAGTAAGAAATTGATTTAGTTTGATTTAATTTTCGTCATTTGAATGTGGGTTTCATTTATATTTGTGAATATAAATGATTATATAATTGATTAATAAAGAAATCAATTGATTTGATTGATTAAGTTTCGAGAGAATAGGTCCATATGGCTTAGAAGGGTCTTTTGGATTTGAATTTAGTTTGGTTTAGTTTTGGTCATTTGTTTTATATTTCATTTATATTTGTGAATATAAATGAAGATACAAATGATTTATGAAGGGATCAATCAAATTTGGGTTGAATTGGTTGGAAATTTGGCTAAGTCTATGGAATGCAATTATAAGGTTTATGAAGAATTTTGGACTTGAATTTGATCATGGGATTGAATCATTTGAAGTTGGATTTGAATTGAAATTTGATAGTTTGATTGAAGGATCGAATTTATATTTGAGAAAATCAAACGAATTGGGATTGATTTGAATTTGGCTAAGGTTAAGTCCATAAGATGAAATCAAAGGGCTTAGGAAAGATTTTGAATTTGAGTTTGATCATGGATTCCAATCAAATGATTTGGGATTTAGATTTGGATTTGGAATATGAATTGGAATTTGAGGTTTGGTTTGAGATTTGAATTTGGATTGGATTGGAGAAAGTGCATATGTATTAGGTTTAGGCTATAGGATTGATGATTCCCTTAAGTCTTAAGGCATTGTCTAATCCTATGATTAACCCTTCTAAGTCTCTAGGCTTAAGTTAAGTGTCCACCTAATCACTAGAAGTGTCTTGAGACTAAGGAACTCTTAGTGTCTATACGAGTCCTAGATCTATACTGAGGAGGTTGGAGACTCACTCTAAAAGTGAGGTCAACAATTTGGTTTGGCTCAATTGAGGGTCAAGTCATATTCAAATATTAATTTTGAGTTTGTATGAATCATTGGTTTCAAGGGATTTGGCTTAGGTTGCAATTTGGCTAGTTTGGGTTCATATGGGTTAAAAGGGTTGACTTGATCAAATGATCAAGTTGACTTAGTTTGACCCAATTTATGATAATTGATCAACATAGGGTGATCAACAATCATGATATGAGGTCTTGGTTAGCTTGGTTCAACCCAATTTGGGTTGAATTGAAGTTTGGCTCAAATGGGTTCTTTAGGTCACTTTGAGTCAAGTCAACCTAAATAGGTCAATTGGCTTGATTTTGGGTTGAATTGGATTTAGTTGAGTTTATATATGGGTTTAGGATTTATATATAAATCCAATTGCAATTGATTTAGGTTAGGATGAGTTTTGGTTCATTTGGATATTTCAAGTCAAAATGGCTAAGTTAGGTTTGACTTGGGTTGATTTTGATTTGGCTTGATGATTGTAGATTTCATTAGTCTGAAGTACTTGTTTGAAACTTGTGGAATCGTCAAAATGAGAACCAATAGATAAAGAGTTTGTCTCATTACTTTGGCAACTTAAGAAATCATCACACATACCATCAAGCACAGTGTTATTGTTGTTGCCACTCTCCAAACTTGAATGATATAATTCTAATAACTTATTATCATTTGCAATCTCAATATTCTCTGATTGAACCACATCTTCTTCATAAACTTTCGCTACAACCACCACCTCTATTCTACTTTTTTCATGAGAAATGTTAAGCAAGTCAAGTACATTAGCATCGCCTGTAATAGGCATGTATACTTTTGGTGAAGTTCCACTAATATAATAGTGTATGTCAAAAGCATGACCTCTAAACTAAGGACAAAGTAGATTAGATTGTTCTTTTAATAATAAGAAAGTGATTTTGTTTCTCTCAAACTATATAGTTTTTATGATTGCCACCTTCATACCTCATTCTGCTCTGGCCTCTGACCATAATCCAATATCCACTAAATTTAAATATAATAAAGTAGAACTTAATCATATCCATAACTACATGAGCAAATAATAAAATATATTAAAAAATTTGCATACATAAAATAAAATTTCTAAATAATAAGTAAAGATTTTACTCTTATATCGCATAAAATCTTTTTCATAATGCAATCAACTTTTCAAACTGTAAGGTGCTATAAAAAATTAGGGGGATTAATTATCGTTACTGTATAGAGCTAGAGTCATTTCTTTGTAATGAAATAGTGAAATACATGAGAAGATATTATTAAAATTGAAACTAATACTACTGAATATCTCTTTCTACTAGGTGATTAAAATGAAATTTATTTAAGTACTCTGTTTCTTTCACCCATATGAATTAACATTGTATAACTCTATCTACCCAACTGCATTAAAAGCAAAAAAAACTCAAAGAGAAGCAATGCTTTGAAATGAAACAACAACTTACCTCATCGGAATTGAGGAGAACAGCATTATGCACGAGCAAATAATATTTTCACAAAAAAGAACTAGGACACGGGGTTGGGGTTTTGATAGGAGTTATGAAGAAGAGGAGCGATGAAGAAGATGGGTGGGGAGAACATCATTACCCACAAGTAATAATATTTTTTGCAAATGCAATAATAACTTACTTCATCATAACTATTAAGAATGATAATCGATGTACAATGCGAGAATCGGTGATGGAATCAGCTTACGTGACCTTTGTCGGACAGATTCCATGCGAGAAAACTGCCGCAAGGAAAATTCAAACTAGGCAATGTGGTCGGTTTTGAAGGGAGTTAACAGAGTGATATTTTAGATGGAGAGAGTATAAAAATTTATCTTAGATACTTGAATTAAATGACACTAATGGACACAAGGAGAAGGATTTTAATTAAGTGGATTAAAACTTTGTTGTTGTTGTTGTTGTTGTTGTTGTAGAGGGATATTTAGGTGGTAAAAAAATAAATAAGATAGTTTAAGTGTTAGATATGTATTTAGAATAATTTGATGTGTTATATATGTAAATCTCCCATTCTTTTTTTATTATTTTTAAAATGCACTTATTTAGTGTATTTTTTAAAAGCATTTTTATTTTTTATTTTTTATTTTTGAAAATAAATCTCATTATTTTTTAAAAACATTCAAAACAATTTTTAGAAGTTTTGAATATTTTTAAAAATAATTATCACTATTAAATATTTTTTATTTCAAATAAAAATATAAATAAAACAAAAAAAAAATGATCCAAATGCCTTTAATTAATTCAACACAGTATGCTCATCATGCTACAACACAAATAAAATTATCATTTTCACAGACATAACACTTTCATATTGATGTAAGGGTGTATTTTATAAATCATAATCTAATTTTTGATGTGATATTAAAGACTTAAAAGTATTATGTATATGTAAATATTTAAATTAAGAGGCTAGGTATGTAAATATATATAAGAGTTGTGTGATATGTATCTAAATTCACCTTTATTTTATGATTTAAAACATTAACTTATAAATTTCCCCCCAACAAGATCAGTAATATCAGAACCGTTTGAATTGCATTAAATATCAGCTCTCCATCAGCACTATTTCATCCAAAACCTCACAAACTTGACAAGAATCCACTCCACAGAGTTTGCTGATCAGAAGATGGCAAACTGAAGGTCCCAAACTGTAGCTGATACCAAACATGTTTCTCACCACCAGTAGCGCACAATCTACTCGGCCAAGTGAACACAGGCACTCAACCAACCTGTTCATTGTCTCCGCCCGTGGCTTCAGATTATTTTGCAACATCTTTGACAACCAGGCCATGCCCTTCTCAGCATCACCCTCTCTGCAGAATCCAGATATAATGAAATCGTTCGAGCAGACCAGTGGCTCCAGCCCTTGAGCCTCCATGAGCTTCATCAGCTCTGCTGCATCGGCCGTTCGCCCTTCCTCGCACAGAGCCGTGATCAGCGGGGTGTACGTCGAAACGCTTGGTCGGATGCTCGTTGCCAGCAAGCTCGAGTAAAGCTCAATCGCGTCGGATGTCTTGCCACCTTTGCACAGGCCTTGGATCAAAGTGTTGTAGGTGATCACGTCTTGCTCGATTCCACGCTTTGGCATTTCAGCAAACAGGTTGATGGCATCAGATAGCCTGCCGTTCAGGCACAGCCCGGCTAACATTGTGTTGCAGTTCACCGTGCTCTCATTAAAACCCTTTGAGAGCATTTCATCATACAGATTGAGTGCATGGACGATATCACCAGCCTTACAGTAACCGTTGATGATGGCATTGTAGGTATAGTTGTTGGGGCGAATTCCTTTGGCTACCATCTCCGACCATAGCGAGAGAGCCTCCTCCATCCGGCTGCTCTTGCAAAGTCCGTCTATCATGGTAGTGTACGTAACAACGTCGCAAGCATAGCCCTTTAACCTCAGGTCGCGGAAGATACGAAACGCTTCATCAACCATGGTGGCGCCGCCGGCTCCGTCGCAGAGAGCGTGGATGATTTCCTGGTAGGTGAACAGGTCTGGCTGGGAGCCACTAGCGATCATAAGATGGAGGATTTCTGAAACCCTGCCAAAGTTTCCACCTTTGGAGAAAGAGGAGATCAACTTAGTGATTGATACGACGTCAGGTATGATCCCTTTCCTGGAAACATCGCGGAGAACATGGTAGGCTTCGGTTAGCTCGCCGTCGCGGCACAAGGCTCGGATGAGGTAGCCTGCGGTGGAAGCGTCGGGAGCAGTGCCAGTGTCGATCATCATGGCGTAGAAACGGTGGAAAAGATCGGTCTTTTCAGTTATAAGAGAGGCGGAGAGTATCGAGTTCCATGAAGGAAGTGACAGTTTAGTGGAATGGCTCTCGAGGATGTCGCAGAGATCATAAAGCAGGTTCTTATCGCGATAAATGGAACGGGTATCGCCGCAGAGATGAAGAACGAAGGGATCAAGAACGGAGAACTCGTGTAGCCATTTTATCGAACGGATTGCATGCAAGGCTGGCCTCCAGGCACGGGAAGCCGCGAGGGCGTTTAGAAAGGAAGCGGCGGCATCGGTATCAAGGGAGAAAGAGGAAGACGTGGGCGAGAGCCAGAGAAGGTAACGGAAAGACAGTAAGGGATTAGAATCCGAAAGGTGACGAATGACAAGGCTTATGCAGTCTGGGTGGAAGATGCCGGACTTTGAAGGAGAAAGGAAAGGATTGAACTTTCCCACCTTGGCTGCCGTCGGATTACGTCGCACACCTTTGAAGCTGTTTTCTGAGCTGTGCCGTCCGATCGTTCTTCTCAGACAAAATGGCGGAAGATGAGAACAGTCGAGCGGCGGAGGGATCGCCGGCGAGATGGAAACTGCGGCTGCAGCATCGGCGGCGACGGTTTGATATGATGGTTGACATCATTGGACTGGCAGTTTGAAGAAACTAGCAGAGGCTTCATGCCTGTGGCAGTAAATTGATTAGAGTCAACAACTACAATATATAGTTCTACTTTACAATTAAATGAATTAAGGTTTGTACATGTAATTAATAAATTAATTTTAAACAGGGTATAATCTAATCTCTTAATTATTTATATCAGCTATAGAAAATATGGAGATGATAAGGTAATCCTTTTTAATTTCCCTAAAGATCAATCCAAAATAAAATAAAAATAAAAATAGCCAACATTTTCAATTTTGTAATAATGTAATCTTGCAATTTTTATTAGAAATTGTTGAAATTAGGATGAAATCATAAAATACATTAATAAAAATACTATATTTATCATTTAAACTTTATAAACAATTTTATGCTTAATTTTTAATATTTTATTTATTTTGTGAAATAATAATTGCTATATCAATAAATATTTCATTATATCGTTCTTAGTTGTTACAAATTAAGAGCGAAATAAATAAGAGAAGCTTCAAATAAAGTGATATTAAACTGTCTTTGGGTTGAATCAACAATAATATTTAATGGCATTAGAGAAATTATATAAAGATATGATGTTCTTGAAATCAGTGATCATTTGATGTAACGTTATATCTCTTGAGAGTAGTCAATTTGAACTTAAGTTCTTGCATTGGAACGAGGGTGTAAGTGAGTTGTTTACGAGTCGACTTGAACTCAACCGTCAACGAACGAAGCGTTTTATCGAAAAACAAGCAACTTAAGCTCATAATCAAAGCTTGAAAATTTTTGAGCTCAATTCTTGATTTTCTGGTATATGGAAATGAATTCTTTTAGTATGACTATAATTATCATGTATCATATTATCGTCGAGCTTATCGATCTTTTAAACGAGCTCAAATATTCGAAATGAGCTTAAGCTTAATTTTCTTTAAATCGAGTTGAACTCGAGGCTGATAATTGAGCTCGAGCTCAATAGAGATTAAACAAGTTTAGCTTAATTAAGTCAAAACTTGACTGCTTATACTAATTAAAATAATATAAGGAGCGACTAGTAGTAGGAATGAGAAAAATAGATGTATCATTAATAATGACAAGTTTACTCTTACTCAAGTCATTGATGGGAGGTGTATGATTCAAAGACAATGTAGACATTGCTATTTTAAAGTAGCACAAGTCATCTTCATTATACCTATATAATTTAATATTTAAGAACTTCATAGTAGACCTTGAAAATAAAAATTTTGAGTGACAAAGTCATCATATAAAATGTATAGTTTACTGATCCGTGTCAATGGCCGAACTTCTTCTATCATGTTCTCTTTTCGAGACAGTATAATAGATTTTTCATATATGATACCAAAAATTTTAATATTAAATTTTATTTATAATAGATATTAATTTATCAAAGAACACAGTTTGATTTCACAATGACATTCAAGAAGATCGAAAAAAAAAAAATCTAATGACGCAGACTATTTTGTGAAGAGAAAAAGAAGGAATATGAAAAAAGAAAAGAAGAAAATATATGAGATTTAGAGTAATTCTTTTCAATGAATTATGCCAACTATGATGGTGGTGTTTTTATGCCTTCTTAATATGTAAATATTGTATAAATTATGGCATAGCAATCTTAACAAAGGAGCACAATTTTAGAAGAATTGAAAAATATCTAAAGTTAAAAAAAGATCCAAAAGATCCCTTCACTTTGTTCCCATAGCCTTTTATTATGATTTCTTGATACTAAAATTATTATAAAAAAATTCGCTATAACAAAGTTAACAAAGATGTGATTAAATTTATGAGCAATGTGCAAGACACTTTAATCTAATGATTAGAGCTTTAACTTTCAATCAAAAAATTTTAGACTCAAATCTTTATACATATATTCTATATATGAATTTAGGGTTAAATTCTCTCAAATATCCCAAAAAAAAAAAAAAAAAAAAAAAAAAAAAAAATTCGTGGGCAATGGCTGTGAGTTCAAAACGTTGCGAACTCCTATGACTATAGTTGCCCTTGAAGCTAATCATTAAAAATAATAATAATAATAATAATAATAATTAATTACAAAGATGCAAAGTTTAAAAAAGTATGAATAATATATAAATCTTCAAAGATCTAAATGATCCTCTACCTTCAGAATGGACACTCATAGAATCAAAGTTGACTAATGATATCCAGATGCCTCATGCCTGTGGTAGTAAATGGCATTAATTAAAGTCAACACTCACATTTTATAGTTTTACTTATAATTTAAATGTATTTAAAATTAGTAAATGTAATAATAAGTTAATTTTAAATAACATATAATCTGATCTCACAATTATTTATATCAGACATTAGAAAAGATTGGAGATGCAAAGTAATCCTTTGTAATTTCCAAAAAAAAAAAACCAATTAAAAAAAAAAGAAAATTAAAATTAATCAAAAGCTTCAATTTTATAGTAATTTTTGACATTTTTGATGATTGTTATTTGAAATTGTTGAAAATAGGAATAAAATCATAGGGTAAATTGGTAAAAATATTGTATTTATTATATAGCATTTATCAAATAAATATTTTTTTAATTAGAAAGCAAGATGCTTTGATCTAACAATATGATCACTAATTTAAGCGAGGTTGGATTCACCTCTAGTGGTGAAAGGTCTCTATATTGTCAGTTAAATTAACATTCCATAACTTCTCAATACCTATTGGATCTGTCATATCTCCTACCACATCAAACAAATAAGATGTATGAATAAATATTTTAAAAAAAAAAAAAAAGTTAAAATCCTCATTGCCTTGCATTGTAAGCATGTGTTTATATTATGAAAACATAAGCTAATGAAAAAACCCACATAATTGTATGCTACAATCAATTGATACTTCCATTGTGTTACAAAAATGACATATTTGTGGCATGCGTGATGTGCATATACAACTATAAATCCATTTTGCTCTTATAAAGTGTGAAAAATGTGGCTTTAATGTGCCTGTTTCAAATTGATTTATGAGGGTGAGTATTAATCTCAACGTGAAAATAGATACAAGTGTAATGATAAAATTTAAAAGGTAAAGATAGAAAAAGGATTGATAATTATACTTACTAAAATAGAGAATTATTATCATGGTTAAAACACTAATATTAGTCATGTTATAGAATTATGGATAATTGATTGACATCATCTACTCTATATAAACAATTATTTAGTGGCATAATATGAAAAAAATGTATTTGACATCATTGACATTAGTTTGAATCGATACAATTTTAACATCAATGATTAGTGTGTGCACACTGGTCAGTCATAAAACGACTTTGCATATTTTATTGTTGGTTACATGTGTAGACATGAGGTCCTCCACTAATAGGCTAATAAAGATAAGGTTGCATTCAAATATCAAGAAATAAAGGTTTAAGGCATGTCAAATATGTTACTTTAACACAGAATGGTGTATTTACAATTGAATGAATATGTATGATACTATCATTACTACTCTAAAATCACTACCAAATAGAGTAATATTCCTACATTTGAACTCGTTTTTCTTATTTTTAAGGTTGATTTTCTATAAATTAATGATGAGATAGCTTTCATAACGACCTATATTCTAAGCAGCATAGAAAGAGAAACAAATTTAAATGTATTGAGTCCATAAATTTATATACTTTAGGTTTGGATGTTCTATAAAATAAATGGCGTGAGCTAAAACTAGGAAATAATGCGAGAATAAAGGTCACCTTGCAATTTAAGCTACAAAAGCTCAATCACAAGCTAGCACAAAGTTACTTACAAAGAGGAAGAAAGAGGAGCTTCTATGAGTAGAGATGCAAGACAAAGCCAAGAGCTGAGAATTGAAGATGAAACCCTAGATAGGTAAGAAAGAATCGGGTGAATTATAAGTTTTGACATAAATAGTCTACCAAATCAAAATTCAATTAGCATCAATTCACTCAAAAAAAAGGTCAAAAATAAAATGGCTAGAATACTGAACTTTATTTTCTAAGCACATGAGTGGTAGAGAGCTATCAATCTAACTGAGAAGCCGATGCTCAAAGCACACGACAGCCTCAAATAAAATAAAATAAAATAAAAGGTTGTCTTATGATCTTATCAATGGTGACTTATCCTTGTAAAAAATAATGATTTAAATAAAGATAGCACAAATCTTGTGCCAAAAAAAATTACATGGATTCCTGTCATGTAATCATAGCTACATAAAAGATGTTGATTAGACTGACATTTGTAGTGAAAAGAACAGCCACTATTATCTAAAGTAATAGGTCACTAATTGAAAGGTCAATAAGGTTTAAATTTACATATTTACATATTTACATACAGATTACTAAGCGAAAGGCCAAACGGAGATATGATTGTTCGAATTTATATTGCAGCTAATCTAGACTCGTACGCAAAAAAGCACAATGGATTCTATAAGGTTTTCATAGTTGCATAGCAAATGTTGAGCATATTATAGTAATCTAGAAAATTAAAATGGTTGGCTTCTTTAAACTAAACATTAATAACATGATCAAAGGATATTAGAGCCTTCCATGAAAAGAAACTGCTATCTAATTTAAACTAACGAAGAAGTGAATGAATGGGGGCAAGAGAAATTGATTTGTTTATTTTTATAAGGATCATTAGTCAAAATAAATATTGGATTTCAATAAAGTGCTTATAACAACTAATCGTTTTTTGCTAAGAAATTTAAATCTCATCAGAAAAAAATATGGTTTCGATATTAAAATGACATGTATAATTTTCATAATTGAGAAACAACATAATTAAGTTTATGAAGTTATGTTAATAATCGTTAATAAATAGAGTTACTATTAAGTAATTAATTAAGTCTCTGTGTCTGGTAAGTTCAAAATACCTCATATCACTTTTTAACTGTAAAATGGAATAATGATTAATAGTGATATGGTGCTCAAAATAATCAAAGTCAATCTTAATATCAAAAGCGACGATTTCGAGGTAGGTCGAGATTAAGCAGAAATATCCTTGGAATCTTTGGGATATCAATTACATCCCAAAATGCTCTTAAATATAGAGTGTTTATAGTCAAATCGGCGTCTCGACGGCGGATCTAACGAGCCTAAGATCTCATAATTCGACTTCATTTGGGCATCAAATGCTCAAAATACATCAAATGATCGAAGGAACCATTCTAAGCCGTCAGATCAGGAGTGGTAAGGACTTTGCATAAATTACGAAGCCCCCTCCTCCCATCTATAGAACTCTATCCCTCACATGAAGGAGAAGAAAAAAGGAAGAAGAGGAATGAAAGCAAGTAAAGAGAAGAAAAAGGAAGAAAAGGGAGGCCATACAGTAAATTACGCGTCAGTTACCATCTCTCCATCCGGTTGTTTCAACCTAATCATTGTTACATAGTTATTGTTCTACCTCATACACCATCTTGTAATCCCACATTGGGAAGAATTTGTACTTTGCAACATATCCAGTGGGAACATTTCTTGGGGGCCAGTGGTTTTCCTCTTTTGGTTTTCCGTAAAATTCGCTCCCTACTCTTTAAATATCGTGTGCTCGATTATCGACAAGGCTAAGACATAAACTCTTACTCTCTGCATCACGATTTCTAGCATAGTGGCCGTCTGTGGGAACAAAACCCCTTGATCATGCCAGTGAATATCCACGTCATGGCCAATAGCAACACTGCCACCTGCGACCTCGCTCCAACTCCCATCTCTCAAAACCCGTCCCAGACCAAGAACATCAAGTTTTTGCCTCAATCCCTCGATAGGCATGACCTTCTGGCGAAGGCGAGAGAATCTCTTTGGAGGATTAATGCGTCGAATGGAGAGTCCCAAAATAAGATGATCCGCTTTTGCAAGGACTACAACGCGAGACACAAATGAAGATCGGTCGTTGCGGAGGAGGTCAAAATGCTAATCTTCGGCGTTAGAGTTCCTCCAGGAAACCATAACGCCGATCTCCTGACTGCTAGTTACTCATCCATCGCGGCGGCTCAACCGATTACTAATCCACCGATTGTTCGATAGCTTCACACATGCATCCACGTTAATCCCTCGTCATGACATTCGATGAATGAAGTCGATGTAATGCGAGATGAATTTCATCTTCAAGGCGAAATTATCTTCACCCACGCGGTTATGTGGAGTCCTCACCTTTATGGAGCCATTCTTCAACATCCCATTCCGTAGGTTTCAAGCTTCCGAGCATTGATTCTATGATGAGCAATGACCCACATGAACATATCGACCATTCTCTATCATGCATATCCAAGCGAGCTCACGACACCGCTTTGTCAAGTTTTTCCTATTACCCTCAAGGGGCAAGCTGCACTTGGTTCTACTCTCTTAGGGGATCCATCCGTACCTTTAACGAACTTCGCTAAGATCTTTGTGGAGCAGTTTATTGCGAATGGAGAATCATTAAAGATTCTTCCCATCTTTCCGGTATCCAAATGAGGGTGAATCACTCAAAGAATACTTCGAGGTTCTCCTTAGAGGCTGCAAATACACAGGTAGACCAATTATTAAGAGGAGTTTTCCTCGGAGGACTCCGTCCAGGGCCTTTCTATTCATCCTTGCGGGACACAGTCCTTTCATTATCTTGATTTAGTTCATCGCGCAGAAGCACAAATCTCTCGATGAAGCTATTAATGCCCATCGCTGAACAATTTGAACAATCTGCGGGGAAGCGCAAAAGCACCCGGGAAGTGGGGCATGACCCCATCAAAAGAAGCGACAAGTGTCGTGATCTCCTCCACGTCCCATATCAGCGACATGAACCTCGACGGAAAAAACATACACACCGTGAACACATCTCGTGTTAACATCCGATGACTATTCGCGATGAAGAAAGCATCAAGTGGCGCATCCATTGAAACCAAATTCGGGAAATCGAGCAATATCGCACAGTCGTGGGCATACTACTGAAGCATGCATACAACTCAAAGAAGAAATCGAGAGACTCATTCAACAAGGATACTGCGATTTGTGAAAGTCTACCTCAAACAAACACACCTCCGTTTGAAAGGCAACCAGGCCAATCATCACAAAAACAACCAAATAGTCATCAAATAATTGGAGAAATTGAAACGATCGCAGGAGGACCGATACTACTAACCAAATTCGTTCGCCCTCAGAGAGCGGAGTTAAAGAAGTCTCGTATTGATCATTCCATCACTTTCAATGACTCGGACTTAGAAGGGGTCCATGTTCCTCATCAAGATCCTCGTCATCAATCGGGGATCGGTGATCCTTGTTATAATGTTAAAAGAATTTTGATCGACAATGGGAGTTACGATGTCTTATTTTACTCAACATTTCTTAATATGGGTGCAGGTGGAAAAGCTCCAACCATTTCTTTGGACCATTATATGGGTTTGATAATCAATGCAGGCGAAGGGACAATTACCCTTCCTTCTCGAGAATTTCCTCGACAAGTGACTCACTTAATTCAATTCATGGTGGTCAAGTCGATTGCATATAATCAATCTTGGAGGCCCCTCCAATCAATTTTGGTCTATCACTTGATTGCCTCATCGAAGATAAAATTCCCTACCCCGGTGGAGTTGGGGTGGTTTGTGGAAACCTGACGGCCCAATCATGTTACCTCGACAAGCTCAACGCCTTCCATCACCTTGACATTGAAGACTTTAATTTTGAGATGAAGAAGTACCTCAAAAAGCTTCTCCTGTAGAAGATTTACTCTCAATAGCATTATCAGATGACCAACCATTACGAACAGTGCGAGTGGGATCCTTACTCTCAGAAGAACAAAAGGAAGAATATCTGATTTCTTCTTGCGAAATCAAGGCGTATTTGCTTTGGCGGACATCTGCGGTTGATAATCAATCGCACTCCTCAAGATTAATCCAACGTTCAAACCAATCATCCAAAAGCGAAGTTTCGCCGTCTTAATTGACAAGAAGTCAACAAGCTCATGGAAGCGGGATTCATTCGGAAGTACATTATCCAACATGGTGCAAATGTTGTCATGGTTAAGAAAACAAGTGGAGCATGGAGAATGTGTATTGATTACAGCGATCTTAATAAGGCTGCCAAATAGTTTTCCTCTTCCTCAATCGATCAAGGGTGGATCTTACGTCAGGACATCAAATGCTGATTTTGGATGCTTATTAGTTACAATCAAATAAAGATGAACCCAGATGATGAAGAGGCTACTGACATTTCAAACATATAAAGGTTTATCTTCTACCAAGTCATGCCATTGGATTGAAAAATCTTTTCTATCAACGCCTTATGAATAAGGTTTTAAAGACCTGTTAGGCCACAATGGAGGTGTCGTGGATGACATGTTAGTAAAAGCTTAGAAAAGTCACAACATATTTGATTTGGAAACATGTTTTGATCTTCTTCTATAACATACGACTTAATCTAAATGTAATGGGGTTACGTCGGAAAATTTCTTGGATTTATGGTAACTCACCGTGGGATAGAGGCCAACCACAGAAAATCAAAGCTCTCAGGATATGATCCCTCAAAGAATATCAAAGAAGTCCAACGTCGAATGGAATTGAATTGCATTATCCCCTGGCAGCTCGGAGATAAATACTTACCGTTCTTTAAAATATTGAAGGAGCTAAAAATAATAATTTTCAATGGGTGAATGAATGTGCTTTTGAACAACTAAAGGAGTATCTAGCATCTCCACCCTACTATCCAAACCTATCCAAGGAGAAAGCGTTATACTTGTATCTTGCGGTTTCTTCCAGCATAATAAGCTTCGGTTTTAGTCGAGAGGAAGATGGGACACAACAACCAATTTATTATGTCGGTAAAATTCTCTCGATATAGAAAGTCGTTATCCACTTGCGCAGTGGGATGGCTTGGTTTTTTTTGAAAATTGCGTCCATACTTTCAAGCTCACACCATCGGCGTTTAATTTACCATTAAGAGCCATCCTAAACCGAAGCATCGGAAGATTAATCAAATGTCGTAGAGTGGGAGAATTTGATATAAATTTTCTACCGACATGATAAAGTCTCAATCTTGCAGGACTTTATAGTGGAATACCAACCCAACTCTAGAGGAGCTATCGCTGCTTGCTTTCCGTCTCCCAGTGGACCCTCTCATGTCGATGGAGCTTGAAGTCTTGGTCTTTGAGGAATCTTACTTATTTCCCCGTGAATACCTTAGAGTATGGACTTGGCTTAAAATTCCACTAATATGGCTGAATATGAAGCTCTCATGTGATTGAGACTTCATGATTATTTTGAAGCTCAAAACTTAGTAATTCATGACTCCCGACTTGTAGCCTCCCAAGTTGGAGGAGATTTTAATACTCACAATCCTCAAGCGATATCTTCACTTGGTAAAATCCCTTCTTACTCATTTCAAAACATATCAAATCATCCACTACGAGAAGAATACGGTGGCGCTCTTGCTAAGCTTCTCACCCCGGAGATCTATTTAAAGCATGTTGAAGAAATACATTATCCTAGCATCCAAGGGTCATGGGAAATTCAAACTATTGATGAGGAAAAGAATATTCATGGATAAACCCGATCTATCTTTTCTACAAGGAGGAACCCTTCACGAAGATCCAACTTCATCTTCCTCACCAAGACAAGCTTCAAACTTTGCCGTTATTGGAGAGAATTATACAAGTAAGCTTTCTCGTCCGTAGATCTCAAATGCCTTTCGTGAGGTCGACACGCTGCTAAAGAGGTCCACTTAGGAATATGTGGAGAACACCTTGGAGGAAGAGCATTGGCCTTTAAAATCATGAGACAAGGGTTTTATTGGCCTACAATGAAACAAGACGCCTTTGAGTTCACAAAAAATGTGCAAGTTGTCAATTGCATTCAACCTCCTCACATACCGCATACGTAACTCTCATCCATTCAAAGCCCGCCCTTTGCTCGGATTGATATCATGGGACCTTTCCCAATCGTGACGGGCAACGAAAGTTCATCATTCTAGCCGAATTACTTCACCAAATGGGTAGAATAACCACTCGCCAAAATCACAGGGCAAATGCTAAACAATTTGTCTGAAAAATATAATATGTCGATTCGCCTTCCCCGCAAAGATCATCACCGACAACGGAACTCAATTTATCGAAAAGTCTTTACGCCCTTGCAAAGATCTTCACATTCAACCGCCGCATACACCAGAAGTATATCCTCAAACCAATGGGCAAACCGGTTACCAATGGACTATACTCAAAGGACTAAAAACGCTGCTCGAGAAGACCTGGGGCAATGGGTCGATGAACTCAATGTTCTTTGGGCCTACCGCACTACATCACGCACCCCAACCGTGAAACGCCATATAATTTGTGTTTTGGTACGTATCATACCGTGGATATCGGGTTCCAAGTCCAAGAGTCCAATTTTTTGATCATGATAGTAATGAAGAAAAACTCCGCAAAGACCTAGATCTACTCTCAAACTCGTGATATGGCCCTACGGACCGCTTCATATCACCAACGTGGCTCGCCACTTCAAATGTAAGAGTAAAACCGCCCATATCTCGTGACTTGGTCCTAAGTCTTGAGGCGCAGAAAAGGCCCTCAACGCAATAAACTCTCACCTCTGGATGGCCCGTATGTGGTTATAGCTATGGTCAAGCTGTGAACGCTCAAGCTCAAGGACCAAGAAGGAAAACTCTACCTCAACTTGGAATACTAAGAATCTTCTAAATATTATCGCGAACTCACTACATGATTATGTGACTTTTATCTCGCTTGTCATTTCACCTTATAACCGACCCCACCGGTGGGGTCAAGACTTGTTGTTGTTCTTGTCGTATTGCTGCGTGTATTGTTGTCATTTTCTCTGAAGTTTATACCCTCTCATATGATTATATCATTGAACTAGTGAATTTGCAAGCTCGCTCTAACAAGATTCGCTTTTCCTCCCACTTGAGAAATACACAACTCATGTTATATCAATCCGATATGATCAATCCTGGGGGACTGATCGACCTCTTCCGCATGTGTTAATGTCAAAAAATTCACTAAAGGTCAAAAGTCCCTTAAACAACCTAGAAAAATTGGTCAAATAACCTAGAAAGGTCAAAAGTCCTGGACTTCTCACCATCTCTTCCATACGTTAACGCCATCGTAACACACAACAACCTTGATAGTCGAAAATCCTCGGATCCAATTCATCCATATTAGCAATGTCAAATAATATTCTGACCAATTACCCGAATGGGCAAGAACAAGATAAGGGTGCAAAAAAAAAAAAAAAAAAAAAAAAAAAGAAGAGGATATATCCGTGATATTATTGACAAGATCAATATGATGATATAAGAAGAAATTAAGTTCGATACACGCAATGATATTGCATAGAACAAATGACAACCGATACTACATAATATCAACATCCTCATTCTCACTGGGAGAAGCTCCTGAGCCCACTTACCACTCCTTCATCTTCAATCCTAAGGATCTTCGATGCTCGGGGATATACCATCTATAGCTCCGGTCTTGCGATGTACCACACGGATTCCTTTCAGGAACCCTCGAATGAAGCCCTCCTCTAAACACTGCTGTTCCAAGTCCTTCACTTCAATATCAAAGATATGATTACGAAGCTTCCCGAACTAAGTCTTCGATAAGGCCACGATAAGAGGAATTCTTGAAGTCTTCACCGCCTTCAAGAGATCTCACTTGCTCCGCTTCACATTCTATGCTCCTTTCGTAAAGACGATCTTGTAATACTTTCTTATCGATACAAGTGTCCGATTTTCTTCTCCTTCTCGGCTTCGCCTCAATCACCATCACGAGCGTTTCGCCGACACTTGAGAGAAAGAAGAAGAAATATCGCCAAATTTCGCCACACTCACCAACGATCCTCCAAGGTCGCCACCTCTTTAACTTTAAGATTCGCCTTCGCCATACTCGGCAGATATTTTATCTTTACAAATTCGTATTCCATTCATCTAAGGCAACACCCAAATGAGCCATCATTCCTAATGACTGGTTACCTAAAAAAAAAAAAAAAAAAATTCAAGCACATAAAGAAGGAAGAAGAAGAATAAGGAAAAATAACGCATTCACCCATCCGCCTGCTGACGCCCAAAGACATATGTGATTTAATATCTCTTCGTGAATTTGTGGTTTAGAGTAACGAACTCCCCATCATGAGTCAAAACAAATAAACTCTCGATGCCAAGGGAACATTATCTCCAGAATATCCGACGAGCCATTCCAAAGACGAAGTCTCTATTTTCAGAAGATGGAACATTGCTACCACCGTGATCCCGCTGACTCGAAAGAACCTTATGAACATGAGGAGACTTCAACACCTTTGCTCGACCTCTTCAATGGAAGAGCATGAGATCTTCCCGCCTCGATGGAAAATCCAACCTTGAACATCCTATCTTCTATTGTATATTTTCCAATATATGCAACTCATGCCGCAAGCTCTCTACATCGTGAATATTAAGGGTTGCTAGAATCTCTCGATATTGAAAACGGATCCGGGAGGTCATTCAACCTTCCCCATCTCTCCGGAGGCCCCACTCATTCTTCACAAAAAAGAATCCAGACCACCTTGAGGGATCCCGTGCAAGAACTCTATCCAATTTTTTATGGCTCGATAAGAAACGCTCGAGCATCACATGTAAATCTACACATTCGCATAAGTATTGAATATTCAAAATAACGCCGCCTCAAAAAAGACACCAAACCGACGATGACCACTAAAGTCAAATGAAAACCGTGATAGAGCCACACCACATGTCTTGAAGATCTCAATCACCTAGCTAGAGGAAATCGCAATCCGCACGTAAAATCATCTCGTAAACAAGTATCCCGGTGGAGGCGAACCCTCGACGTACCTCTTGGCGCCTATAGCCACTAAATCATTGGGAAAATGAAATTTTAAAACACTATTAAGTCGTCATGTAATAAGGGACGATCTATCATCCGCAATGTCGTAATATTAGCCTCTTCCGCCATCGCCTCAGGTAAATATATTATGAATAAGTAGAGGAAGGAGAAACATCAAAAATCCAAGAGTTTTGTAAAGTCGCCACTCACCCCTTGCTTGGACATCCCTCTTGACTCGCCGCCATGGACTTTAGCTAGAATTTTTCGCCTCATCTAACAAAAAAGACGCGTCATGCATAAAAAAAAAAAAAAAAAAAGGAGAGGGAAAGGGGGCCGAGACACTATTCCTCCCCAATAGGAGTATGAGAACTACCTCCTAAACTTTTTGACTCATGCAAGTGACGGCTCCTGATTATTGTTTCTCCGCCATCTTGACACCGCCATGGAATCATGGCACCCTACACACGTCTTGATCGCTTCCAACCCTGGCCGGTCCGACTGGGTTATACCCCTTCGGGAGAACTGAGCCTGCCAGATGACTGTCTTGATCGCTTCCAACTCCGGTCCGACTAGGTTAGTTTACACCCTTTCGGGGAGAACTGAGCCTTGTCAGATGACTACGTCTTGATCGCTTCCAATCCGGTCCTAGGTTAGTTACACCCTTCGGGAGAAACTGAGCCTTGGATGACTATCTTGATCGGACAGTACACTTCGGGAGAAATCGAGCTCTCTGATCGCCTCCAATCCCGTCCGAGTTAGTTTACACCCCTTCGGGAGAAACTGAGCCTTGTCAGATGACTACGGTCTTGATCGCTTCCAATCCCTTGGCCGTCCCACTAGTTATTTACACTTTCGGGAGAAACTGAGCCTTGCCGATGACTACGGGTCTTGATCGCCAACCTCCACCTCTCTGGAGAAACGGAGTTTGTCGATGATCTTGATCGCTTCAATCTGGCCTTCCGAAGTTAGCCCCTTCAAAACCTGAGAACGGGTCTTCATGACCAAGCACACCTCGGAGCCACGTCAGGACTGACTCAAGAAAAAGGAAAGAAAGGTGTGCCTTTCTCCCTCACCTTGGGGTATTTATAGCCCCTCACAAGGGTAAAAGGGTAAAAACCCTCAAAAACGATTAAATTCCTTAAAACTCCTGTCAGCGCAGGCGCGCACGCACCATGCCCAGACGCAAAGGGCGCGGCTAGAGCCAAGTGGCGAGCGCAGAAGCGCTGCAAGAAGGCTCATCCGCCGCCTGCTATCCGCGGCGCGCTGACCCCAACCGTCAAGACCCGCTGCCGACTGAACCGTCGCATGACGGAACTGCCGTCAGCTGACTGAACTGTCGCTGACTGGAACGCGTCGAACTGGCTGACCCGACCGTCGACGACCGACGCCCGCCGACGCCACTGGCCGACCTGCGCTGGGTTCGACCAGAGCGTTCGCGGACACGACTCGCCGGCCGCTTCGCTCCGACCTAGAGCGCCGCCGCTGCTCATGACCCGGCCGCGGTTCGATTTTGACCCATACAAGGCTTGCCGGCTCCACGGGTTTCAAAAGCCGTGCCACTGCAAGCACCAACGATGCTAAAACTTCCGCGAAATCCAAATAAATTCATAACCTCGTAATCTCATGCCAAAGTAGATTTGCTTCCATAATCGTAATCTTGGATTTATATGAATATTTGAAATATATTGGTCATGACGATATATTTTTGGATGATTAAGACAATCTCATCCAAAAATAGGGGGCAACTGATATGGTGCTCAAAATACCGCTAATCAAAGTCCGAATCTTAATATCAAAAGCGACCTGATTTCGAAGTCGATCGAGATTAAGCACTGAAATATCTCTTCTTTGGGATATCAATTACATCCCAAAATAGCTCTTAAATATAGAGTGTTTATAGTCAAATCGAAATCTCGACGAGGGATCTAACGAGCCTAAGATCTCATAATTTGACTTCATTTGGGCATCCAAATGCTCAAAATACATCAAATGATCAAGGAACCATTCTAAGCCGTCCATCAAGAGGAGTGGCACGACTTTGCATAAATTACGTAAACGCCTCCTCCCATCTATAAATAGAACTCTATCCCTCACTGAAGGTGAAGGGAAGAAGAGAGTCAAACAAGAAAGAAGAAGAAAAGAAACCAAGCAAGAAGAAAGAGGCCATCGACCACCCCAAATTACCCCGATCGGTTACCTCGATCTCCATCATCAAAGAATCGTTACAACCTAATCATTGTTACGTTATTGTTCCTACCTCATACACCATCTTGTAATCCCACATTGGGAAGAATTTGTACTTTGCAACATATCCATAGTGGAACATTTTACGCTGCCCGTGGTTTTTTCCTCTTTCTTTCCACGAAAATTCAAGCTCCCTACCGCTTTAAAAATCTCATTTTCGATTATCATGTGCTAAGACATAAACTCTTACTCACCAGATCACGATTTCTAGCACGCAACAAATAGAGTAACTATTAAGCTCACAAAATTTAATAATTTCGAAGTAAATCCTATAAGTTAAATCAAATGTAGTATTGCATCAAAGCAAGCTAAAATGACTGAATTTACAAAAAAATCATGTTAAAACAAAAAAAAAAAAAAAAAGAGAAAGAGGTGAGTACCAAGGTGCAATTTGTTAAAAACCCTTAAAAACCATAACAAAAAGACAACTCCCAACAGCCGTGACTATCAGTTGCATCAACGCATGATTATAATTATTCATTACAATTAAGCTCACGTGACCCTTTTTAAAATTATCTTTTGTTATCGCATTCTTAATTTTCATTCTTTTTTGCTGGATAGATTTGTAAATAAGTATTCATAATTCGTAATGGAGGCTAGCATATTTAAATAGCCTTAAATCAAGTACATCTATCTAAACACTTTAAAATTTTGAAATTATCTACCAACTTTACCATTCACAATCACAAAAATCATAGCAGAAAAAAAAATATTCTGACTCATGAGATAAATTTTGAAAGAAATTAAAAAAAAAATCATTATTTGAGAGAAATGACGAAGAAGCTCTTTCAACCAAAAACTATAAATCAAAGCAAATCACGAAAAACATGAAAATAAACTCTAAAAATCAAGCAAGCAGTAAATGCACATTGGAAGTAAAATGGTTTTAAGAAAATAAAATAAAATATAATCTTTTTGGGTGTATGTATATTGGTTCCAAGAAAGCAATTTCAACACAAATTATCCAGTGGTAAAACCATACGTACAACCCACAGGTACAGGCAATAGAGATAAAAGAAGAGATACCAGATTACAGCAGCCCTTTGTCACTCAAACGCCCACTGATTCTCCCTCCGAATCTCCTCCTCTTCCTCAGGCGTGAAGTCATTCTTGATGTTAAATGTCCTGCGGATCTCTTCTGGAGTTTTGCCCTTTATCATATCGGCAACAGTCTGGCAGGTCAGATCCAGCAGCCCTTTGATGTTCAAATAGTTAGCAGCCACGCCATAGAGAAAGCAATAGTATATCAGCAAAATAAGAAGGAGAAACCACATTACAGCCTCTGGTTGCCATTTACAGAATAATATGAGCATCAACAATAGTACTCGTGCAGATGGGGATTTTCAATTATGAGAGATTTTGGAATTATAAAAGAGTTATTGTTAAACTGTGTGAAAGTATTCACCAATTTGAAAAACACAATAATGGGCCAATCAATGGATCGGTAATGACCCAACTCTCGTCTTGATCTAAAATCTTGAATAGTTTTGAACTGTTTGAAGGCTTAATTTTCTACGGAAAAATCAACCTAAAAGCCAAATTCTTATAACTAAACCTTCTTTTTTTCCTCACTCTTTCCCTTCACTGCATTGTCGTTGTCTCTGGTGCTTTGCTACTGCTGCTCCTGCTTATTGTTGCTGCTGATCTAGCCTTGCTGAAGCCACTGCTGCCCAATGTTGTCATCTACTATCTGAGACATTGGTTGTAGCTCTACTTTACAACTATTCCAGAACAAATCCTGAGACGTGCATGGAAGAATTGAATGGTCCTAGAGAAAAAATAGAGAGGAAATGATGTCCACAGAAAATTGGGAATCAAAATCATAGAAAGACAAGAAAGAACCACCTCTTCTCTTGTAAATAGTTCAGAAATCAAGAAAGATATATTTTTCATAAGCCAAGAAAAAGATGAGCAAGAAGAAGAAGAAAACAAATCAATGGCTAACAATAATACTACACTTTAACTAATTAGGTGGTTGGGTTAACAAAACAAATGACCACGATAAGGGAGCGAATGAGGAAACAATAATTGCCTGTACAAATAGGGGGTAACGTCATAATCCTCCCACGAGAAATGCAAACATGAATGATTGATGGTGAAAAGCTTGCTACATGGATCGACCGATTCAAGACTTCCATTTTGTATAGGTATTGGAAATCTTGACAAAATTTCTGTCACCCTACTGAAGTTAAGCCATCATATCTTGGCAAGGTGGAAAATCCATTATGAGGTGACTTGAAAGAGATTCAAGCGGATGATACGCCAAGAGTTCTACTAAACAAAGTTTATAGAAGATTGGTGGAGACTGACAATTTAAGGCAGCATTAAGGGAAACCTAAATAAAAGTGCAACACAAAGTTCGATCAAATAATTACTAGGACTTCATTTGTAAATTACAAATGAACTATTATGCAAATGAGAGAAATAGCAGCTCATCTACAGAAACACTGTTGAAATGTAAGAAATCTTCCTAGTATACTACATTCTAAACACCCTTCCACAACAACACAAATCTTACAAAATCTTCTACAACACACAAAAGCAAATAATCAATCAACAAACTTATGACCATTTGTGTTCAAGAAGAAGAATAAAGGCTTGTGATGGAGCTCATTGAGAGTGCCATGTTTGTTACAACACATGGGAAGAGTTGCCTGGTGAAAGGACATGGGTTGTAAATGGACCTTTAAGATACAAAATTCATTAAATAAAAATGAAAGATAGAAGGTGAGACTCATTATTAAAGGATTTACAAAAGAAGGAATCAATTACAAAGACTTTTCTCCTACATATGATAAAAATTCTCTTCAGTATTATTTCATCTTTAGTTGCTCATTTCAATTTTGAGTTATGACAAATAAATGTGAAAACAACAATTTTCAATGGAGATTTTAAAAAAAGGTTTATATGAAATAACTTGAAGGTTTCTTCTCAAGTAATAATGAGCGCATATTATTTATGCTTAAAAAATTGATATACGGTCTAAAACAACCCTCCCATCAATGATATATTAAATTTTATGTAGTAATTTTTTTGTTAAAAATTTCATGAATCAATGTATACACCGGAAGGTCAGTGAAGATTTATTTTTTTACTTTTAGATGTAAATGATTTTTTGCTTGCAATCAATGATAATGGATTGCTACATGAGGTGAACCAATTCCTCTCTAAAAGTTTTATCATGAAGGATATGGATAAGCCATCATATGCCATTTGCATTAAGATCTATAGAGACAAGCATTTTAAGACTACCTCAAGAAACCTATATCAATAAAGTTTTTCAGAAATTTATAATGAAAATATTGTCCACCAAATATTGCTCCTACTGTCAAGACCGATAATTTCAAATTGAACCAATGCCTACAGAAAATCTTTGATAGAAATAACGAAGAAAATCACATATGCCTAAAGAAAACCTTGTGTATGCTCAAGTCTATACTAGAACTAACATTACATATGTTGTAGAGATGCTAGAATGATATCAGAGAAAGTCGGGTATGGACCACTAACGAGAAACAAAGAAAGTGACAATATATCTTTAAGGAACCAAAAACTACATACTTATGCACAGATAAAAGGAAAATCTCAATGTGATAAGCTATTCATATTTAGATTTTGTTATTGATTTATGCAAATCAACATTAAAGTATATTTTCATAATGAGATGTTGCATTATTTTATAGAAAAATATCAAGAAGACTTGGGCTATTACTTCTACTATGGAAAGCTCATCTCTTTTTTTGAAGCTATTTCACATGTTGTACAATAGAAAGTTCTATTTCTAAGTTTAGACTTATCGGACATAATAAATCATATATTGATCTGAAAAGAAAATTCTTTTTGGCTTTGGAGTTCTGATCGTTTCTTTATTTCAATAGTAGACCTTTAAGACATTGTGGCAAAAGCTTGGTACATAAACATTGTACTTCATGATGCCGAAGAAGGCATTTTTTGGCAACTAAGAAATAAGGCTCCAAGAAATTTTAAGTAGCTGATAATAATATAAAAATCATTAGTTAAAATCATGAACATTTTAGTACATCACAAAAGCTTACCAACATAATGATTAGAACATAGGAAATCACTGAAATAAAGGCTTGAAAGCAATGACAACAAAAAGAAAAAAAACAAAGGGGCAGAACAATCACATCACACATGTTCTTCAGTGCAAGGAAAAAAAAAAGAGAAATAAAAAGTGGGCTCACAGTTACAAGAAAGTGAAATGAAGAGAATAGGCAAGAGATGTTGGCGCTGAGGCGAAAGGCCTTACGCATCAGTCAAAAGTGAAATTGTGAAGAATAATTGATAGATTTAAGTTGCATCATTAAATTAAATGTGTGAACCAAGTGGGAGAATATAGTTGCTGTTTTTTCCTATATTAAAATTAACATATTTTCAAAGTTATCTGTCCAAACATTTAAAATTCATTACCTAATAAATCTTAGAGTTAATAAAACGTTAATCATGAAATGGAAAAACTAATTTGGATGTTCTTGAAAAAACTAATATAAAGTTTTGTTTTTTTCCCTAAGCCCAACTCAATGTCTCTAATTTTTTCATTCATACATCATTATATTGAAGAGTTATGAGAGTTTAAAAGTACCAAAGCCAGATAAAAAGTACATAGTATGAAAAATGCACCAATGGCAACAGGTATGAATCCATCCATGAAATTATTTTGTAATAGTTATTTTACATTAAATACATTTTCATATTGTTGATAACAGAGCAATTTCTGCCTCGGTTTTAGTTAAGTGTTATTAAACTTTCCATAGGGAAACTGATACATTTTTTCCAAAATTAAATCTAAACCTACTCGATATTTTTTCCTATATTAAAGTGATGCAATCTTTTTAATTCAATTGAAAGAAAAAATGTATTGGATGGAAAAAAGCAATTGAAAAATAAATCCATGGATTGGTTTAATATCTCTACCTATAGGCGATCTTCTCACACACTAAAGAAATTTCTTTAGTTCAAGCACTTCTAAATTCAAAGAATCAAAACATGAATTTACACTAATTCTCCAATTAAGAACCTCCATATTGGTAACCACAAATCATTATTAATGTTCCTATAACTCTTAAGCTTTAACAGGTAATGAATTTGTTGTCCAGCCACAGAAATTGCCTCCAGCTACTGTTTTTCCATCCTCAGTCGGCAGCAAGATCTGTGAACCGCACCCCTGTAACAGCCGTTGGTCCTCAAGACAATTTCCGTTTCCCTCAGAAACTGCTTTTATTCCACGGTTAACTGCAATTTCCTCTAATACAGGGCCTGTTTCAACTTCAGCCCTGGTCTTGCTTCTCAGCCGAGCCATCCTACAACCCCTGGGATTGTGTGTGTGTGCTAGAAATGTAAAGATACAACTGGGAAATTGTGCAACTTAAATCAAATAATATGAAAAAAAATATTAATTGTGTTATTGATACGTGCTATAGAAATGTAAAGATACAACTGGGACATTGTGCAACTTAAATCAAATAATATGAAAAAAATATTAAGCTGACAATAAAAATTAAACGCACACAAGATTCAAATTTTATTCTTATCAACTTAATCAATGCATTAGTCAAAATTACAGTAATTAAAGTAAACTTGTCCCAGTTTATGTTATGCCACCTAACAAGATATCACTCACTCTCAATTTGAAATGAAAATAATTCAATCAAGCTTATTAAAGCTTATTAAGCATGGTTACTAAGCATGACAGTAAATTAAAAAAATCAGTATAAACTCAATATATATTCTCAAGCTAACTATCATACCTCTCAAAAGCATAGATCCAAATATTGTTTTGCCACAAATTTTCCATAAATGAAGAAATGCTACAATTGAATTTCTCATATGGAAGGATGCCACCATCAAAACAAACAATATCCCATGCTACTGGTTGTCTGATGCGGACAAAAAAAATCACTGCTTGGACATAATTTCCAGCCACAAAAGTTACAATAATTGTCTAGTCAAAGAGAATTTGGGGTGCAAATGACAAAACTTCAAATGGCTGGAGAGCATTTGATGTGTCCAATGATGGTTTTCAACAAATAAAGAAAACTAGAGGAACCAACAAAATTGCAGCACAGAAACACAATGTAGAAATCACAGCATAAACATTAGGAAGGAGGAAATGCTTCCATGAGGAACTAATCATTAAGATTAGGGCCTCACATTGATGCAAATGATGGAGTTGCTAAAACGATTGGGTATTATTCATAGCTTTTGCTAAAGTTGCAAAGGAAGAACTTTAATGCAGCAAATAAAATGAAAATCCTAAACTATAGCAGAATAGTTTTGCTAAATTTTGGATGCAAATTTTGAAGTTCTAAATTTTAGTTTTAGAAATTTGATAGGAAGAAAACTAGGCAGAGGAAATAAAGAGGGACGAGAAAAGGAAAACATAATTGATTAAAACAAAGATAGATCAAAAGAGCCAGATGAAAGAGATGGATCAAGAGAAAGAAGGAATGAGGGATGAAAGGAAAGTTGAGATAGACTTCGCAGCGAGAAGAATCAGTCATGAGTAGAAAGAGGCGGAAAATGGAGGGGAAGCACTGAAGATAGATCATGGTTGAGATTTGAGAAACGAATTCCCTCATTTTGCATATCATAACAATAAGTCTTGAGTCCACATTAATAGAAGAGAACTTCCTTACTGCACTCAAGACTCTCCTATCACTCAGAACTCTCAAGACATCCTGTGAATTAAAATACTTTAACAATGAAAAACAAACTTAAAAGCCTTCCTATTCATTAAAAACAATTCATGTTGGACACCTAAGTAAAATAATGTGCAAACAACAACAACAAGCCTTAATCCCACTAGGTAGGGTCAGCTACATGAATCCTTCGCTCCATTGTGTCCTATTATGTGTCAAATTCTCACTTTATTCAAGTATACTAAGATCATTTTTTATACATCTTAACCAAGTCTTTTAGGTCTACCTCTACCTCTTAACAACATAAGGCAAATCTGCATCTCTCTAATGGTCATCGGATGGCAGGCTTTATGTGGCCAAACCATCTAAAGTGACTCTCCTAATCTTATCTACCGGAGCTACTCCAACTTTTCCCAGCATACTCATTTTGCATTCTATCTCTAAGGGTAAAGCCACTCATCCACTGAGCATCATCTCAGAACACTTAACTTAGTCTTATGTTTCTTTTTTTTATTGGCCAACATTCTGCACCATAAGTCATTGCAAACAAAAATATTAAATTTTAAAATGTGCAATGAACCCTAAATTGCAACAATGGCAACAGAATTTACAACACAAACATGCAAGCGGATAAAATATGATCTTTTAAAGCTCAAGTAAAACATTATGTGCATCTTGATGATAAAATAAACATGAAAAATAATTAAATTCAAATAATTTAAAGTATTCTACAAACATTATGAGGCGATCTTAAACTCAAATTATAACATCTCAAAAATCATGCAAGCGCATCAAAAGCAAGCTCATCTATATGTGCTAAACGTTTAAATCTAAAAAACAAAATATCACAATAATTAAAATAAAATGATCTCAAACTTACCTTGCCTCAGGAAACATAAAATTGCTTTAAAAAGTGTTATTATTTTGAACTTCTCAAACTCTCTTTCAAAAATTAAATTTAAACAATGAACATATTACATGCAGCTCTAAAATGAGTCATCCCACCCATATGTGGGTCATAAGACTCACACTTTAATCCGATCCTCCATTTCCATTAGAATAGAGTAGACAAGAATCTAGAATCCCATAATAAATATTCATAAAGTGAATCTGAAATATTCCCGTTCAAAAATAATTTAAACTTTTACCCTATCTAGTTAAGTAAGCTCAAATCCTTATACAATAGGAACCAAATACTCAATCATGAAATTTGCTAAAATATTCTTATCTTTCATTGCCAAAAGATTTTAATGCTATCATAAAAAATTATTTTAAAATACAAAACTCTTTGTGTCATGCACATAAGGTACAATGACAATGTCAAAATTATAGACCAAATCATCTAATTATGAGTGAAGAGTCGACAAGATCTATAATGTGAAGCATTCAAATTAACCCAAATCATGGTCAATCATGAACCTGATTCTCTATAAACAAGCAGGCATAGTTAACAAAGTTCTAAGTAACAAGGTTCAATCAAATATTCCTATGATGAACATGTCTATTACACATCGTAACTAGATGGGTGGGTATATTTTTCAAAAATTAAACACTTAATTTCAAATGTAAATGCAAATAATCTTACCTTGGTGATTGTCATGCTAATATAAAATCTCATTTGAAAATAATCCCATTACCACATTGCCCTTAAATCTCAAAGTAAATCATTTCCAACTCAAATTCTCATAAACATATAAAGATATTTAATATTTTATAAAATTTTAAAAAGGTGAAGTAAAATCTAACCTTATCAAGCTTAAAGCAACAACCATCCATCCTCCACAATAATTTATCAAGAGTGGTAAATTTAAAATAACTTGAGCTTACAAAAAGTTAATGCCATATTAAAAGCATATCTATGGTCAATTTCAAAAATCTTACAATAGTAAGGACGTGACATAAGTCTTCTCACTAGGTAATTTTGTCGCAAAATAGTATCACAAAGATATGGTTATAGCCAAGACCCATTGACCGTGAGTGGTTCATTGCAAAATTACATCATTAAATTATACATTACAAAAAATCCAAAAGTTCTCCATCCCTCAAGTAGTGAATCATAAGGCATGAAGCCTTTTCTTAAATAAGACCAACAAAAAATTATCCTCTTAGCAAACATCCACCACAATCCCATAGGATTTTCTTGAGGATTTTCTTGGATTACACATCCTAAGGCTATTGACAGAGATCCTTAAATCAAGTTGAATTGACTACATCCACTAATTACGTAGACCAAAGTCTACAACAACTTAAGATAATGTGACTAAAAGACTTTGATAGGATTCATCAACCGAAAGTTCTTCAATGGCTCAATCTCGAAAGCAAGAAATCATAAGGCATGAAGCCTTTTCTTAAATATGGCCAACCAAAAATTATCCTCTTAGCAAACATCCACCACAATCCTATAGGATTTTCTTAGATTACACAACCCAAGGTTGTTGGCAATGATCCTTAAATCAAGTTGAATTGACTGCACCCACCAATTACGTAGAACAAAGTCTACAACAACTTAAGATAATGAGACTATAAGACTTTGATAGGATTCATCAACCGGTTATTTAATGGCTCAATCTCTTGAGCGAAATCATAAGGTATGAAGCCTTTTCTTAAATATGGCCAACCAAAATTATCCTCTTAGCAAACACCACCACAATCCTATAGGATTTTCTTATATTACACAACCCAAGGCTATTGACAAGGATCCTTAAATCAAGTTGAATTGACTACATCCACTAATTACGTATAACAAAGTCTACAACAACTTAAGATAATGAGACTATAAGACTTTGATAGGATTCATCATCAACAACACCCCTCCCACCCTTCCACAATCCACTTGAAACTAAAAGTAGTAAATTCCATCTAATTTTGAAACCAAGCTATTGCTACATTAAGCTAAACACTTAATGTCTATTGACTAGCCTTTATAAAAAATTCTCTTACAACTGAAAGAAGTAATTAACTATAAAGATTTGTGCCATTGAGAAATAAAACCAAATAAAAATTCTTGCAAAATGACAGCAGAATTTGTGGAAAATGTCTTATTTGTATTCAAATTTGTCTTTTGAAAATTTGACCACAAAACATACAATTCTCACAGAAGAGCCAAGCATGAACTTTTGGAGCCCATAGTTATATTAATGTTAAAAGATAAGAGATAAAGAGGTTGAACAACTATGTCATGACTAAAATGTGAATGAAAATTTATGGAAAATAGAATGTATGCCACATGCAGCAATCAAATATATATATATATATATATATATATATATATATATGGTGGAGCAATTCATGGTTCAAATCAAATAATGGGAATAACGCTAATGATGATAATTAAAACAATAGAAGTGCAAAACATGTAATAGTGCAAAGTAGGTGCAAAAGAAAGGAGTGAAGATCAGACGTGACCATTGTTAGATAATTCATATAAATTAAAAGTAGATTTAGCAAGCTGCTAAAAATAGCCAAAATACAAGCTCAATAAACAAAACAATAGTAGCTGCCCTCCCTAACGTGAAGCAATAACTACTACTGTACTATTTAGATGCTCCTTATACCCCATTAGCAATAAAACGAATAAGTGAGAAATCAAAGTTATTAAGCTTTAGAGTTATCAAATGGACGCGAACTTCATCATAACAGTTTCCAGTCATCATAACATAGTTCACGAATCACATGCAAAGGGGTAAAATGATTTGATAATAGCCAAAAAAAAAGACGGTAGCAGTCAGTTAAGACGTTATGCTCTCACTGAAACTTAATAAAACAATCAAAACAAACTTTAAATAAATAAAACTAAAAAAATAACTAGAACAAGAACCCACGAACCTTTAACAGAAAAGGAAGGCCGCAGGTTTTCCCCTTAAAAACTCTAATAATCAAATAAATGACAAGTAAACCAAACCCGAAGTCAGGAAGATATACGGACCAAGATTAGGTCGAAGAGGGTCGCCTGGTCAACCTTCACAAAATCAGAGTCCCAATTCTTCAGCTCCTCCTCGATAAGCTTGTCGTCGACACTGCCAGTTCCGGAGGGCTTTAAGACAGAGTCGACGTGCTTCTTGCAGTACTCAATAACCTTCGCAAGTATCTTGCTGTTAACGTTGGGAAGAGGTATACCACTATCCGCGCATCCATCCTCGATCATGTGGAGGATCGTCTGCGACTCCCTTGCCACTGCTTCTTCCACCACGAACTCCTCTCCATCTGAGCTCTTCAGCGTTACCTTCATCGACATCTCCGTCTGGATCGGCAGAATTCAACCTTGAACAGATTACAGTTGCGGAATAAACAAACCCTAGCTACTCCACAGAGTAAGCCGAGTTCACGGATTGTCTCTTATTTATAATGGGGATATTTCCAAATTATAGCACCATTTAAATATGGGAAATGTTATCGTGAGATGACGTGTCTAAATAATAACCCTCGATGTTTTGCGAGATTCCTCCTGGCCATGAGATGGTTTCATACCAGTTCGGTCTGCAATATATATATATAGAGAGAGAGAGACAAAATTAAACTAATTATATTATAGACAGAGTTAAATCAAATTAAAACAAATCATAATTATTGCGTGCCAGAAAATGTATAGTGGTAGAATAAACTTTCACGCTTTAGTTTTATATGAAAATCAACAAGCTCACAGATAGTTGAAAAGAGAATAAGAAACTCGAAGATTTTTACGTAAGAAAATCTCAAAAATAAGAGAAAAATCATAGGATTTAGCCAAGTAAAAATACTCTATTATATATCTACTTTGGAGTACAAAATTTAAATTTTCTTAATGAGGGAACTACAAGGTTGTATGTGAGAAAATCTTACAATGATAATTTTAGAATGTAGTGAGCTACGCGGTATGTCATTACATTTTTGAATGTGGCAAGATCTAATGTGATTATTGATGATAAACTTCAAACTAAATTTCCAGCTTTTATCCCAATTTTCTTTCTTCTTTCTTTTATGATAAGAATGATGTCTATTTATAGGATTAGAAATTTTGTATCAGAAATCTCAAACACCATCAAGATTCATATCGATTCATTTAATTATAAATAATTTTTTGGTGATTTACTATTCAAATGACCTTTGATTTGAAAGATCTTGAACATTGTCCGGTGACTCTATTAAATATGCACGCCAAAAGTCATTTGATCATCCAAATTAGTGTATCAAAGTTTTCGTAGCCTTTAAGCTTAATTCGAAGCTCATTTGGCCCAACTCCCAATTTAGACGTTGAACGCTTTTATCGGACATTTAATTATTATGCAAAATAACATATGTACATTATTTTAAAATTTATGTGATATATCATCTATCCCCTTATTTTTGGATAATAAAACTTATTTAATCTAAAAATATATTAAATAAAATCACTTTAGCTAAAAATTATTAAGATTTGTAATTGTCATACGTATCAATTTATTTATTTATTAGTTATTAATATTTATTTTATTTTATTTTAATATATATATAAAGTGATAATTTAATATATATTGTCCCCTAATTTATTTTTATCATTTTAATGTGAAGAGGGAGAGAGAGAGAGAGAGAGAGAGAGAGAGAGAGAGAGAGAGAGAGAGAGAGAGAGAGACTTAAAGACTTTTAAAAAAATTCATGAAGAATATAAAGAATTTTTTTTTAATGAAAAATGTGAAAAGTTTTTTTTTATGAGTAATGCAAAGAGTTTTTTTTTATAAGTAATGTGAAGAGTTTTTTTGTTATGAGGAATGTCAAGAGTTTTTTTTTTTCCTTATCTTTTTTTAATGAGATATATAAAGAGATTTTTTTTTAATGAGGAATATGAAGAGTTTTCTTCATTTTTGTTATTTTTTTATTTTAAAGAACATTTTTTTCTAATATAAATACAAAGCAATGAAAAATTCACACCTTTCTTTACTTTTTTTTTTACAATTTCAACTCATAATCCGACCCCTCAAGTTCTCCTCGATCTGGTTTCAACTAACACAAAGCGACATCCTTAGGCTCCAGATGTATGCTTATTCTCTTTGTAGCTCCACTCAGATAATAGTCACCCTCGCAGCTCCAGTTCCTGATCTTGGTTTCAATTGACTTGGTTATGACATCCCAATTCAGCTCTAATGTGCTTCCAATTTCTCTTTGGTAGTACCACCTCAGATAATGATGTCAACCCCTCAGGCTTCACTCCATGATCTCGGGCCATTAACTGTTAGCAAATCCCGGCTCAGCTCTAGTGCTAGTTTTCTTCTTTGGTAGCCTCCACTAACTTGATATGGCACCCCTAGATGCTCCAGTTCTCCCGATCTAGGTTTCCAATGACTGACAGGCGATATAAAGCTCCAGTGTGCTTCCACTTTCTTCTCTTTTCTACTAACATGTATAATCTGAATCCTCAGTAGCTCAGTCCCATCGATTTCCATCGACCTTGAGTGTGCATCCCAAATTGCTCTCAGATTCCAAGCTTAAAAAAGATAAGTATCTTCATGGGTGAGCATCCTGATATCCCAATGCCTAAAGATACAAGATGATAAGTTATGGAAGCATGGGCGTGAGATCCGACGATGTAATGCTAACTCAATGTTACTTTGATAATCTTGGAAGAAGTTTTATTTTCAAATGATTTGGTGGTTATTCCTAAAAATTGCAACGAGCTTATTATCCTCTGTCTGCTGTACTTTTGAGACTTTTGTCTTCTAAGATTTTGATGTATACCTTCTAAGACTTTGCTTATGAGATTTTTAATGTATATATACCTTTTGAGGCTTTTGTCTTATGAGATTTTTGATGTCCAGATATTAAGGCTTTGTCTCCGAGATTTTGATATACAATTGGCTTTCACTATGAGATTTTGATACCCTATCTTTTGAAGCTTTTGTCTAGAGATTTTGATGTACTTACCTCTCGAGGCTTTGCCTATTGAGATTTTGATGTATGTATCTTATGAGGCTTTTGCCTACTGAGATTTTTAATGTACCTGTATCTTCTGAGGCCTTTGTCTTTTGAGGTTTCTGATGTACCTATACCTTCTGAGATTTTTGATGTACATGTACCTTATGAGGATTTTGTCTTCTGAGGTTTTTGATGTACGTGTACCTTCTGAGACTTTTGGCTTCTAAGATTTTTGATGAGTGGAGACCTTGTCAACCACTTGCTCATTCTAGTCTACCTTAATACTTAGCTTCCCATCAAGTTTCGTGCTTTCATGGGAGGAATCCATAAAGGATTTTGACTATCGATGTTATTTGTGAGAGTTTACTGACATTTAATGAAAGAAGTCAATGGTTTTAACTCTCATACCAGATTATTTTATCAAAGTATAATGTTAACCTGCGTGGAAGAGGTTAAATATTTTGATTCTTCTAAGATTATTTGTTAGAGTATTACTTGATAATGATAGCCTGTGTGATGTAGGTACAAAGTTATGACCTATTCGAGGTTGTCAGTGTTTGGTGATATTTAATGTGGAAGAAGTCAATAGTTTTAACTCTCATCCGGTGTTTTGTAGTATGATGTTAACTGTGAAAGATATTAAACATTTTGATTTTTCTAAGATTATTTGTCAAAGTACATGAAGTTAATGTAAGAGATCAAATCAAAATACCCAGAGGTTGTAGCCAAAGTTGCAATTGATCTTCGCATAATATAAAGATAATAATTTGTCAATCTATCTTCTTCTTAGTGTTGAAATATCCTCCAACTTTGACTTGTTTTTTGGGCAGGTAATCAATTAGATGCTTAGCATATTAACATATGCGATCTTCTAAGATTAAAAGTTGCCCCCCAGTTTTCAATAAAAGAAGAATCGAGTTTGATGAATCTTCATTCGATGCTTCTCAAAAGTATGAAGTGCTCCATATGGTTTTGTAGTTTCGATCATGTTGGAAAACTTGGATGTCGACATGATGAAGTAATGAAAATCTCTTCTCACAGACGACGCCAAAGTGCATACCAACAAACTTGTAGAGAATAAACCTTCACGCCTTTGTATGAAAATTCAACACGTAATGAGAATTTGAAAAGAGAATAAGAAACTCTTAGATTTTTACGTGGAAAAACCTCAGAAAGAGGGGAAAAAATTATGGGGCCTAGCTTAGTAAAAATGCTCGACTATATATCTGTTTTAGAGTACAAGTTTAAGTTTTCTGATAACAGGATTACAAGATTATATGTGAGAAAGCCTAATAATGAGAATTTAGAATTTTGTAAAGAAGTAGTTCTGTGTAATGATTGGTGACAAATAATGTATCGATAAACTATGATGATGATGAACTTCAAACTTCTATCAATCTTTTGAAAAAAAATAATAATTGGATTCTGATAATACAAAAAAAAAAAAAAAACAGAATTGAATTATAATATAAAAATTAGTTAACAATATAAATTTTAGATTTTAAACACATATCATGAACTTATGATACATTCAAATTACTATAGATTACTTTAACTAAATTTTTATACTTAACTTTAGTGTATTTATTCAAAGCTTAAAATGAAATGTTTATCTATAATTTCATTAGAAAGGAGCCTATGATTCTCCCAATCTAAAATCATCATCATTTTTATAGCACTTGATATGACTCTCAAAATACCACTAAAGCACAATCTTGATGTCGAATGCGATATGATTTTGAGTCAAAACCGCTCGATCAAGCACTTAAAATATCATTGGAATCTTTGGGACATCAATTAAATCCCAAAAAAAGCTCTCAAATATGGAGTGTTTATAAATCGAAGGCCTCGACGATGGATCTAACGAGCCTAAGATCTCATAATTCGACTTCATTTGGGCATCCAAATGCTCAAAATACATCAAATGATCAAGGAATCATCCTGAGTCGTCCGACGAGGGGAGTGGTATGGCCTTACATGAATTTCCAAGAATGCCCTCCTCCCATCTATAGCCTTCATTCTCACAGGGCATGGAAGTCAAGCAAGAAGAAGTGAAGAAGAAGAAGAAGAGTCCAAGCAAGTGAAGAAGAAGGAAGTCAAGCAAGTGAAGAAGAACAAGAAAGCAAGGAAGAAGAAGAAGAGTCCAAGCAAGAAGGAGGAAGTCAAAATGCAAGAACAAGAAGCAAGAAGAAGAAGAAGAGTCCAAGCAAGTGAAGAAGAAGGAAGAAGCAAGGAAGAAGGCAAGAAGAAGAGGAAGAGTCCGATCGAGGAAGAGGAAAAGTGAAGTGAGGAGAAGAGAAAGCTCTAAAGCTTGAAGATCCCCAGCAAGATCACCTGCCTCGCATCGTTATATTAGATTTCCACCGGTTACCCAAAGATCTCCAACATCAGAACTATTATAACCGATCGTTACATAGTCCTTTCTCATAATGTAATCCCGTATCGGAAGATTTTGTACTGAAAAGGATACATAGTGGAATCTTTTCGGCTAGCCTGGTTTTTTCCCCTCTTTTCGAGGTTTTCCACGTTAAAATGAGTGTCTCATGTTCGTTTCTTTAATTGTGTGTCTTGACTAATCAACAAGGCTAAGGCATAAATTTTACTCTACCGCGAATCGGTTTTCCAAAGACGCACAGCTTTGGCGTGTGGAAGAAAAACTCTTCAACCACAATTCCTCGTGAACATCCACGTTATGGCCAATAGCACAACACAATGGAGCTTCCGCCCAACTCCTCCATTCTCAAAACCCATCCTCAACCAAGGACGCCAAGTTGAGGGCTGAACGGGAATCTCTTTGGAAGATCGTGTCCCGAATGGAGGAGTCTCAAAATAAAATGATCCGCTTTTGCAAGGATTACAATGCTACTACAAAACATATCTCCCCAAGATCGATCGCTCTGAGGAGGTCAAATAATCCTCGACACTGGAGTTCCTCATGGAGGCCGTAACGCTTCGATCTCGACACCGCTAGTTCCACTCATCCATCGCGTGTACCAACCTACTAATCCACCGATCGTTGTTGATAGCTTCACAAATGCTCATCTTGTTAATCCCCGTCATGACATTCGCAAGGCGACGCTTAATACAAGATGAATTTCACCTTCAAGATAGAAATCATCTTCACCCACACCGCTATGTTATGAGGAGTTCACCTTTACAAGCCATTCTTCACATCCAATTCGTAGGTTTCAAGCTTCCAGAGCATTGATTCCTGATGGGGCAATCACCCACAAACACACACCATTACTGTGACTATCATGCATATCCAACGAGCTCCCACACCGCTTTGTGTCTTTCCGTTACCCTCAAAGGGCAAGCTCGACTTGGTTCTACTCTTCCAAAGGGATCCATCCATACCTTTAAAGAACTCGCCAGGTTCTTTGTGGAACAGTTCATTTCAAATCGGAGAATCATTAAAGATTCCTCCCATCTTTCCGGTATTAGATAGAACGAGGGGGAATCACTCAAAGAATACTTCAGGTTCTCTCGCCAAGCACTGTAGACTCAACTATTAAGAGGAGTTTTCCTTGAGGACTCCGCCCGTGGTTTCTATTCGGTCAGGACACCCCCGCTCATATGCACTTAGTTCATTGTATAAGCACAAATCTCGATGAAGCTATTAATGCCCATCGCAAACAATTTGAACAATATGCGGAAACGAAAACACTCTGTGAAATGGACCGAGCCCATCAAAGAAGCGACAAGGTAGTCATGATCTCCTCCACGACCCCCATATCAACAACGTGAACCTCGACCAAAAAAGACACACACCGAACACATCTCGTGTTAACCTCGATGGCTAATGAAGAACATATCAAGTGGCGCATCCATTGAAACCAAGTGAAATCGTGAGCAATATTGTCATTTTCATCGGCCGTGGACATACCATCAAGCATGTATACAACTCAAGGAAGAAATCGAGAGACTCATTCAACAAGGATACTACGCTTTTGTGAAGAATCACCACCTCAAACAAACACACCTCCGCTTTGGGGCAACGTGGACAATCATCAAAAAAACAACCAAATAATCATCAAATAATTGGAGAAATTGAAACAATCGCAGGAGGATCGATACTACATAAGTTCTCGCATCGCCTTCCAAAGAACCGAGTTGAAGAAGTCTCGATTGATCATTCCATCACTTTCAATGACTCGGACTTAGAAGGAGTCCATATCCCTCATCAAGATCCACATCATCGCAGGATCGGTGATCCTTGTTATAACGTTAAAAGAATTTTGATCGATAATGGGAGTTCAATGTCTTATTTTACTCAACTTTTCTTAACATGCTAGGCAAAAAGCTCCAACCACCGGGACCACTATATGGGTTTGATAATCACCAAGACGCGAAGGGACAATCACTCTTCCTGTTACCCCTGAGAATTCCCGACAAGTGATCATTTAATACAATTCATGGTGGTCAAGTCGACTGATATAATGCAATCTGGAGGCCCTCCAATCAATTTCTATCACTTGCCTCATCTAAGATAAAATTTCCTACCCCTGGGGGTGGTTTGTGGAAATCAACAGCTCAATCATGTTATCTAACAAGCTCTTCCATCACCTTCAAGATCGAAGATCTTAACTTTCGAGATGAAAGAGTACCTCAAAAAAGCTTCCCCGAGAAGATTTACTCTCAATAGCATTATCGATGACCAACCATTACAACAAAGGTAAGTGGGATCTTTACTCTAAGAACAAAGGGAAAAGTATATAAATTTCTAAGAATCAAGACATATTTGCTTGAGTCCAGATATGCGGGTCGACCAATGTAATCACGACTCCTCAAAATTAATCCAACGCTCAAACCAATCATCCAAAAGAAGCGGAGTTTTGCACCGATCGCCTTCGTGCTATTGAACAAGAAGTTAACAAGCTCATGGGATTCAAAGAATTGCATTACCCAACATGGCTAGCAAATGTTGTCATGGTTAAAAAAAAATGGAACATGGAGGATGTGTGTTGATTATCGATCTTAATAAGGCCCCCAAAGGATAGTTTTCCTCTTCCTCGAATCGATCAATTGGTGGACGCTACATCCGACATCAAATGCTCGCTTTTTGATGCTTATTCGGTACAATCAAATAAAGATGAACCCAACAGATGAAGAGGCTACAACGCTTCAAACATATAAAGGTTTATATTGTTACCAAGTCATGCCATTTGATTAAAAAATGCTGCTACCTATCAACGCCTCATGAATAAGGTTTTAAAGACGCTAGGCCACAATGGAGGTGTATGTGGATGACATGTTAGTGAAAAGCTTAGAAAAGTCACAACATATTTCACTTAGAAGCATGCTTTGACCTCCTTCGACGCTATAACATACGACTTAACCCAACCAAGTGGTTGCTCGAAAATTTCTTGGATTTATGGTAACTCACCGCTGGGATAGAGGCTAACCCCGAAAAAAATCAAAGCTCTCCAAGATATGATTCCTCAAGAATATCAAAGCTCAACGCTTGAATGGTCGAATTGTCTGCATTATCCCGCTTCTAGCCTGCTCGGGGACAAATACTTGCCATTCTTTAAAATATTGAAGGGAGCTAAAAATAATAATTTTCAATGGACCGATGAATGTCGATGCTTTTGAGCAACTAAAAGAATATCTAGCATCTCCCCTATCCAAACCTATTCAAGGAGAAACGTTATACTTATATCTTGCGGTTTCTTCCCACAATAAGCTCGCTTTAGTAGAAGAAGATGGGGCACAACAACCAATTTATTACCAAGAAAATTCTCTCGATATAGAAAGTCGTTATCCATTTGCGAGATAAAGTGGCTCGGCGTTAATTTTCTCGAAAATTGCGTCCATACTTTCAAGCTCACACCATCGGCGTTTATCGATTTACCATTAAGGGCCATCTTACAAACCGTAAGCATCCGGAAGATTGATCAAATGGTCTAGAACAGGAGAATTTGATATAAATTTTCTACTAAAGTCTAAAGTCTCGACTTTATAGTGGAATGCACCAACCCAACTCTAGAAGAGCTATGTTACGTGTCTTTCATCTCCTCGATGGACTCTCTATGTTGATGCTGAGTATCGGTGCAGGGAATCCTACTTGTTTCCCCAAAGAAAAAATACCCTAGAGTATGGACTTCGCTTAAAATTCCTCAACTAATAACATGGTATGAGGCTCATCATAGGTTGAGACCATCGACCATGGCCCAAAACTTAGTAATTCACACCGACTCCCTTGTCGCCTCCCAAGTTGGAGGAGATTTTAATACTCATAATCCTCAACCTGTGCAATATCTCCACTTGGTAAAATCTCTTCTTACTCATTTCAAGACACATCAAATCATCCACATACCAGAGAAGAATACTGAAGCTCTTGCTACCTCTACCACCGGAGATCTATTTAAGAGAAAGCATGTTGAAGAAATACATTTTCCTAGTATCCAGGGCCATGGATAATTCAAACTATTGATGAGGAAAAGGAACGCTGGATAAACCCGATCCTATCTTTTCTACAAGAAGGGACCCTTCAAGATCCAACTTCGAACTCGCACAAGACAAGCTTCAAACTTTGCTATTATTGAGGTGAACTATACAAGCGAGCTTTCTGTCCATATCTCAAATGCCTTCCACCTTCTAAGTCGACACGCTGCTAAAAGAGGTTCACTGTGAATATGTGGGAGAACACCTTGGAGGAAGAGCATTGGCCCTTAAAATCATGAGGCAAGGGTTTTATTGGCCTACAATGAAACAAGATTTTGAGTTCACAAAGAAATGCTAAGTTGTCAATTGCATTCTAACCTCCCTCACATGCCGCATGAACTCTCATCCATTCAAAGCCCATGGCCCTTTGCTCGTGGGATTGATATCATGGGACCTTTTCCAAAAGCATCGGCAACTAAAATTTATCATTCTAGTCGACTACTTCACCAAATGGGTAGAGGCCTAACCACTCGCTAAAATCACAGGCAAATGCCAAACAATTTGTCCGGAAAAATATAATATGTCGATTCGGTCTTCCCGCAAAGATCATCACCGACAATGGAACTCAATTTATCGAAAAGTCTTTACGCCCTTTTGCAAAGATCTTCACATTCATGCACAGAAGCACATCCTCAAACTAATGGGCAAACCAAGTTACCAATAGGACCATACTCAAAGGACTAAAAACACGCCTCGAGAAGGTGGGGCAATGGGTTGATGAGCTCCCTGATGTTCTCAACGCCTTTAACCGGGTGAGACACCAGATAACTTGTGTTTTGGTACAAGCTATCATACCGTGGATATCGTTCCAAGTCCAAGAGTCCAGCCGATCATGGAAGTAATGAAGAAAAACTGGCAAAGACTCTACCACTCAAACTCGGGATATGGCCTACTTACCGCTCTATCACCAACTAGCTCGCCACTTCAACGAAGAGTGAAACCTCCATATCCCGTGGACTTGGTCTGCCTCGGGTCGCAGCAAAGGCCCTCGGACAATAAACTCTCACCTCACGGGATGGTCGTATGTGGTCATAGCTATGTCAAGCCGGAGCGTTCAAGCTTCGAGGATCGAAGGAAAAACTTACCTCGAACTTGGAATACTAAGAATCTTGAAAATATTATGTAACTCTTCTTGCATAATTATTATGACTTTTATCTCGTCATCATTTCATCCTTGTATAAGCGACCCCACCTACTAGGATTAAAGCTTGTTGTTGTTGTTGTCATTTTCTCTTAAAGCCCGTGCAGGTGTCTTATGATTATATCATTGAACTAGTGAATTCGACTTTGTTCTAACAAGATTTTGCTTTTTCTTTACTTTTCCTCCCACTTGAAATATATAACTCATGTTACATCTTAATTGGGACATGATCAATCCAGACTTGATCGGACCTCTTCCATGAGTTAACGTCTGAGTCACACTCGGCAAACAACCTTGGATAGGTCAAAGATCTCGTTTCGGCGCCGACCACCCCTCGGCCGACCAACCATGCGTCGCGAGCCGCCGTCGTCGCTACCGTCGGTCTGCCATGATCGCAATCTTCGGTCATCACCATTGTCGCATCATCCGCCATTATCGGCGCACCGTCATTACCGGTAATTCGACCTCTTTCCATACGGGTTAACGTCATTGAGTAAAACTTTGACGGGATAGGTCAAAACGTCCTTGGTGGGCTTCCGCGACCTCTTCCACGGGTTAACGTCATTGAGAAAAAACTCGACTAACAACCGGGATAGGTCAAAGCGTCCTTGGTGGACTTTCCGACCTCTTCCATGCGGGTTAGCGTCATCGGTAAAACTTCGACTAACGGGAAAGGTCAAAAGGTCTTGGTGGACTTCAGCGGCCTCTTCCATACGGGTTAATGTCTTGAGCAAAACTTCGACAAACAACTTCGGGAAAGGTCAAAAGGTCCTTGGTGGACTTCCGGCCTCTTCCGCGGGTTAGCGTCGGCGAATAATATTCCGACCAATAACCGGAAAGGTCAAAACTTTGTACCCACTCACATGTTAATGTCGCCGGGTATCACTCGACAAACAACCTCGGATGGGTCAAAATCTCGTGGATCCAACTCACCCATATTTTTGCGTCAAATAATATTTTGACCAATTATCGAAGGGTGAAAAAAAAAAAAAAAAAAGAAGGTAAAAAGAAGAGGGTATATCCGGGTATCATTGTGGCATTAATATGATGATATAAGAAAGAATTAAGATCGATACGATAATGACAATGAAGAATGACATGTCGATGCTACATAATATCGATATCCTCATCATCACTAGGAGACACTCCCTGGAGCCCACTCACAACTCCTTCATCTTCTGAATCTGGTGAAGGATCTTCGGATGCTTGGCTGGGAGATATATCCTCAATTTTGGCCCCGGTCTTGCGATGTACATACGAATTCCTTTCAGGAACCCTCGGATGAAGCCCTCCTCTAAACACTGTCGCTCCAAGTCCTTCACTTCAACATCAAAGATATGGTTACGAGCCTCCTGGATAAAGTCTTCAATAGCGCCACGATAAGCCAGGGAATTCTTGAAGTCTTCCGCCTTGCGGCGATCTCGCTTGCTTGCGACATTTTATGCTCCTTTTGAAAGATGATCTTGTAATGCTTTCTTATCCTGCAAGTGCCACGATCCTCTTCTCTTTATGAGTCTCGCTCGCCTCAATCGACTCATCGCGGAGAAGTCGACATATTAAGCTCGGTTCTACACTCGGTCAAGCGACCCTCCAAGGTCACCACTTCTTTAGCTTTAGCATTCATCCTTCGCTCATACTCCATGAATATTTTATCTTCACAAAAGTATTCCATTCATCTAGGCGACACCCAAATGAGCCATCGATCTAACGGAGTTACACGAAAAAAAAAAAAAATCATCATCGCACCAATGTTACATAAGGAAGAATAGAAGGAAAAATAACACACCAATTCATCGCGTTGGCGTCGGTACATATGTGATTTAATACCTCCTCGAATTTGCGGCTTAGAGTAGCGAACTCCCCCCATGAGTCGAAGCTAAACTCTCAGCTTAAGTGAACATCATCTCCACGGATCTAACACGACCATTTCAACACGAGTCTCCTCTTTACGTAAAGATGGAACATTCTACCGCCGTGATTAGTGATAGGCTTCTCGAGAGAACCCATGAGTATCTCTACGTCACCCTTCTCTTCAGCGGAAGAGCATGAGACCTTCACGGATGGAAAGACCAACCTTAAACATCATCTTCAACTATATATTTCTTGATGTAATGCAACTCATGTTGCAAACTTCCCACATCAGGAATATTAAGAGTTGCTAGAATATCATCCTCCGATATCGGCGGATCAGGAAGATCATTCAATCTTCCCCATTTCTCGAAGGCCCCACTCATTCTTCACATAAAAAAATCAGTAGACCAAGTTTTGGGCCGGATCCGTCTTTGAAAATTCTATCCAGTTCTTTATAGCTCGATAAGAAAGCGCGTCCTTGAGCATCACATGTGAATCTACACATTCGCACAAGTATTCGATGTTCAAAGTAACCCCATGCTCCACGAAGAAGGTTGTCAAACCAATAATGACCGTTAAAGCTTCGAAGCGAGAATTGCATCAAAGCCACACCACATTTTTGAAGATCTCAATCATTTCGAGAGCAAGGGAATCGCGGTCAACGAAGAGTCATCTGAAATAGTAAAGTACCTGGCGGGCTGAGCAGACTCGATCGGACTTTTACAATAGCCACCAACTCATTGGGGAAGAAAAATTTCTGAACACCATTAAACTATCGATGTGACGGTGGAGGGCATATCATCCGTGGCCATACTATGAGTTTTCTTCGACCATCACCCTCTACGAGCGTCTTTTTTGACTCTCAGCTCGCGCCACGGTTTGGAGTAAAATTTTCTCCTACGATCGGCAAACTTTTGAGTTATGAGGACAATGGTTCTTAGCGATACTTCCCGCCGTCTTGGCAATTTTCAACTATTGAACCTTCCATCGAAGTTTCTACAAGAAAAAAAGTATGCGTGTGGGCCAGCCTAACCCGGACGATCCGGGGGCGAAGCCGGACGGTAGGAAGCGTTCCACGGCGTCAGTGGGCCTTGGCCTCCCCCGAGACGGTCAAGCGGGGACGATGGCGGGGTAGGAAAGCGGGAACCACGACGTGTGGGCCTCTAACCCCGAGCGATCGGCGGGACCGAAGCGGACGGTAGGAAGCGGGAACGACGTCTGGTGGGCCTTGATCGCCTCCCAGACGATCCGACGGGGCGATGCGGGGTAGAAGCGGAACCTGACGTCGTGGGCCTTGGCCGCCTCCCCAACGACGATCCGACGGGGCGATCGCCGGACGGAGGGCGGAACCACGTCGCAGTGGGCCTTGGCGCCTCCAACCGAGATCGGCGGGACGATCGCCGGACGGTAGGAAGCTGAACCACTGACGTCTGCGTGGGCCTTGATCGCCTCTAACAGACGATCAAACCGGGGCCGATGCCGGACGGTAAGCCGGGGTCCACGTCTCAGGTGGGCCTTGATCGCCTCCACGATCGCCTCTTGATCACCTCAAAGAACCCTCACTCAAGAAGAAAGAAGAAGGAAAATGTGTGCTCCCTCTCATCCTGGGGTATTTATAAACAAGGGGAAAAGCGGTAAAACCCCTCAAAAAGCGGTTCAAATGGCTCAAAAGCGCCAATTTCTGTAGGCAGCGTGCTTGGCGTCATGACCAGCGTAGCCAGCGTCGCTGACCAGCAGCGCGCGTCATGATGGACGTCAGCGGCCATGGCGGCTGATTACAGAGCCGTTGCCTGAGCTAGCTCTCTGGCCATTCGACCCGTTCGCGGATGGCCCGACCCGACGTCAGCGGTATGAACGCGGAGAATGGCCGCTGACCCGAGCAGATTCCGGAATGGCGACAGATCAGCGGAATATTCATGGCCAGCGACCAGCGTATCAGCAGCGGCCTATCGACCCCATACCTCGACGACGAGCCCGTCATGAACGGCGCCGACCAGCCTTCATGCGCCATGAGCCAGCAGCTTGGGTAGCGCCCGCCACATAGCCGTGGCTGAGCCGACCCGCAGGCGCATAGCTGAAAACTTCGTATCCAAATAGCTCCATAACCTCAAAATCTTATGCCAGCGGCTACATCTTCTTCCATAATCATAATTGTGTATTTTTATGATGGTTTATTCTCTCAAAATGTATGATTCATACGTTTGTTGAATTCATTATTTTCGGCATTTGACTATTTTTGGATGATTAAGCTAATGTCATCCAAAATAGGAACAACGATATGACTCTCAAAATACCACTAGTCAAAGCACAAATCTTGATGTCGAATGCGATATGATTTTGAGTCAATTCGAGATCAACACTTAAAATATCATTGGAATCTTTGGGACATCAATTAAATCCTAAAACAGCTCTCAAATATAGTGTTTATAGTCAAATCGGCGTCTCGGTGGCCGGATCTAACGAGCCTAAGATCTCATAATTCGACTTCATTTGGGCATCCAAATGCTCAAAATACATCAAATGATCGAAGGAATCATCACGAGTCGTCCGATCGAGAGTGGTATGGGCTTACATGAATTTCAGAATACCTCCTCCATCTATCTATCATTCCTCCATGAAGAGCAAATAATAAGTGAAGTGAAAAGTGAAGAAGAAGGAAACAAGTGAAGAAGAACAAGAAGAGGAAGAAGAAGAGTCAAGTGAAGAAGAAGGAAGGCTGAAAGTGAAGAAGAACAAGAACAGAACAAGAAGAAGAAAGTCAAAGCAAGTGAAGAAGGAAAAGGAAAAGTCTGAAAGAAGAACAAGGAAGAAGAAGAGTCAAACAGTGAAGAAGAAGGAAGGCGCAAGGAAGAAGGAAGAAGAGGAAGAGTCAGATCGAGGAAGAGGAAAAGTGAAGTGAGGAGAAAAGAAAGCTCTAAAGCTTGAAGATCCAAAGATCATCTTAGCATATCGTTAATTATCGCATTTCCAGAAACTACATCTCAACATAAAGCGATCGTTGTTCTGTGTTGTCCCTAAGTAGAATTCGTAATCCGTTATCGGAAGATTTTGTACTCGAAAGGATACATAGTGGAATCTTTTCTTGAAAGGCAGTGGTTTTCCCTCTTTTCGAGGTTTTCGCGTTAAAAATTGCAGGTGTCTATGTTGGTTCTTTAATAACTTGTGTGTCTTATTTTGAATCAATGAGGTAAAATAAATTTTTACTCTCTATTTGGTTTTAAAGCCGCAGACTAATTTTAAATCTTAATCTTATATTATTTATACTGCTCTTTGTGATTCTCTTAGCACTAAATATTCACCTTTTATTTAAAAATCTAAATATACACCCCTTCATTAATATTCATGTTATTTTGACATTCCATTTTAATTTTTCATATTCATCCATATCACACTAATAATTATTTATTTACTCCTAAGTGTGAAAAGTCAATATAAAATCTTGTTTGTTAATCTTACAAATAAAATACAGCTATTCATATGAGAATTATTAGCAACTAGAGCTATTAACGAGCCGATTCGAAGGATTTGAGGCTGTCAATCTTGAAATATTTTGAGCTCGAGATGTGCTTAAACTATTCGATTTCGAGCCAGCTCAGGTCATTTTCTAATCAATTTTGAGCTAGCTCATTTTGATTTCAAGCCAGTTTAAATTGAACATTTTTAATTTTTTTTTGCTCAAATTCCAATAAAGTTAGCTCATTTTGATCGAGTAGCTTGAATTTAATGAAAATAATTATTAAAAAAGTTTAAAAAAACTGAATTAAGTGTATGAGATAAAAAAATATGTATAATTTTCAAAGAAATAATATTTATATTTATAAATATATTAGATATATTTTAAAAAATTACAAGTTATAATTCTATACATTAATTTTAGGAATAATTTTATTATTATAAATTTAAAAATATTATACATATATATTATCGACCTCTGTTTATCTTCCAAGAAAGTCGAGCAACTGTTCCCTCCCGTTCCCCTCAACTGCAAGGAAACTGCAAAAAAAGCGCCCCTCTTATCGTCACTCTTGATCATCTATGGTTTTCTTCGACCGGTTTTCACTTTTGCCATCGCAGCTCTTGGAAAGGCTTGCTTTGACCGTCCATGTCCGTTCTTCTCCAGCCCGCCGGCGCTGTCCCCTGCACTACCCGCCTCCGTCGCGGTCGTAGCACCGCTGGAAACTGGTGTCGACTAATCCTTGCCGTTGCTCTCATCGCAACAGCCCTTACTGCTTTTCTCACTAACACGCTCCGTCCTCTTCCCTTCTCTGTCGCTTCTGTTATAACTCCTTCAATCTTTGATGCGACTAACGAGAACTATAAAGGTGAGGGCATTGGTACAGGCAACAAGATGGCAGGTTCAACCAGACCAGAGTTGAAGACACACGTGAAGGAAGCGATTCATAGTGTTCGTGTTCTTCCAACTTCTACCAGCCAGGAGAGGCATAGGAAGGAGGCTAAACTGCATACCCGTGATTGAAAGTTAATGTTGAGACTTTTAAATATGAGCTCATATATAAATTTAATTATATATTATGAGATATTTTATTTTTAATCCTATTAATTTTGTGATCAAATAAAGATTAATAATTTTTTAGACTTTTGAGATATCTTATTAATTTTATATGAAATTATCATGCATAGAGACTAGATATTTTATTTTATTTTTATAATGGATTAAAATAAAATAAAATACACTCAAATATAAAGAACGATCTTTATTTTAAAGGATGAGTTCTTATTTTTCTTACATCTCATCTTGAGAGAAAAGAATGCTCTCTCTCTCTCTCTCTCTCTTTCTCTCTCTCAAGAAAACCTTTTTAGAAGTGAAATACTAAAATTCCCAATAAATTTCTTCCATGGATCCAGTTGCTTAGATTAAATCTCTTGATGATTTGTGAGATCCGATAGATAAATTTATTTTATGTTTATATGTTTAACAAAATGGTAACATAATGGTTATCATGATGTTGAATCGTTGAAAATCTTTTCTTAATCTTGTATTGATTATTTGAAAATTTTAGATCAAAGTACATGATTTAAAATTTTTTGAGCAAATAATTTGACCATGTGCATAAAATATCGATATCCTTTAAATGGCTTTTCTATTGTTGATTTTGAGTAAAATAATATAACTAAAATTTACTTTATAATTTGATCACAATTTCAATTTTTGTTTATGTGATCAATATATTTATTCTCACCATTATGATTTTAATTTGAGAAATAAAATTCATATTATTATATAATTTGATTCAAGCATGCTTCATCTTTCATTTTGAGAATTTTCTAAGATTATAGTTAATGCTTATAATTATTTTTTTTATTATTATAAAAAAATGAAAAAAGATGAATCTTTTTTTTTTTTCTGAAATCATGCTTTAAATCCCGTAAAGATAAATTTTATATTTGTGTCGTTTCACGAGTATTTAATTTTAATATACTATTGTGATTCTATGCCATAGAATTTCAAGTTTACTCCAATTAATTAACTCATTAGTATTGGCATAGTACTTAATTTCAATAGACGTTTTAGTTTACTCCAATTTAAAATCTTAAATACTTAGTATAGCATCATATAAAGAAAATAATTATTTAATTAATTCATTCATTTCCGTATAGTTGCTTCATCTTAAAGCTCTTATATATATTTATAAAATGTTATATTATAATTATGTAATAAATGTTTTATGAATGTTTCTAATTATCCAATTAAATGTAAACATTCCTTTTATTAAATTCTATACTTCTTGTTTGGAATTTACATTTGATAAAGTTTATGAGTAACTATTTTAATTATATTATTCACTAAAGTTTATATTATGATATTAAATAGATTATGTTAATATTTATTATTTTAAAATAATTTAAATTGAAATATTATATCACCAAAGTTACCTTTATTGTATCAATTTATTTATTTTTGAAATATATAAATGTTACTTAAGGATTATATTTAAATCTCTTAATTGACCCAAAAAAAAGATTATTTTTATTTTAATATGTAATAAATTTATATTAAATTAAAATGCATCATCAAGATAGATATCGTTGGCAATTTATTATCAATATTTGTTAATTATAATTTTAAGAGTACAATTTACAAATTATTATTTATGTCCAAAATTAGATGTTGTCTTGGGTATCTTATATGTGCTCATTTTATTAAACCTTATATTTCAAATATATATTTTGTTGATATTTTGTCTACATTATATATACATATGGAAATAACAATGTCATTAATTGTGAGTATTATTTTTTGTTCTTTTCAGTTAATATTTCTTCTATATCTGTCAATTTGAATAACATTATAGTGCTCAACGACACTAATTTTAAGAAATGGAAAGAGCATATCACAATTGTTCTTGGGTGTATAGATCTTTACTATGTGATCCGGACTAAACGTCTTCTTGCCCTTATTACAGAAAACACTATTGAACAAAGAGCTACATTTGAAAAGTGGGATCATTCTAATCGCATGAGTCTTATGATCAGGAAACATTCCATTCCAAAAATCATAAGAGGTGCAATGCCTTAAGAGAATGCTAAAAGTTTTAAGCTAAATAGCGGACCATTTAGTTATTTCTAAAAAAAGGTCGGCTTATTCTTAGTAAACTCGTTTCAATACGGTATAAAGACAATGAAAATATAAGGGAGTACATTATGGAGATGTCTAATTTTGTCACTAGATTGAGAACACTAAAATTAGAGTGTATGATGACATTCTTATGCACTTAATTTTGATCTCTCTTCCTGCACAATTTAATTCTTTTAAAATAGTTATAATGCTCAAAAAGAAAATGGACTCTTAATGAGCTTATTGCTCAATGTGTGAAAGAGGAAGAGAGATTGAAACATGACAAAATAGAAAGTACTCACTTATTTATACTCCTTGACATTGTTATTAAAAGAAAAATGACTTATAAAAGGCAAAGGAGCAGACAAAAAAGACTTCCGACATAAGGTTAATGAAACAAGATAATGTTGTTACTTTTTTTCTTTTGCAAAAAGGCTCGTCTTGTGAAGAAGGATTGTCCCAAGTATGCAAATTGACTCGTTAAAAAGGATAAACTTCTCAACTTTGTTTGTTAGTTAATTTATGTTTAGTACCAAAGCACACTTGGTGGATAGATATAAGTACTCACATAAGTGTGACTATGCAAGATTGTCTAAGGAGATGAAAGTCAATTAATCGAAAGATTCATCTATGTGGAAAATGTCAATAAAGCTCTTATTGAAGAAATATGCTTATATAGATTACACTAGAATCAGTTGTATTTTAAATTTATATGAGATTTTTTATGTACCGTCATTTAGATGAAGTTTAATTTCTATTTCTTGTTTGAATAAATCTAGTTATTCTTGTTCATTTGGAAATGGAAAATTTAGTTTTTTTTTTCAGCATTCAAATATTATTGGTACTGGTTCTTTGGTTGATAATCTATATTAATTAGATATTTTTGCTTCACAAATTAATGAAACCTTGCATGCAAGTAATTTTGGTACAAAGCAAAAATTAATGAATGAGAAATTATATATATTATGACACAAGCATTTAGGACATATTTCTAAACATAAAATTGAAAGGCTTGTGTCAGAAGGAATTCTTGATTCTCTTAATTTTTCAGATGATAAACTCTGTATAGAATGTATCAAGAGAAACAAACAAATATCAAGAAAGTTGATGTTAATAGGAATTTAAGCATCTTGGAATTAATTCATACTGATATTTGTAGTCCATTCTATAATTACTTGGAATGGCTAACAATTTCATTCCTTTCATACTATTATTGTACTATATACTTGATTTATGAGAAGTCACAAGTGGATGTATTCAAAATTTTAAGAGAGTTGAAAATTAACTTGGAAAGAAAAAAATAAAGTCATGGTGGTGAATACTATATGATATGATGGATCAGGAACAACATACGCCCTTTTACCAAATATTTAGCAAATATGCATCATTCCTCAATACATCATGCTAGGAACTCCAAGTCAAAATGGTGCAGCTGAGAGACAAAATCGGGCCCTTATGGATATGGTTAGAAGTATGATAAATCATTCTTCCTTTCTAGAATCACTTTGGGGAGAAGCCTTAAAGACTGCAATTTACATCCTTAATAGAGTTCCAAGTAAAGCAGTAACTAAAACCCCATATGATTTATGGATTGGGAAGAAGCCTAATATTAAGCATCTTCATGTCTAGGGATGTCCAGGTGAAGCTAGGCCATATAAGCCTTGGACTCAAGAACTATTAACTACTATTTTGTTGGATAATCAGAATGGTCGAAGAGTTTTAAGTTTTATGACTCTTTAAATAAATCTTTTTTCGAGACGGGAAATTCTAAGTTTATTGAGGAAGTTGAATATGATGGGAGTAATAAACCTAGGAATTTTATATTTGAAGGGCAATTTATTACTCTTCCTACAGTTACAACAGAAAATTATCAAATAATATTATCTGATCTTATTTAAGTTGTAAATACAGAAAATCAAAATATTCTTGAATTAATTCCCACTCATACTGCGGAATCACAATAAACTCAAATTGAAGTGTCATTAAGAAAATTCACTTGAGAGGAAATCGCAATTTCGATGATTATGTTGTGTATCTCCAAGAACATGGCTTTGACATTGGAATGGAAAGTGATCCAATCTCTTTTAGTCAAGTCAAACAAAATGTTAACTCTCATAAATGGATAGAAGCCATTAAGGATGAGATGAAATTAATGAAAGACAATGATGTTTGAGATAATATCGAATTGTTTAAATTAATAAAAACCTATTAGTTGTAAATGGATTTTTAAGACCAAATGGGATTTAAAAGGCAATGTTGAAAGATATAAAGTATGTCTAGTCACTAAAGGTTTCACTCAAAAGAAAGACATTGATTATAAAGAGACTTTCTCTCCAATTTCTTTGAAAGACTCTTTTAGAATCATTATGGAACTAGTAGCTCATTATGATTTAGAGTTACATTAGATGGATGTAAAGAATGCATATGATGACATTGAAGAAACTATATATATGGTGTAACTAGGAAATTTGCAATCTTCTGATTCAAGACACTTGGTATGCAAATTAAAGAAATCCATCTATGGTTTAAAGCAAGCTTCCTGTTCATGATATAAGAAATTTGATTAAGTGATTACTTCTTTTGGTTTTAAAGAATATATTGTTGATCAATGTATTTATCATAAAATCAGTGAGAGTAAATTCATCAACATAATGTTATATGTTGATGATATTCTACTAGTGTTGACCTCACTTTTGGAATGAGCTCTCAATTTTCTTATCATAGATCTATGACTCTTATAGACAGTAAGAATTTTTTAGTCGTAAGGCACTTCTAGTGATTAGGTGAACACTTAACCTAACCCTAGAGACTTAGATGGTTTAGCCATAGGAATGGGGTATTCCTTAGGGATTTATAAAGACTTGCCTACCCTATAGCATTGAACCCAATCCTTGCTTCCTTCTTTCAAACCAAACTTCAAATTCAAATCCAAATTCCAAATCAATTTCAAATTTAAATGATTGAAACCCATGATCAAATTCAAACTTCAAATCCCTTCCTATGCTCTTTGATTTCATCTTATAGACTTAGCCTTAACCCAAATCAAATCAAATCCCCAATTTTCCCCTTTTTAGCCAAATTTTTGAACTTGGCTAAATGATACCTAAACCAATTCAAAATCCATGAATTTCTCCATGATTCAATCAATCCTACAATCATTGACCCAAATATAAACATAAACCATAATTATCAAGCCAAATCCAAGCTAACACAAACCAAACCCAAGTTAGCCTTTTTGACTTGAAATTATCAAATGAACCAAAATCCATATGGATCCAAATCGCATGCAATTAGATTTATATTTAAATAATAAACTCATGTGTGAGTTCAACTAAACTTGAATCAAGACATGATCAAGCCAATTAACCTATTTAGGCTCACTTGACCCAAAAATGACCTAAAGGACTTTTTTGAGCTAAGTTCTAATTCAACCCAAACTAGATTGAACTAAGCCTACACAACATGATCAACAATCATCCTAGGTTAGTCAATTATCTTGAATTGGGTCAAACAAAGTCAACTAGCCCATTGACCAAGTTAACATTCCAAATGAAACCCAAACTAGCCAAAATCAACTATATGCCAAATTGATTAAAACCATTTATTCAAACCAACTCATAATCAATGATTGAACATGACTAAACATTCACTTGAGCCAAACCAAAGCCATAATTGAGCCCAAGTTGACCAATCGGTCAACTTGACCCAATTTTGCCCAAATTGACCTAAAGAGTCAAATTAGCCAAAATCCAAATTAAACAAAACTAAAGCCTATAATCATTTTCAATTAGCCAATTGAACTTGACTCAACACCTAACCTATTTGATCAAATTGGTCAACTTGACACCAACAGTCCAATTGAATCAAACCAATGACACGAATACACTCCAATTGGTCATGTGAACTTGACCCAACTTTTGGTTTGACCAATTTGACCAATTAGTCAACTTGACCCAACCTAACCCAATTTGACTTAATAGGTCAAATCAAGTCAAATCAAATCAAATAAACTTCAAATTACTTGAAATTTGGGCTAACCCACTTTTGACCCATCCCAAATCTATCTAAACCAAACCCATAGCTAAATGACTATTTTGCCCTTGGGTTAAGGGCATCTCATGAGATAAGACACATGCTCATTGAGTCATTATCTCCCCCTAGCCACTTAGCACCCTTTCATAGGTCCACATGGGCACCTAAGACCATGGCTGACCTGACCCAAAGGTGGTTGGGTCGTCCATGACTTATGGGGAGGTGAAATCACCTCACCATTCTCATTGGATCTTTCCAAACCACCAAGGACAAGCACTTCCTCCCTTGGCAGCCACCTCCACACCCTCACCCGACCAAACTAAGCCACATCATGCACCCAAGGACCTCCATTAGCCTCTGATGTGGCCAATTGATCAAGAAAAATCCAAGCAAGTTTTATGCGATTCAAGGAATGAGGGGGTATACCTCCTTCATTCACACTCAAACTTAGAGACTCACACTCGATTAAATCTTAACAACTAGAGAGAGTTCCCAGAGATATTTCCAAGCTTTCCCAAGCTCCCCCAAATCCTCATTCTCGATTTTACATAAAATTGAAACAGGGGAGGCCACCTTCGATTCCCATTTGCTCAAACCTCCACCAAAGTGCCATTAACTTTGTACACACCTTTCTTGGAGCCAATCGAGTGAGAATGAATCCTTTCCCAAGCTTCCCGATGACTTGAGGGTAGAGTTTGATCAAGCCTGAGCACCTATGCCTTATGGATTGGTCTTTTGAGCAAACTACTCCAAATCAAAGCTCACGCAGCTCAACAGAGATTCGTTTCTACCAAACGAAGCTTCCTCAATCATTGGAACCACTGGTTGTTGATCTCATCTTTAGGATGAGCTCTCAACCCCTCCATCTTAGACATAGGACTCCTCTTAGACATTAAAAGTTCCTTAGTCTTAAGACACATCTAGTGATTAGGTGGACACTCAACCTAACCCTAGAGACTTAGAAGAGTTAGCCAAATGAATAGGTCATGCCTTAGGGGTGTTAGGAAAATTTGACTACCCTATAGCTTGAACCAAATTCCTTACTTCCTTCCTTCAAGTCAAACTCCAAATCAAATCAACATTAAACTTAAAATCAATTCCATCTTAATTGATTTTCTCCAAACTCAAATCAATGCCACATGATTGAAACCCATGATTGAAACTTATGATTGAAATCCAAAATTCAATTCCAAGTTCAAAATCTTTCCTAAGTCTTTTGATCCCCTCTCATGGACTTAGCCTAAATCAAATCAAATCTAAATCAATTCAAATTCATAAAATAATCTCATAATTTATTTATATTCTCATTTATATTCACATATATAAATGAAATATAAATTCAAATCAATCAAACTAAATCTAAAATTCAATTCCAAGTTCAAAATCTTTCCTAAGTCCTTCATTTCCTTCTTAAAGACTTAGCCTAAATCAAGTTTAAATCAATTCAAACCCATGAAATTTTCCCACAACCCATTTATATTCTCATTTATATTTAGATATATAAATGAAATATAAATTCAAATCAATCAAACTAAATCTAAAATTCAATTCCAAGTTCAAAATCTTTCCTAAATCACTTTGATTTTCTCCTAAGGACTTCGATCATGTTGAATCACTTCAAACTCATGGGTTCAACATTTATATTCTCATATATAAATGAAATATAAATTCAAACAACTAAAACCAACTCCAAAATCAAACTCAAGTTTAATCAAAATCCAACCTAAGTTCAAGTCAAAATCTTGAACTTCTAAATCAATTTTAAATCGAAAAGATTTTTTCTTCATGATTTAATCAATCCTTGAATCATGAATCCAAATATAAACATGAACTTCAATCATCAAATCAAAACCCAATTCAAAAATCGGGCCAAAATCCATTTCATGTTCACCATTTGAACTTGAAGTTGTTAAATGAGTCAAAAACTCATTTGACTTCAAACCACTTGCAAATGGATTTATATTTCAATCATAAGTCTATATGGGAGTTCAATCAAACTCAAATCAAGCTTTGACCAAGCCATTTGACCCACTTAGGCTCACTTGACCAAAAAAGTGACCTAAAAGTATATGAGCCAAATTCAAATTCTAACCAAATTGATTGAACTATGCCCACCTAAGCCTCTCATCATGATTAACAATCATCATAAGATGATCAATCATATTGGGTCAAATAGCCAAACCAGGGTTGACTAAGTCAACACTTAGCCAAAATAAAACCCAACATAGCCAAAATTCACCATACATTGATTGAAACCAATGATCTAAGTTCATTCATGATCAATGTTTGAACTTGACAGTCAACATTTGAACCTAATGGCCCAATTGGTCACTTGACCCAGTTGACCCAACTTGACCTAAAGAGTCAAAACATGTCAAAACTTGATAAGCCAAATTGATTGAAACCAATGTCAAGTTTATGCCAAAATGATTGTTGAACTTGACAAACCTCAAATAGACTAACCTAGTCCAATTGACCTTGAATTGACCTCAAATGTCATATTGAGCCAAATTCAAACTTAACCAAAATTGATTGGAAACAAAGATACCAATACATTTCATATGACCAACTAAACCTATACAAATCCATGACCTAACCAAAATAGGTCAAATGGGTCAAATTGGTCAACTTGACCCATTTGACCTAAATGAACTCAATCAAACCAAATTCAAACCAAAACTAAAGCCACCAAAACATTTTAAATGGTCATATGAACTTGACATAAGTTTGACCCAATTTTGGTCAACTTGACCCAAGTTGACCCATTTGACCTAAATGTCAACATGAGCCAATATATTAAAGCAACTCTAAATTCAATGAAACTTGGCCAAACCTATTTTCTCATCATACCAAATATTAAACTAAAATCAATGACTATTTACCTCTAGCCATAGGGTAAATTTTTGGCCAAATCCACTTGGAATTTGGTCAAATCCTCTCCATAACCATGACACCCTCTTAGTGGATCAAGTGAACAAAAGTGTGGTGCACCCAACCTAATGAGTTTGGGTCAGAACTTTTCCACATGCCTTGAAATGGAGCACATGGAATCCTCCTTATACTCAATTCAAGCACATGGCCACCTCACCCACTTCTTCACTGACAATTCAAGGGCAACCTAAATAGCTAACAAACCCATGGCAGCAATTGAATCAAAATGGCATGGAGCTAGTCCATCCTTCAGAGATACTCCCAATTTAAGTTTTCACTCTTCTCATTGAAGCATATGAACTCAAAGCAAGCCAGGCTAGTCTTCCCAAGCTTCCTGAGAGTGTTTGAAATTCCCACTTCTCGTCATAGCTTGAAAATATGGGAGCTCCACTCAAAAAATGACTCCACACACAAAATTGTGCAATTCCTTTTGCAAGCACCATGTTGAGCTCAGACTCACCCAAACTTTTCCCAAGCTCCAAAGGCAAGGGAGGTGCTAGTTTGATTAAAGCTGAGTTCAAGGTGGAGTTGGCCTAAAGGATCCACTCAATTTCAAAGTCTCAAACTTTAACAAAGCTTGTCAGACTAGATGAAGCTTCTCCAATCGAGCATCGACGATCACCTCTAGTAAGGTAAACCATTTTTTCAAGCTTAATCTAGTCATAGTGTGGAGTTTTGCTAGAAAGTTTAATCCCAGATTTTAGCTATTGATGTGATCTAGGTAGCATGTTGGTGGTGTGGGTTGAGTTTGGATCCAATCGAGCTCGATCGAGATCGAATCATGTCCTTGAAGATGGACGGATCTCCTCTCTGGGGTGCAGGATGAATCTCTCCAATCACGCGTTTGGATGGATGATTGTGATTAGAAGTAGCATCCCATGTTTCACCCCAGAATCATGGCTTTAATCTTAGCCATCTGATCCTTCATTGGATGGCTAAAGAAAAGCTGCACTTGTCGCTCAGGTCTTATGATGATGTTAAGTACCCAATCCCATCACGCCATGTAGCATCGCTACTCACTATTGACCTCATTTTAGAATGAGCTCTCAACACCTCCATCTTGCTTAGATTCCTCTTAGACTTTAAGAGTTCCTTAGTCTTAAGACACATCTAGTGATTAGGTAAACACTCTCACCTAGCCCTAGAAGACTTAGAAGAGTTAGCCATAGGAATAGGTTATGCCTTAGGGGTGTTAGGAAAACCTCCTACCCTTAGCTTAAACTTTTCCTCACTTTCCTTCTTTCAAGTCAAACTCCAAATCAATTCTATTTGATTTTCTACAAACTCAAAATCAATTCCATGATTGAAATTCATAATCGAGATCTACGATTGAAACCAATGACCAAAATCTATCAAAATTTCTAAGTTCAAATTTTCTAAGTCCTTAACACTTTCTTAAAGACTTAGCCAAAATCATGATTCAAACCTATTCAAATCTTTGAGATTTTCTCATAATCCATTTATATTCTCATTCATATTCTCATATATAAATGAAATATAAATGAAATATAAATTCAAACCCATCAAATCAAATTCAAAATCCCAAATCAATTCATAAAATTTTTTTTAAGTCTCTTTAATTTTCCATTAAAAGACTTAGCCAAAATCAACTCTAAAACTTGATCAAACCATTTCAAACTCATGTGATTTTCTAAAAACTTATTTATATTCTCATATATAAATGAAATATAAATATAAATCAATCAAATCAAAGGCAAAAATTAAATTCCAAATTTAAAATGCTTGAAATTCCTTTAGATCCCTTAATTTTTCATTAATGGATTTAACCTAAGCTTTGATCAAACCTATTCAAACTGATGGAATTTTCTCAAAACTTATTTGTATTCTCATTTATGTTCTCATATATAAATGAAATATAAATATAAATCAATCAAATCTATTCCAAAAATTAAATTTCAAATTAAAAAATTCTCCTAAATCCTTTAAATTCTCTTTAATGGATTTAACCTAAATCATGATTAAACTCTTTCAAATTCTTGAAATTTTCTCATGAACAATTTATATCTTCATTTATATTCACATATATATGAAATATAAATTCAAACAATCAAAACAAACTCCAAAATCAAACCCAAATCCACTATCAAATCAATTTTCAAGCAAAATCTTTCAAATCAAACTCTTGATTATCTCTCATGGTTAAATCAACCCTACAATCATGAGCTCATATATAAATCCAAACCTCAATCATTCAATCAAAGCCTAAATCAAAAATCAAACCTAAGACTTCTTCATATTCTTCCTTTGAATATGAAAATTTCAAGTGGATCAAAATCTATTTGACTTCAAATTACTTGTAAATGAATTTATATTTTAATCATAAGTCCATATACATGATCAATCAACTTCAAATCAAGCTTTGACCAAGCCATTTGTCCCACTTAGGCTCACTCGACCCAAAGTGACCTAAAGTACCCTTATGAGCCAACTTTTGATCCTAACTAAATTGGATTGAACCAAACTCATATATCCCTCTCATCATGATCAACAATCATCATGGGATGATCAATCAATCAAATTGGGTCAAACCAAGTCAAACCTAAGGGTTGACCAAGTCAACACTTAACCTAAAATGAAACCTTACATAGCTAAAATCCACCATAGGTCAAATTGATTGAAACCTTTGATCCAAGTTCACTCATGATCCATGTTTGAACTTGACCAAAATTTGAGTTTTAACCTAACCTATTGGCCCACTTAATCCAAGTTGACCCATTTTGACCTAAAGGGCCAAAATGTGTCAAAACTTGATGTAAGCCAAAATAATTGAAACCAATGAGTCAAGTCCATTCCAAATCACTTGTGGAACTTGACCAAAGCCTCAATTGGCTAGACCCAACCTAGCCCAATTTACCTTAGACCCAACATGACCTAAAGGGGGTCATGTTGAGCCAAAATTGAACTTAATCCAAATTGATTGGTAACAAAGATACCAATCCACTCCATATGACTAACCAAACCTAAACCAACCTTGACCTACCCCAAATAGGTCAAATGGGTCAAATGGGACAACTTGACCCATTTGCATAAATGAGTCATATGAGCCAAAACCAAATCTAATCCAAATTGAACCAAACCAAAGGCACCAAAATATTTCAAATAGTCATATGAACTTGACCCAACCCTTGGTCTGACCCAATCTGACCAATTGGTCAACTTGACCTAAGTTGACCTAAATGAGTCAACATGAGCCAAACCCTATCAAATGGATTCCAAATCCAATGAAACTTGGCCAAACCTATTTTCTCAACATACCAAACATACCCAAAGTGAAAAAATAGCAAAATGATCATTTTACTCTTAGGCCATAGAACAAATTTTGGCCTAGCCCATGGGTATTTTGGCCATACCCTCTTTACAATCACTTGAGGCTTTCTTAATAGCTTAAGGGGACCTAGTGATGAGTGGTGCACCCAACCCAATGGGTTTAGGTTAGCTCATTTGACCCATGGACCAATCCCACCCTATGGCTTGAAAATTTTAAACTCCTCTCAAGCTCAATTCAAGCACATGGGAAGTTGGCATTTCCTCAGCCGCCATTTGCACACTCAAAACAACCAAAACAACTCACTCCATAGGCTCAATTAGATCAAAATGACATGGACATTGTTGGCCATCTGATTGCCATAAGGGGGAGATATACTCCCCTTAATTCAATGAAAATTCATTTCACTCACGATCGATTGAGCACTAGGAACCCTTAGCAATCATTAGCACTTTTCAAAGGTCCCTAGAGAGGATTTGAATTCCCCATTCTTCAGTTTTGCACAATGCAAAATAAGGGAGCTAAATCCAATAACTAATTTTCTCTACACTTGATCTCCTTCCAATTCCTCTTGCACACTTGATCTAGGAGCTAAGTCGAATAGGCCTAAGCTTTCTCTGAAGTTTTAGAGGCAAGGAAGAGCTCAATTCAATCAAGGTTACAAGGATCTTGAAGAGGAGTTGGTCTACCCATCAATCCACTCAACCCCATGGCCTAGGAATTTCAACAGGGCTTCGTCTCCACCAGATGAAGCTACCTCATCTAGCTCGAGTGCCAGTGATCACCTCCAGCGAGGTATGTAATTTTTTGGCCACTTAGCTTGATAGGTGTTGGTCCTTTGTGAAAGGAATTTTCATTGCATAGGAAATCAACCGTTGAATATGTTGGTAATTATGCCTAGATGGCGTGGGTTGAGTCTTATGTGATTTCATGCTAGATCAGGTTTGGATCTCCTCTTGGATCATGGGCGGTCTCCATTAATCCTTAAAGAACAACTTGGCTCATCTCAGCAATCCATCCGCACATTTTAGATGGACGGCTGAGATTATTTGGCACATTTTAGAAATCTCTTATCTATTTTAAGCTGAGGGTTAATCCTTAGTCGTCTAATCTTTGATCATACGATCGAGGATATTAGTGCGTGTGCTGTCACCGCCTTTGTGAGGTGACAACTTAAGTTGTCCCTCACCGCGACGCATGTAAAGCGTGATGCCACCTCCGCTCCAGGTATTAGGATTAGTTAGGGTTTTAATTAATTTCTAATAATTCAAAAAAACTTCTAAAATTCATAACTCTTCATAGAAAAATTAGAAAAATAAAAGGAAAAATACTATGGATAGATACATCTTGAATATTTTAAAAATGGTTTTAATGGATTTTGAATTACCCTTTTCTCTGAATTTAGGTTTCTTTGAGAATTTAATTAGCTAATTATTCTTTAATTAGGTCATGAATTAATCTTAAATTTTTAGGGTTCATTTTAGGGGATGACCTCTACCTCCCCTAATTTTCTTGAGATTTATTGAGACGTTAACTAAAGAAATTGCTATTTCATTTCCTAATTACCCCTTTCATGTAATTAAGGGTAATTAAGGTGTGATTAGTGGATTTAACCTATGATTGAGTTTGATTAAGGTAAGATCCAGTGAGTAGGGATTTTATAGAATAATTTTGGGGTATTTCCCTAAGCTATTCTCTAAACCCCCTTTTCTCTCCTTAATCCCTCTTAATTAAGGGTTAACTCATCCCTTTAAATAATTTTCAAAAAATTCTAAAATGTTCGAACTCAATTAATCTATCTTGGGTAGATGCTTTGGTGTTTAATAGCCTAATTAAGAAATTAAAACCCCTTTCATAAGTATGAAAGGGTGTTTTAAAAGTACTTAAGCTAAACCCTTAGCTTAATTAACTTTAATTGTGAGCCAAATTGCATTAGGCATTTTTTATTATTAGGTGCATTGCAAATTTAAATACCTTGTGAGTTTTATGTCATCTCATTGGCTCATAATTACTTAGTTAATGTTTCTAAGGTGGTGTAGGTAAGGGTTAATTAAGTCACTTAATTTATACCTTAACCTAATCAATGCTTAAAAATGGATTTAATTATCTAAAAATTAAAAAAAAACAAAACACATGTGGGAATGGGTTAGAAACAACAACCTCATCTCACCTTTTCAAAATTAAATCAAACTTCAAACTAAACAAAAATCATTTTGAAATTCACTTTGATTTATTCTAAATTTTCTTATTCTTTAAGAATGTCTTTAGGATTTAAGTAAAGTGAGTTTGTTTACATGCTTTCATTACTTTAGATCTTTCCCAACATGTTAAGTTGTATGTCATGTGATTCATGCATTTATAATTTCATGTTTCAAAATTTTAAAATGAAATTATTTACTTTATGTCAAATGTGCATGTGTTGGCTAAAGTAAAATATGAGTGGCTATTATCACTACTAAATCCAAAATATTTTTAAAACTTATAAATGAAACATCAAATATGAAAGTATGTTATTCTTATACTTTAATTATAAGCTTGCATGTGATGGATTATAAAGTAATGTTTAGTGTAGCCTTTCCTTCCTTTCTTATGTTAGCATAGTTTTGAATAGGAGTTGGTAAGATGTAGGGTTCATTTGAAAAGAACCCAACACACTTAATTCTATACCCTATTCATCCCTATGCCATCATCTAAGAAGGATTGTCTATACTTGCATGAATAAATTGCATAAACAAAATGAAACTATTAAACAACTTTTGCATATTCTTTTTCCATTTCATTTCTTTATATGCATGTTAGTACTTAAGGAAAGTGGTATATTAGTCTGACAATCCAGGTTTGAGGCTTTAAGTAGCCTAAGTAGTTCTTGTACCTTACACCTTTGGTTATGATGATGTTGTACTTATGCCTTTCTTTTTCATGCATGTATGTGAAATTTTGGATAAGGAAAACCTTTTTTACTTAAGAAAAATCATGCATATTCAACTTCTAAATTTCTTTAAATGAATTACTTAGCATGCATCATAAAGTGTGATAACTACTTTCATTTGCATGTATATATATGCTTAGGGTCCATCCATATGCATGTTATATATGTTGGAAAAGAAATGAAGTAATGTGTGTTATGTGAATTTTGATTCATTTTATTTAATCTTAAAATGTCTTTCTTTTTGAATGAGTTTGTTTAGAATTTGTCTAAACTTAGGATTAATTAAAAAATGTAATCAAAACATTCACCTAAATGAAATTAAAATGTGAACTTACCTCTACTTAAGGATTAGGGAAGGAAAGAGAAGTTCTCTTCTCTTTCCCTCTCTTTATAACTTAGTAATTAATTGTAGGTTTCACTTAAACCAAATTAAAATATGAAATAAAACCATCCTAATATAATTAAACAACTTAAATAAAACCCTCCTCTAAGTTGAACATGTCCCTCACACTTACAAAATTCAAACCCAAAGTCCTAAGCTAAGCTTCCACACAAGCATTCAAGCACACACATTAGCCTAAGTTACTATTTCTAGCCTTAGGTTAGGTCAGTGCATGGTTTGATGTTATGTTTTATTTTGTAATGAATATTTTAGACTAGATGTTAGGGTGTATGCATATAGAATGAATGGTAGGACATGCTTAGTCTAACTATTCTTTTCTGTAGGGGATTGTGCTAATGGGGCCTTATCATAAATAAAAATATAAATATTTCTTGCTTGTAGTTGCTTATATCTCTTAGCATAATCCATAGGCCAGGTGGACTCAGTCACCCATGTACAGGGTGATAAGTCTAATATACATGCTTGGGATTTGTGTGGTGTGATTTTAACCTTTATTTTGGTGTGTAGATTTTCCTTTTCCTTTTATGTAAAAATTTGTATATTTAAGATTTTAGAATGATTTGTTATGGGAGATTAGGAAGAGCATTGGTCATAAGATCCCATCTTTTGTACCATGTGAAGTCTTGGATCATCAACCATCCAACCATCCAAAGGAAGAACCAAAAGAAAAGAAGAAAGAAAGAAGAAAGAAGAAAGAAGAAAGAAGAAGAAAGAAGAAGTAAAGCTTGAAGACCCTCATAACAATGAATTTCTTTGCTTAAATTATAATTTAATTCATTTTGTGGTTGTATAAGGGTAGAATCACAATTTGATATTTTGATTGTGCGGTGGTGCTCGACCACAAATGACCATTTATTCTTTTTTACGATTAGCTTTATAAATTGTTTGATGATTTGTTTAGCTTTTGCATTAAGTGGCATGATTTTTCTAGTTTATTCCTTGCTTTATGTATAGTCTAGATGTGGATTAGGCTCTTTAGGGAAAAATAAATCTTTTACCCAACTTAACAACTTAAATTAAAACTAAATAACTCATAACCTCACCTAAAAGCGTAGGATTAAAATCAAGATAAAAGAATTAGCAACCCCTTAGCTGGATGAACATTTCTTTATATTATCATGCTCAAATGCATCTTATTTCACTCTTGATTGGAGGGCTTCCACTTTTGCCGAAGACTTGACCTTTGAGGGTGGTGGAAACTCACCTCCCTTCTCGATTTTGGCCAATAATCTAATTTCTCATGCACTAGTCATAAAAATCCTATTAGCCTGAGTCAAAATGATTGTCCAAAAATAAAATAAAATGAAATTTGAATTGCATTAGATTTAGGTCATTTGAAAGCATGTCCCTTTACATGATTTAGTCTCTTTAGGGAGTGAGTTTAAGGACTTAGTCTCTTTCTAAATAAAAATAGCCTAGTTATCTTGCATAAGCATAAAGACTTGCTTACATATATTTAAAAATTGTAGGAGGAGTTAGTTGGCAGTCATTCTCAGGCGGTTGTAAGTCCAAGCAGTCGGGTGGTTTGTCCTTTCTTGTGGAGGCAAACTAATTACCCTTTTTTCTCTTTAGATTTAGGTTGTGCTTTTGGCCCTCTCCAAAGCTCCCTAGACTCAAGTTCTAAGGTTGCTTCTCCCCTTTGTGGGCCATAAGCATAATTTCTCACCTCTTAGGCATTTCCTTAATCTTGTGTTAAAGAATCTTAAGTCCTAAATTTCTAATAAGAAATATAACTCAAACAAGCTAAATCAATTTAAAATATAAATCCCAATTTTAGGATAGTTTGAGATGCTCACTAGGCTTTCTGGCATCATGAGCATCTCCTACTTATCTTCCATTTTGGCTTCGACAATAACTCCCTCTTTTGATCAATCCCATTTTGATCTTCAAACATAAACCAATCAATTGATAGTCCTTCCCTATTGAAATCTTCAGAGACAATGATCATTTACCTCAATTGAGAGTTTTCCTAAGGGATCACATCCCTTAGGATGTAATTAACTATGGGGGCTTGCCCCTATAAGGAACTTAATGAACTGCCTTTACTTTTCATGTAAAGTAGGGGAAGAATCTCTAGTACATATGCAGACCCATCATCCTTAAGAGTCCTTATTAAGGTGATTGGTTCCATTAATGGGTAGTGACTTCTATCTTTTGAGATAGTACACTATACCTTGATGACATACCTGATCATCTGAATAAGTATATCTGGATCTGCGTGGCGTCTTACCAAAATGAATTTTTGTAAGGGTTTCCTCTTTCTTTTCTCCCCACAGATTTGAAAGGTGACTCCCTTATAGAATTTTTTTCACCACACCCACGTTGCACCGATGGGATTAAATACTTAATTAAGCTATTTAAGTATTCTAATTAATAATGAAAACTTCAAAATTCATATAAGCCTAGAAAAGTAAACAAAAAAATGAAATAAATTGCATTGGATAGATAATTGAATATAAAATATTCTAAAATTATTTTCAATGGATTTTGAATAGTATTTTTTATGAATTTGGGTTTTATTGGGAATAATATTTTGCTAATTACCTTAATTACTCCACGATTAATCCCAACCTTTGTGCTTAATTAGTGGGATGAATCCCCTCCCCTAATTTTCTTGGAACTTTGGTAGCTTAATTAAGTGGTAATTCTTTCCTTAATCACTCCCTTAATATAATTAAGCATTAAGGGCATAATTAGTGGTTTAACCCTGATTGAGTCAATTAAGTTTTGATTAAGTGAATATGAGGTTTATGAATAATTTTGAGATATTTTCTTTAATATATTCCCTAAACCCCTTTATTCTTAATCCATCCTTAATTAAGTGTTAATTCACTATTACCCCTTAATTAATTTCATAAAATTCTAAAACTTTTCAGAGCTCAGTTAATCTATCTTGGGTAGATGCTTAGGTGTTCAAGAGCCTAAGTACATTAAGAAAATCAAAAAATTAGCTCACATGTGTGAAGGGGGTTATGAAATTACTTAAGTTAAATCCTTTAGTTTAATTAATCATTAATCATGAGCCAAATGCATTAGGCCATTTTTTTACTAGATGCATTCGATTTAAATTCCTTGTGTGATTTTATGTCATCTCATTAGCTAATAGTTATTTGATTAACTATGCTTGGTGGTATAGGTAAGGGATAATTAACATGCTTAATTCATACCTTAACCTAGTAACATATACAAAACCATCTAATCACCTAAAATTCAACTAAAATAATCAACATATGTGGGAATGGGTTAGGAACAACAAACTCATCTCACATTTCTTAAATTAAATCAAACTCAAGAAAAAAAAATCAAACATTCTTAAAAAATAATTTGATTTATTTTAAACTTTCTTATTTCTTAATTAATTAGATTGAATTGAGTTTATTATATGCTTTCATCACTTTAGTTCTTTCTTAACATGCTAAATGTGTATGTCATATGAGTTTCATGCATTCATTCTTTTCAAAAATCAAAATAAAAGTGAAATATTTTTTTTATGTCAAATTGCATGTTTTGGCTAAAGTAAAATATGAATGGCTATTATCACTATTAAATTCAAAACTATTTTCAAAATCTATAAATCAAATATCAAAAATTGAAAGTATGCTACTTATAGTTTATTTATAACTTGCATGTGAATATAAAATGTGTCTTATGTTTACTTCCTTTCTTTCCTTTTAATATGGATTTGAATAAAATTTGCAAAGTGCATAATTCTTTTAAAGGAACATAACACTTAAATTTATTCCTATCCTCTTTCATGTTATGACTTAAGAAATATCCTTACACTTACACATATTAATTGCATAACCAAGTCCAAACATAAGTACAAACTTTTGCATATTTCTTTCGCTTCGTTTCTTTTGTACATATACTTGTATTTAAGGAAAGTTGTATAGTGACAACCTCGAGGTTTTAAGTATAGTAAGTCTTGTACCTTACACCCACGGTTAACAATGGCGTCTTCACTTATTTCATACATATATGTGTGCATGTGAAGAATGGATAAGAAAACCTTTTCTACTTAATAAAATCCATCATAAAGTATTCAAATTTTCTTAAGTAATACATAACATTCATCATAAAGTATGCTAAACATTCTCATTTGTATGTATAAATATGCTTAGGATGCATCCATATGCAGGTTATACATGTTGGGAAAGAAATGAAGTGATGTGTATTTTTGTGAATTTAATTCACTTTACTTAATCTTGAAATGCCTTTCTTTTTGAATAGGTTTGTTTAGAAAAAAAAAATCTAAACTTAGGATTAATTAAAATACATAATAAGATATTCACTAAACAAAACTAAACATGAATCCACTTTAAAATTACTTAAGATAGGGAAGGAAAGAGAAGTTCTCTTCTCTTTTCTCTCTCTTTAAAATTTAGTAATTACTTGTAGGATTCACTCAAACCTAAACAAAGCATCAAATAAAATCAACTGAAATCAACTAAACACTTAAAATAAAATAATCCATCTAAGTTGAACATCTTCACACTTAGAAAATTCAAACCTTAAAACCATAGCTAAGCATACTACACAACCTTCTAAAGCACACACATTAGGCTAAGTCACCACTTCTAGCTTTAGGTTAGGGCGGTGCATGGCTTGATATTTTGCTTTTATTTTATGATGTTTTATTTTAGTCTAAATGTTAGGGTGAATGTGTGTATAATGAATGGTTGAAAAATTTAGTCTAATCATTATTTTCTGCAGGGGATTGTGCTTAAGGGGCGCTGTAATAAAAATATAAATACTTTTGTTGTCGATTCTTATACCCCTAGCATAATAGTCAGTGGACTTATTACTCATGTGTGGGTTGTTAAGTCTAATATACATGCTTAGAATTTGTATGGCTTGTTTAGCTAATCTTTATTTTGCAGGTGTTAATTAGATTTACTTTTCCTTTTCATGTATTTTTTATAATTAGAATTTTTGGAATGAATGATATGGGGGATTAGGATGAGCACTGGTCATAAGATTATATCTTATGTACCATGTGAGGCCTTTGGAGCAACCACCTTCCAACCATTGAAAAGAAGGAACCAAAAGAAGGAACTAAAAGAAGGAACCAAAGAAATAAAGAAGAAAAAGAAAGAAGAAAGAATGAAGAAATGAAGACCCAATAATATGAATTTCCTTACTTGATTGTAAATTAATTCATTTGTAATTTGGGTTGTATAAGGGTAGAGCTCGACTAATTTGTTTTAGGGTTTGTCGGTGGTGCAACAAATGACATTTTATTCTTTTGCATTAGCTTTATAAAATGTTTGATGTTTTGTCAGCTTATGTCTAAGATGGCATGTTTTCTAGTTTCTTCCTTATTTTGATGTATGGCTGGATGGCTTAGGCTCTTAGAAGAAAATAAATCTTCTATCAAATTAATCAATTCAAAATTAAAATAAATTACTCATAACCTCATTTAAAGCCTAAATTAAAATCAAGATAAAAGAATTAGCAATCTCTTAGCTGGATGAGTATTCCTTTTATAACATCATGCATAAAAGCACATTATTACACTCTTGATTGGAGGGCTTCCACCTTTGTCAGAGAAACTTAGTTTGACCTTTGAGAGTCATGGTAGAAACACACCTCCTCCCTTCTCACTGATTTTGGCCATTAATCTTACTTCTCATGCATTAGGCATATAAATCCCATAAGCTGAGTCAAATGATTGTCCAAAATGAAATAATATTTAATATGTTTTGCATTAGATCTAGTCATTTCTCATGTCCTTACATGATCTAGTCTCTTAGGGAGTGAGTTTAAGGACTTAGTCTCTTTCTAAATAAATAACAGCCTAGCTATCTTGCATAAAATATATGACTTGCCTACATGAATTTAAAATCATAGGAGGAGTTAGTTGGCGGCCACCCCCAGACGGTTGTATGTCCAAGCAGTCGGGTGGTTTGTCCTCTCTTATGGAGGCAAACCAAATACTCATTTTGCCTTAGATTTAGGTCGTGCTTTTGGCCCTCACCAAAGCTCCTTAGATTTAGGTTTTGAGGTTGCTTCTCCCTTCTGTGGGTCATTTGCATAAATCATCATCTCTTAGGCATTTCCATAACCTTGTATTATGGAATTATAAACCCCAAACTTCTAAAAAAATTCAACTCAAATAAATAATTCAATTTTAAAAATATAAAGGCCAACCATTGGATAATTTGAGATGCTCGCTAGGTTTCCTAGCATCATGAGCATCTCCCACTTATTTTTGACTTTGATAATAACTCTCTCTTTGATCAATCCCATTTGATTTTAAAATAAACTAATTGATTGATAGTCTACTATTAAAATCTTTGGAAAATGACCATTTACCTTAATGAGTATTCTAGGGATCTCATTCTTTTAGATGTAATTAACTATGGGGGCTTGCCCCTGTAGGGAACTTAACGAACTCGATTTAAATTAAGCCATACTTTACTTTTCTATATAAAGTAGGGGAAGAATCTTTTGTACACATGTAGACCTATTGACCTTAGGAGTCCTTATTAAGGTGATTAGGTCTATTATAGAGTGGTGACTTCTATCTTTCAAGATAGTACACCTCTCCTCAATGTCATATCCGATCACCCTCAATAAGAATATCTGCGGATCTACGTGGTGTCCAAAATGCATAAAAAGAAGAGATGTATATTTCTATCTTTATTTTATCCACATAGATTGAAGATGGAAGTATATATTTATTCTTTAGAAATCATGAAAATTTCACCACACCGATCATACGCTTCGGTGAGGTATGCCATTGAAACTGATTCTTGAATGAAAATAGGTTGATCTTTTGTGAAAGAAATTTTTATGTCATGCGATTTCCTCTCATAGATCTTCTTGTTGTGCTTCCCAGAAGGTGTGGGATCATTTTCATCTCCATTCGAGCTTGGGTTAGCTTAGATCGAGCGACATAGATGGATGGTAGCCATTGTTCGATGCTCCAGAGGAGATAGATCATAGATCGTCCATCCTGCATGATCGGGATGAATAGTTCTAATCTAATCTCGCTTAGAGCCCCTGATTAATCCCTTGAAGCTGCAGGTTTAAACATGACGATTCGATCTTGGATCAGACAGTCCATTGAGTTATCGCATGCATCGCCATCCAAGTCATCACTTGGATGTGACAACTTAAAGAGTGAATCTCATTGCACCACATGGAAAGCATGCCATGTTAGCTGCCATGTGGCCCGACGGGATTAAAGCTGTAATTATGACTAATTAATTAGTTTTTAATCTTGAAACTTCTTGAATTCAAAACTAATTCTAGAAAAATCCAAAAAATACAAACTTAGGCTAATTTTAAAGATATTTTATAGTGGAATCTAGTAAAATTATTATTAATTGATTTTGAATAGTGAATTTGGCTTAATAAAAATTAATTAAAAATAAAATTAGTCTAATTACTCCCTAATTAATCATCCAATTAATCTCAAACTTTATGTGCATGTTTAGGGGGATGACCTCTGCCTCCCCTATTTTTTAGGATTTTATTGGTTGCTTAATTTGGAAAACCAATGGATTAAACCTTAATCACTTTCTTAATGTAATTAGTGATAATTAAGCAAATGAACAATAAATTAATCAATCAATTAAGCTTTTTAACCTCTATTAATGGTGATAAAGTCTAAGGAAATGGATTGTGACTCCCTCTTCTAATCTTTTCTTTATGTCTTCTCTAATCTCTCTTAAATAAATAATTAATTAACACCCTTTAATTAATTAATTAATAAGATTAATCAAAATCCAAATAATACTTGAACCTTAATCAACTAATTGAAAGGATTTAGGGGATTGAGACTTAGGCTCCCTCCTTTGTCTCTTTCTCTTAGCCCATCTCATTTTGGTTGGTTAAGATTAATTAAAATTTAATTAGTTAATTAATGAACTTAATTAATTTCATTGAACTTATTTCTCTAATTTAACCTTCGATAGCTCTTTGGGTGTTCAATAACTCAAAGGGGAGATAATGAAATTATGGTTAGCTTACATGTGTGAGAAAACCATAAAAGTAGTTAAGTGAGATCCCTTAAGCTTAATTAATTATTAATTATGAGCCAATTGCATTATGTCCCTTTCATTTTTTAAGAGCATTGCAAATTTACTTTTCATGTGGTTGCATATCATATTAGCTCATTATTAATTAGTTAATTAACTTAAGGTGATGTAGGTAAGGGTTAATTAATCCACTAAATTCATACCATAACCTAATTAAATCATAAAATCAACTTAAATAATTCTTGCTTAAACCAAAATTAACTCACACATGGGGAATGAGATTAGACCAGCAAACCTCTTTCACTTTCCAAACTCAAATCAAACATAAAGATGAAATAACATTAAAGAACTTTGGTTTATTTTAAATAGCTTTATTTAGTATGATTGTCTTTAGGAATTAATTGGAATGAATGAGATTATGTGCTAATGTCCATTTATTTCTTTTCAATTATGTTAAATGTTGCTTGCCATATGTAATCATGCATTCATTTATTTTAAAATTAACTAAATGAAATGGTTCCCTTTTATGTCAAATTGCATGTGTTGATCTAAACTAAAAAGTAGGTGTGGCTATTATCACTATTAAATCAAAAGTATTTTTAAAGCCTACAAATCAGTTATAATATATGAGTGATATTAATTACAAATAGCTATAAGTTTGCATGTATTGATAATATAAAATATGTAATATGATACTCTCTTTTGACATTACATGATTCATATAGGAATTACAAATGTAGTTCATTTGAAAAAAAATACAACATTTGTCTAAATCAATTCATATGCATTTCCATGTAAGACTTAGAAAGAATTTCATATCACATATGTAAACCATATAATCAAATCAAATATGACTTCTTGCATGACTTCTTCTTCTTTATGTGATTATTTTTTATACATTCATGATCCAGAAAAATGGTATATTAGTGTGGACACCCTATAGGCTTTAAGTAGTCATAAGTAGGTCTTGTACCTTATGCCCATGGTGCAAAATAATGGTGTCATACTCACTTAAAACTCTTATATATGTGTATGTGTGATGTGACCAATAAATGAGAATCATAAGTCAAATAAATCAAATACAATTTTGCATGAGTTTTCTATCCTTATTGTTGCTTATACATCTATGTATCTAAAAGTGGTATATTAGTTTGGACACCCACGAGGCTTTAAGTAGCTAAGTAGTCTTGTACGCTCAGTGTAGAATAATGGTGACGTACTTACTTAAAACTTCTATACATGTGAATGTGTACCTAGCTAATGGATGAAAAATCTCTCTTTTCTATTAAAAAGGTATGCATTCATAATTCAATCAAATGAAATATTTAAATTCTAAGCACACTTCTTTGCATTCATCATTTAAGTATGCTAAAAATATAAATTGCATGTATAAGTATGCTCAGATTTACTCATATGACATACATGATGGAAAGAAATGAATGAATATGTGTTATGTAATAGTAATCCATTCTAATTAATCTTAAGATATATTTCTTATTGAATAAGTTCATTTAGAGTGAACCTAACCTTTGAATTAATTAAAATATATAATAAGTCATTCACTAAAAGAAACTGATTAATTTACTTGCTTTAGAAGTGACTTAAGGTAGGGATGAAAGAGAGGTTTCCTCTCTTTCTTCTCTTTATAACACTTAGTTGTTAAGTGCAAGCTATATGAAATAAAAGAAAACACTAAGTAGAATATTCAAATCAATTAAATCACTTAAATAAAAGTTAACCCCTTTATAAAGTAAATCCCTCACACTTAACAAATTACAACTCTAAAGCCTAGTTAGGACATACCACACAAGCTTTAATTCACACACATTTGGCTAAGTCACTACTTCAAGCTTTATGTTAGGGCGGTGTATGGTTTGATGTATGCTTATTTATGATGTATTAGATTGATGTTAGGGTGTATGTGCGTAGTCTGGATGTTAGGTGGATATTAACCTAATCATATTTTCTGCAGGAGGTTGTGTATAAGCGGCCATCATAATAAATGCTTTTGCTGTGCAGGTTGCTTAGCCCCTAAGCATAACTCAAGTTAGGAAAGGTGAGCTTGGTTACCCATATGTGGGGTGCTAAGCCCAAATTTTTCATATAATTTCTTGGGTTGTATGGTGTGTTTAGCTAATATTTATTTTGTACGTGTAGCTAGTTTTACTTTTTTTTTTTAATGTAATTTTGCATTAGGATTAGGATGAACGTTATGGGAGATTAAGATGAGCATTGGTTATAAACTAAGTCATATGTACCATGTGATGCCTTTAGTAGGCATATCTAAATCAAGCCAAAAGGAAGAAAGAAATGGAGCAAATCAAATGAAGAAATAGAAGATGAAGAAATGAAGAACGAAGAATGAAGAATGAAAACACCCATAACATTCATTATTCTTAATTATAATTATTTTCTTATAATCCAGGTTGTATAAGGGTTGAGCTCGGCTACCCACACTTTTGGGTTGTACCGAGCCTTTATTATTTTGTGATAGCTTTATAAAATTGTTTGATATTTTATTTAGCTTATGCATTAGAAAAAGCATGCATTTTTAAAGTTTATTTATGATCGGTGATTATTGTATGGCCTAGATGCGATTAGGCTCCTAGGATAAAATAAAATTTCTATCCGATAATAACTCATAACTAAACTTTTAAAATAACTTATAATCTTGCATAAAATCCTAAGTATTAAATCAATAATAAAATATTTATAGCAACCCCTTTGGATGTTGTATGTTTAATATCATGCATAATCATCTTGTTTTCACTTGTTAAAGAGGGCTTCCATCTTTGACAAATAGAATGGGCTTAACTTTTAAGAGCCTATGATGGAAGAACACATCTTTCCCATTTTGATTTGGCCCATAATCAATTTCTCATGCATTTAGGCATACAAAATCCCATAGCGATCAAAATAAAGAGTCACAAATTAAATAAAATTTGATAAAAAAATTTGCATTAGATTTAAGTCATTATTCATATCATCTCTAGTCTTTTAGGTGAGCTTAAGGACTTAGTTTCTTTTCTAAATAATAATAACCGCCATCTTGCAAAAGCATGCAACTTTCTACTTGGATGGTAGGAGGAGTTAGGCGCCACTCATCGATAATAAGTCTTGTAGGGTAGTTTACTCTCTTATGGAGGTAAACCATATACCCTTTTCTTAGATTTAGGTCATGCTTTGGCCCTTGCCAAAGCTCCCTAGATTTAGGATCTGAGATTGTTATTTCCCTTTTGCGGGCTATAAGCATAAATCCTCACCTCTTAGGCTTTTCCATAATCTTATATTGTGGAATTATAAGTCCTAGATTTCTAATAAAATTTCAACTCAAATAAATAAATCTCCTCAATTTCAAATATATAAAGCCCAACCATATGATAGATTGGAGTGCTCATTAGGTTTCCTAGTATCATGAGTACTCCCTACTTATCTCCTTTAACATCAATAATAACTCTCTTTTTTTAATCCATCCTATTTGGTTTTTTAAAATATAATAAATTTATTAATAGTCATATCTTTGAATTCTTTGGAGATAACAATTGCCTACTTTAATCGAGAGTATTCTTAAGGAATTCACTTTCCTTAATATGTAATTAACTTTAAAGACTTGCCTCCATAGAGAACTTAATGAACCTGGTTTAAATAAATCCTGCTTTACTTTTTCATGTAAAGTTGGGGAAAAATCTTTGGTATATTTGAAGACCCATCATGCCTTAGGAGTCCTTATTAGGTGATTAGGTTCATCATAGGATAGTGATTTCTATCTTTCGAGATAGTGCACTATTCCTTGATGTCATATACAATCACCTCAATAAGTACATCTTCAGATCTGCGTGGTGTCCCATCACATATACACACACAAACAAATCCGAAAATAAACACCATAAATTTTTTTGGAGACACCGCTACGGAGGGTTCCTCTCTCCATCTCTAGTAGATGATTGTTGTCTCCAAGCATCGATAGTGGACTTGCATTTTATGTGAGTCCAAGACTATCTTTCCCTCCGTTGGCACTTATTTCATTCATAAGCAAAGTTAGCTAACATCCTTTAGATTTTAGGACCTCACTCCGTGTAGATCTTAAAACCCATATTGGTTTTCTCAATAGGTGAAAACAAAATTTATCAATAAAGGGAGAGATAATAAAAATTTAGAACATCCTTACCACTAGCTTGGTGAGGCAAGGTTCATCATAAAATTTAAGAAAATAAATTCTTTCACAAAATGACACTTTCCAAAAGAACTTCTTTTGGAAATAGCCACCTTCATTCAACATACTCAAATTTGTTGAATGAAGATTCCATTTTCAAATTATAACATAAAATTGAAACTCCACTCAACATATTTCATATGTGCTAGAGTTGAAGTTTCTCTCTTTTCAAAATTAAGAAATCACATACCTGACATCAAAATATATCATTGAAATCTATTTAACATACTTAAGATTTGTTAAATAAATTTGACCTCTATTTTGAATCATATTTCACATGCCACATTTGTCAAACAAAGATTCCTCTCTTTCAAAAAAAAAAAAAAGAAAAGAAAAGAGAGACACATTACATTTGATTCCCACTTAAACATATTAAAGTTGTTAAGTGAGAACCTCATTTTCATAGGCACTTGATTCCCACTAAACATGTCAAGGTTGTTAAGTGAGAATCTTATTTTCATGTCACATCAGATTCCCACTTAACATATCAGAGTTTTTAAGTGAGAATCTTATTTTCATGTCATATTTGATTACACTTAACATATCAAAGTTGTTAAGTGAGAATCTCACTTTCATATATATTTGATTCTCTCTTAACATATTTAAATTGTTAAGTGAGAATCTCATTTCCATGACACATTTGACTTTCACTTAACATATTAAACTTGCTAAGTGAGAGTCTTATTTTCATAAATCATATTTGATTTCACTTAACATATCAAATTTGTTAAGTGAGAATCTCATTTTTTATGACATATTTGACTCCACTTAACATACCAAATTTGTTAAGTGAGGGTCTCATTTATATGTCACATTTGACTTACTTAACATACCAAATTTGTTAAGTGGGAGTCCCATTTTAAAACATATATCAATCACATTTGACTTCTTAACATACCAAATTTGTTAAGTGAGAGTCTCATTTTCAACACATTTGATTCCTACTTAACATACCAAATTTGTTAAGTAAGAATCTCTTTTTCAAATCACATCACATTTGGCTTTCACTTAACATACCAAATTTGTTAAGTGAGTCCCATTTTCAAAGAAAACAAACATAAATCACATCACACTTGGGCTTTCACTTAACATACTAAATTTATTGAGTGAGAGTCCCATTTTCAAAGAAAAGAAAAACATACATCAATCACATTTGACTTTCATTTAACATACCAAATTTGTTAAGTGAAAGTCCTATTTTCAAACACAAATCAAACACACGTGGATTCTACTTGGATATCAAATTTGTCAAGTAAAAAGCCCCATTTTCAAATCAACATTTCACACATCACAAGCAAAGATATTCTACAAAAAAATTTTGAACACATAATCACAACCTCTTCTTAGCATACTCAAATTTGCTAAGTAGAGGTTTTTTCAAATCATCAATATTTTCAAACAAGATACATAAAATACAAATATCTCCAAGAAAATATCTCCTCAAAATTTTAGAACCCTACCCAATCTATCTAATCGGTTGAGTATGGGTTCTAAATCAAAATCAAATGGCAAAGACTCTCCTCATCACATCAAAATCTCTCCACTGAACCCCACTTAACATATCTAAATTGTTGAGTGTGGGTTCAGGATTTTAAATTCTTATGATTCTCTTGGTGTAAATATTAAAGTAGAAACTTGACTCAAGTTACACTTCAACCATGCGAGATACCGTCTTCAATGTAGTCTTTGTAATTTTTGGCTTCTTCATTTTTTTACTTTCCCCTTTGGGATGGACTTGGCCTTGGACTGGGCCAACCTCCCCAAAGCCGACTCCACCCACCTGGTCTTCTTTAACTGGGGATTCAAATGAGCACGAGTTACTTGTGAAGGGGCGACATTCACTACCGTCAGTAGGGATGAGGTGGGCAGACAGCCGGTCATATATTGACATGCCCTCGATTCAGTACCCTCCATTGAAGAGGAAAGCAGTGATTCTCATGCCCCATTTTAGATAGTTTTAGCACTTTCTCATCCATTTTCACCATTGCTCAGAGCTACTACCTCCTCTTTGGTTACTCAAGAAGGAAGACTATCTTAGCTTCACGAGATAGTCTCCTCCATTTATGAGGTAGGTACTAGTTCACTCGCCTTGTTCACTTCACAACAATAAAATTGAAAGGTTATGTGTGAGCATGAGCAAGCGAGAGCTTGAGGTCATCACATATAGGCGAGGAGGGTTCTCCTGAGGTCTCTCTTCACGGCAAGTTCTACCCCTCTGGCATCGACGGAGGAAGATTATGAGGATTCTCCTCACCTATGAGAAACCATATATGGATCACAGGAGGCCCTATGCTAGACTTAGGATTATCCTAAGTTTGCAGAGCAAACAAACGCTCAAAGTTCGGAACCTCATTTAATTTATGATCATTGATCCCTAGGAGTGTTAAGAGTCAGAACCATAAAGATAGGGTCATGGATGCCCAAGCATCAACTAAGGTAGGTAGGAAGGAATGATATGTACACAGTCGGCTGACCTCGCTCGATGGATTTTCCCCATCGTTCCCTTTGGGTCGATCACTCGATATGATTGTTCTTAGGCCTTGCACACGTGGCGATCTCCCATTGAAGCGTCGGTGTTACCTTCACATCGCTCTCCTCATCATCCACCATCACCCGTGCAGCTCTCAGCATCCACCACTCTACCAAGATCCAGAAGCCCCCATCCGGGGAGAGACTAGCCCCTTTGGTGATCTGGACCAAAGGATCGCCTCCATTCCACCTATTGAGGTGAGATCGAGCTCCCACCTTGACCCTCACCTGGTGGTTGGTGGGAGTGGCGACCCTACAGCGTCGTGGTCGCACCACCACCACCACCACCATCAGAGCCAGTGGCAACAACAGTTGTAGAGGGGGAAGATGATAATTTTATAGTTCCCATGGAAGTAGACCTGTCTAGGGAAACCACTCCGCTGATGAGTAGTCATGAGCATATCTCTTCCAGTGAGCATGACCCTTCTAGAGCCTAGTGGCGGTGTTATATGTATTTTGATTTGACCACGTCCTCCATCGATCAAGGTATTTATGCGACAATTAGATTGTTCCTTAGATGAGATTGTAGCTGCTTACTCTGCCAAGAAGAAGGAACTCTTAGCAGTGATCACATAGATTCTGAGGATAAGCGGGTAGCATCTGATCCCGATGAGGATGACCTTCTTAAGGATTCTGGTCCATATTCGACTAGGAGCTCCCTCGGAGATCAACATAGTCGAAGGTATTGTAGTTAAGAAGATGACACCATCCATTCAATCCAACACCTCGCCAAGCTTAAATAGGGATGATCATATCAGGATGGAGAAGAGGATGGAAGGCTTGTTAGCCTTGCACTTCAAAATCTCCACTTATACCGAGATAGATCATCCGAGTCACATGTCCTAGATCAGAGCACTTCTCTAGTAGACGTGGTAGCATGCAGGAAGGTGGTGGATAACACCTCCATGCAAGAGAATGATATCAAATAGTTGGTGGAGCAGCAGGTGAAGGATGCGTTGGCATAAGCCTGAGGTGGCTCATTTGTTCCAAAGGGTAGACCCTGCCTGGAGGAATTTAATATTGTCCAATATCCTTAGGGTTTTGTACATAATTCCTTCAAAATATTTGGTGGAAGTGGAACCCTCACATCATAATGTCGGTGTCGAATGCACTCTTATTCCACCTCTTCATGTTAGCAGCGGTATCGTTGATTGTATCTGAACTACACAATGGTTCAATGAAGACATTTGTTGAGTTGGAGCGCTCTTTATTAAGATATTTGGAGCTCAAAAGGTAAATGTGGGTGATCTCGTTGTAGCTCAACAACTCCCCGGTGAGTCCCTTGTTGATTACATTCTTAGATGGCACAATTTAATTATAAAATGCAAACCATAGTTGTCTGAACAACATGCCACTGAAATTTTACTCAATAATATTTATGGCCTGGTCACCTTCATGTTTAAAGGGTTTACCATTAAGACATTTGATAAATTAATCAACAAGTCGGTAGTCTATAAGGGAGGTCAATTACCTTTCCAAGATCTGTCCAGTATAAGGCATTTGAAAAAGTCAAGGTAATCAGCGTTGATAAGAGGAAAGCTAGTGGTTCGTTAGATAGGTCTCGAGCTCAGTAATCTTCTCTACCACCTCTTTTACCACCACCTCGATCATCATACCGACCACCTCATTTGCCAATAGCCTCCGCAGCTTCCTCAGTATCCTCAGACATCAATATTCACCACCCAGGTAGCTATCATTTACCTACTCTTGTCCATAAATTGAATAAACTATATTTATTCAAGAGGGAGGTAGTCAGGAAGATATTTAAGAATATCTTAAATAGCCCTGATTTTCAATTACCAGAGCCTAGGAGGCCGGAGGAAGTGGGCAAGAGTCACGATCCAAACTATTGCCCCTACCACCGCATGCTAGGATATGTCTTAGAAGATTGCTTTAGCTTTAAGGATTGGCTTGAGCTTAGTTACAAGTCAAGTGCCATCATCATCCCTAATAAATATCTACTAGAATAACCCTCTAGTTCTGTTAGGGTAATCCTTGGGGATACACGATATTCTCAAGATAGAGGAAGGTTAGGATATCTCCCTATCCTGAACCTCTAAGAAAATCATCTCTAAGATCAAAAAGTTACCCTTGTAGGTGCCTGAAGCAGCTCAAACATCCAACTCTAAAAAAGGTTTGCAAGTTGCTAAGGATAACTTAAAGAAGATAGAAGCCCAATAGCGGCGACCTCCACTTGCTGGATAGCCAGAATAAACCATCAGTCTCATCCATCATTGCTACTACTTCTTCCTCTACTAGTTCCTCTTTTGCTAATATAAGCATTGTATCAGTAGACAAGAGCATTAAACCCCTTACCCTGCTTACTTTATTAGATTTTTATCATATACCTCCACCTAAAAAGAAATCAATGAAGAAAACTTTCACTTACATCTTGTCCACTTCTAATACTCTAGATTTTATTCCTCTCAAAAACTCTCCAAGTCTATAAAATAATAATAATAACTCTAGTTCCAATCATTCCTCTTCTAATTTAGAAATGAATTTTTCATTCCTGAATCATTTAGGTTCACTCATTGAGATTGATTTGGAGTCATCTAACTCCGATGATCCCATAAGAGAAGCTGGTGAACCTGATGAACAGTAGAACTTTCCCCTAAACCATCTCACGAAGTCTCTGAAGTTAACCGCCACAGTGAAAAAATTCTACCTCCTAGGGTAGCACCTCAGGATAAGAGTAAATAAGTCATTGGTTATAGTGATCAAGCTCCCTCCAGAAAGCTCCACCTGGATATGCTTGTGGAGGACCGACCAGTTGCATTGTCATTACTCACCTAAGAAAGTTGTCAGCTAAACTAAGCATATATGATGCCCTTGTCTTATCCAAAGAGATGAGAGAGTCATTGATCAAAGCCCTTCTTGGTCCAAAAATATGCTTAGCTTAGCTGACTGCTATTAGAGTAGAGGCATGTTATTCAAGAGAAGTCCATGGAGTTACATTCATCGATGAAGACCTCCTTTGGGGATAGACCGTCCTCTACATTAAGTGGACATGGGCGATTGACTCTAGGTGTTAGTTGATCAGGATCATGATCATTTATTAAAGGCTATTGCCTACTTCAGGATTGACATCTCTGAACTCCGAGGAGATCAGATGATGTTGAGAGGATTCAATGAACAAGGCGAGATGGATTTAGGCTCTATAGTATTGCCATTGGAGATAGATGGCTAGAAGATAGAAGATAAATTCTACATAATCAATTCAGATACATCTTTTACTGCTTTGCTCAGTAGGCCTTGGATACATGGAAAAAACATGGTTTCATCCTGTTTACATGAGTGCATCAAATTTTGAAGAGGTGGAATCAAGTATTGCGTCAAAGAAGTCTTGAAGCTATTCTCAGTTAGAGAGGTTGAGATATATGAGGATGCAGCCAACTATCTTCCTCCGAATCAAAAAGTCTATTCTCGTAAACTTGGTGGATGTTCAAAAATAAAAGAAAAAGTAGAAAAATAAAAAAGAGAGAAGGAAAAGAAAAATAAAATGAAAATGCAAGTGAGCAGAATCAGACATTGAGAAAGAAGTAGTGCCTGAAGTTAGATTCCACCCACAGTTTGTTCCTCCATATGAACACATGGGTAGGATGACTCGACCCAAACCAAGTAGAGGGATCTAGAGACAGTTCGGTGAAAGACCTCCTCCTATTGGCCACCCAGAAGCTGTTAACTCTCATCCACATAGACTTAGAATCCAGTTTGGAGGATGAGTCTCATGTGGTTAGCACCAACCAACCCTCTGTATCCCTTTGGAGGTGACATTTGAGCGACAACGATGAAGATTATACCTCCAAGCAAGCATGAATGTATGAATCACTATTATGTAGAATAATTAGACAACAGTTGAGAACTTTAGCTCTAATCTTACTTTCTCCTCAGAAAGTTGAAAGTTTAATAGTTAAGGAGGCCCCCAAGTCATCCGTAGATGTCAAGCCAAAGAGATTTTTGTTGGAAGTATCATCCTCAAGTCAAGAAGTCGATGTAGAACTTGAGGATGATTCATATAAAGATTCAATACAATTGCCTTTTGATTGGTATTCGCCTTGTGTTCTTAACTTAGCAAAGAAGATATTAATCCCACATACTTGGTCTAAATATATGTCAGATTACTTTGAAAGTTTATGGGACAACCCAAGCAGATATTCTCAATCAATAACGGGACTAAGATTTGACATAGTGGGTCCAGTCGACGATGACAACCATTGCCTAGTCATCACCACTCATTTGGGGTTTGATTGGTTCTTCTCAAATCATGCTAACTCTTATGAGGAGGTACGTTTAGAAACTTCGGATGACCCAAATAATCTTGAAGTCAAAGAGACATTGCCAGAGTTTGAAGAAGAGATCAGATAAACCATCGATAAACTTAAAAAGATCAACTTAGGAATTGAAGATAATCCACGTCTGACATACATCAGCTCCTTATTTAATGAAGAAGAAACCAATGACTTAGTTAGGCTATTAGCTGAGTTTAAGAACTGCTTCACATGGAGTTATGAAGAAATGCTCAGTTTATCTCCTGACGTAGTAGTCCATAAACTAGCAATAGACTTAACGCTAACCCTATTAAGCAAGCTCCTAGACGCATGCGATTAGACAATGAACAACAGGTCACTTCTAAAATCAAGAAATTATCGATACTGGATTTATCATGGAAGAAAAATATCTTACCTGGTTAGCCAGTGTCATTCCTATTAAGAAAAAGAATGGAAAAATTTGCATATGTGTCAATTTTAGGGATCTAAATAAGGCATGTCCTAAGGATAAATTTCCACTTCCTATACGAGAACTAAAAGTGGACATCACCTCATCTCATGTAATATTCTTTTTTATGGATGGGTCATCTAGCTACAACCAAATGAAGATGGGCTCTGAGTATGATAGAAACACTGCTTTTCAAACTTCAATCAGAATCTATTATTATAAGGTCATGCCTTTCAGCCTTAAAATTATCGGTGCTACATACTAGCGGGCCATGGCTCAGATCTTCAACAAACTCATTCATCATCAAGTTGAATGCTGTGTTGATGATCTAGTAGTCAAGCAAAGAAAAGGAAGACCATCTCTCTTGAGAGTAATTTTCAAATGGTTAAGATAATTTAATCTCAAAATGAATCCCTAAGTGTGCATTTAGAGTAGCTTGGAAATTTCTTTGGCTTATTGTATGACGCGGAAAGAGATTGATCTAGAAGATATAAGGCTATCTTAGAAATGCAATCCCGTAAAAGTCTAACTCAACTCAGATCATTCCAAGGGCGATTGGCATATCTAAGATGCTTCATATCCAACCTATCAGGAAGATGCCAGCCATTCCCAATAGTTGTCAAAAAGGTTGCCAAGTTCAAGTGGGATGATAAGTGTCAGCATGCCTTCGAAGATATTAAGCACTACCTAATGATGTTGCCAGTTCTAGTAGCCCCTATCTCTGGCAAGCTGTTGATCCTCTACACTACTGCATTAGATGACTCCATTGGTGCTTTGTTGGCTCAAACCAACAACAAAGGGAAAGAAAATACTCTTTACTACCTTATTCATCGTCTAATTCCTGCTAAGGCAAACTACCCACCTATTGAAAAGCACTGCCTAGCTTTAATCTTTCCATCCCAAAAGATACATCACTACATGCTTTCTTAGAAGGTGAATATGATCTCTAAGATCAATCCACAGTAATATCTCATGACATGGTCGATGCTATCCGGACGGTTGGCTCATTGGTCCATGATTTTGTATCAGTGTGACATCACATTCGTACCCCTCCATGTGGTGAAAGGACAGACACTAGCGGATTTCTTAGTAGCACACCCACTTCCAGCTGATTCCCCGCTTAGTGATGACCTCCCCGATGAACAAATCATGAATTTAGGGGACACTAGCATTCACCACTAGGAGATGTATTTTGATGGCGCGACTTCCTCTCAAAGAGGAGAAGAACCATAATCTACTATCCCAACAAAGGCAGGGGTAGGAATAGTTCTCCTAACTCTGGACTGTGATGTGATGAGATTCTCATATCATCTATCCAATCCATGCACCAACAACAAAGTTGAATATAAGGCTCACGATTGCGTTGAGTTAGCCATTATACTATGCAGAGTATCAACATCTCGAATTCACCATCATCAACCAAATTGTTGGGTCCTAGAAAGTTTTAAAGCTTAAGCTCCATTATTATCACGAGTACACTATGGAGTTGTTGGCCCAAATCCTAGAGGTTACCATCTACAAGATTCCTAGAGGAGAGAACATAGTAGCAGATGCATTAGCCAAGCTTTCCAAAGAGTTGGCATGTCCGGAAGATGAGTCCATTCCAATAAGGGTCTAAAATAGACGAGTCTTATCCCTTGTTGACGCTGAACTCATCAGAGACTCTCTGAAGGGGAGGTTCTTGCCAAAAGGATGAGGAGTTAGATTGGAGACAACAATTCATGGATTATTTAAATATAGGCAAACTACCTCAAGAGAAGTCAGCATCGGTGAAGAAGAGATCCATTTCCTACACTCGAGGCACCTTGTACTCTTTTCGATCATATGTGATTCGTTCCTCAATTTTGGGTGAGCTTTCAACTTCTCCATCTTATACACATGACTCCTCTGACACTAAGAGATCCTTAGTCTTAAGATACTTGGTGATTAAGTGAACACATATCCTAACCCTAGAGACTTGAAGAGTTAGCCATAGGAATAGGTTATGCCTTGGGGTAGGAGGACTTGCCTACCCTATAACTTGAACCTAATCTTGCTTCCTCCTTCAAACCAATAATCAAATATTAAATAAATTTCCAATTGATTTTCTCAAATCATAAATCATTTCCAAAATCAAAACTTAAATCAATTCCAACTCAATTGATTTTCTCAAATCATAAATCATTTCTAAAATCAAATCTTAAATCAATTCCAAATCAATTGATTTTCTTAAATCATAAATCATTTCCAAAAACCCAAATCTTAAATCAATTCCAACTCAATTGATTTTCTTAAATCATAAATCATTTCCAAAAAAAATCTTAAATCAATTCACTCAATTGATTTTCTCAAATCATAAATCAAATCAAATCAAATCTTAAATAAATTCCAATTGATTTTCTAATTATAAATCAAATCAAAATCTAAATCATAAATCAATTCCAAATCAAATGATTGAAGCCATGATTGAATTCAAATCCAAAATCTTTCCTAAGCCCTTTGATTCATCTTATGGACTTAGCTCAAATCAAATCCAAATCACTCCAAACTCAAAAGATTTTCTCATAACCCATTTATATTCTCATTTATATTCACAAATATAAATGAAATATAAATTCAAATAACCAAAAATCAATTCAAAAACTCAAATCCAAATCCAACTTAAATACAACTTATACTCTTTCAAGTCAAATCCTTGAACTTACCCAAATCATTCTCAAATCAATCCAAACCTTTGGATTTTCTCTTCAAACAATTACTCCTTCAATCACATGCCTAAATATAAACATAAACTACAATCATCAAACCAAAATCAAACTAACCCAAGTCAAACCCATGTTCACCCTTTTGACTTGAAATTGTCAAATGAACCAAAACTCATTTGACTTCAAATCACTTATAATTGGATTTATATTTCAACCATAAGTCCATATGCGAGTTCAACCAAACTTCAAGCCATGTTAATTGACCAGGTTCACTTGATCCAAAGTGACCTAAAGGACCTTTTGAGCCTAATTCTATTCCAACCCAAATTGGATTGAACTAAGCCCATATGAGCCTCATATTGTGAGTAAAAATCATCGTAGGATGATCAATCACTCAAATTGGGTCAAATTAAGTCAAACCTAGCCTTTGACCAAGTCAACATTTAACCCAAATGTAATCTAAACTAGCCAAAATTCACTATAAGCCAATTTGATTGAAACCATTGATCTAAAATAATTCATAATCAATGATTGGACTTGACCAAACCATAAATTGAGCTAAACTAAGCCCAGCCTAATTTACTTTACCCAAGTTGACCCAAATTAATCTAAAAAGTTAAAATGGGTCAAATCTTGATCTAAGTCAAATTGATTGCAACCAATGGGTCAAATTCATTCTAAATTGATTATTGAACTTGATCAAAGCTTCAATTGACCAACTAAACCTAACGCCCAATTGACCATGAACTCCACAAAAGGTCAAATCAACTTGAAATCAAACCAAATAAAAATTGATTGAAACCAAAGCTTGCATCACATTTCAAATGATCAATCAAGCCTAAACCAACCCATGACCTAACCTAATTGGGTCAAATGGGTCAAATTAGTCAACTCGAGCCATTTGACCTAAATGAACCTAAATGAACCAAAACCAAATCTAAACCAAATTGAACCAAACCAATGATACCCATAGACTCCAAATGATAATTTGAACTTGACCTAACTCATGGTTTGACCCAATATGACCAATTGGTCAACCTAACCCAACATGAACCCAACTTGAACTAAATGGGTCAAATTGAACCAATTCAAACCAAATGAACTCCAAATCACTTGAAATTTGGCCAAACCCATTTTTGAATCATTTCAAATCTACCCAAATCAAAATCATAGCCAAATGACCATATTACCTTTAGGTCAAAGGGTATCCTATGACCAAATTCACTTGGAATTTGGTCATTTCTTTCTCAATGCCACTTGACATCCTTCTAGTGGTCCATATGGGAACCAAGGGAGGTGGTGAACATGACCCAATGAGCTTGGGTCGGCCATAACCCAAGTCAAGGCCAAACTGACCCCTCCAATGGAAACTTAACACTTGGAAATCCAAATGCACTCACCTAGCACATGTTCCACTACTCAAAATGACTCACATGGGATGTTTGGCCAAACCATGAACCAATCCTTGTTGATCAAAATGGCAAAACCTCATCTGGTCCGAGAGATATACTCCCCTCATTCCTCAAAATGACTCATTTCCATGAGCTGAGAGAGTCAATCAAGCCTCCCAAGCTTTTCCAAGCCATTCAAGCTCCATTGATTTCCCATTCTTGGTTTCACTCAAAGATGAAATAGGGGAGATTAATCCCAAGATAAAGTCATCTAATTCTCCATCAAAACCAAATTAACCTTGCAAGCACCATTAGTGGACTTCGTCGAGCTCAACCAAGTCACTTCCCAAGCCTTCAATCCATGGGAAGCACTACTTCGATCAAGCGATCGCCATTGAAGGGGAGCTTGGTCATCCGAACCATCCACTTCAAATCAAGACCTAATACCTTCAACAAAGCTTCATCTTTACTAGATGAAGTCCTCCTCCGTTGGAAATGCCTGATAGCCTTGTGAGGTAATTACTCAAAATCATAGCCATAGAAATATTGCTTGGTCTATTTTCAAAGAAAGTATCATCCCTTGAGATCTTGACCATTGGATGTGCATCCCCCCTCCTTCCAAAGGTGTGGGATCATTTTGATCCCAATCTAAGCAGGTGAGCTCAAATTAGAGAGATGAGCGATCTTTCGTGAAGGAGAAGGATCACATGCCGTCCATTCCACATGATTGGAATGAATGGCTGTGATTAGATCATGCTATATCCCCTTTGATTTAAGCCTAGACCATAAGATTAATCCCATCCAATGTTAGATCGACACCAAAGCGTCCCGTCTCACAGACATATGTGATAACTTAAGTAACCTATGCCATTGCACCATGTGGAAAGCGCGCTGCATCAGTTGCCACGTGGCTCGATGGGAATAGGGGGTTAATTAGGCCAAATTAATTCGATTTTAATGTTGAAACTTCTTAAAATCATAACTAATTATAGAAAAATCCAAAAAATGCAAACTCAGGCTCATTTTAAAGATAATTCAGAGAAGAATAATAGAAATTAAAATTAATTAATTTTGAGTAGTAGTTTTAACTCAATTTGAGTTTTATTGGAAATATAATTAGGCTAATTACTCAGCAATTAATTCCAAACTTCTTAAGGTTGATTAGTGGGATGACCTCTGCCTCCCATGATCTTCTTAGAATTTATTGTTGGATTAATTAGATAATTGCTTGTTTCATCCCTAATCACTTCCTTAATTAATTAAATGATTAATTAACCTATTAAATAGTGATAAATTCATTAATTAAGCTTACTAATCATCATGAAACAGTGAATTGACTTAGGAAATGAGATTAAGAATTCTTTTTCAATCTTTCCCCTAAGTTTATTCCATTTAGATAAACACTTAATTAATTTGTAAATTAATTAATGATTTAATCACTTCATTAATTAGTTTAATTAACCAAACTCAAAGCTAAATCCTTCCAGAACTTAATCACTTAATTCTTGGGTAGATTCTTAGGTGTTCAATAACCTAAGAGGATTTCAAAAGAAATTATAATCAAACTACATGTGTAAGACGGTTATAAAAGTACTTAATTAAACTCTTTAGCTTAATTAATCAATAATTGTGAGCCAATTGTATTAGACCCCTTTATTTCTTGCATTATTGATTTAAATTCCATGTGGTTGCATATTACATGTTATAATTATTTAGATAATTATGTTAAATTAGTATGGTAAGGGGTAATTAATGGATTTAATTCACACCTTAACCTAAACAAAATGTAAAATCAACCTAATTGTTCTAAAATTAAACTAAACCAATTCACATATGGGGGAAATATATTAGGACCAGCAAACTCTTTTCACATTTCCTAAATCAAATCAAATTCAAAAATAAAAATCTCTTTAAAGAATTTTTGACTCATTTTAAATAATCCTATTTTATATGATTATCCTTAGGAATTAGTTATGGTAGATGAAGTTTATATCCCTTTATTTCTTTCCAAGCATGCTAAATATTATTTTCCATATGAAATCATGCATTCATTTTTTTTGAAAATCAATTAAATAAAATGTTTCCTTTTATGTCAAATTACATGTTTTGGCTAAAGTTAAGAATATGAATGGCTATTATGACTATTAAACTAAAAAAATTATTTTTAAAACCTATAAATCAAAGATTATGAATGAAGTGATGCTACTTATAAGTACTTATAAGCTTCAATGTGATTATAGCATAAGATGTGTCTTATGTTATTTTCTGTTCTTCTCTTAACATGGATTTGAATAGGATTTGCATAGTGTATAGTTCATTTGAAAAGAACACAACACTTACTTAAATATATTTCTACGCATTTCTATGTTATGACTTAAGAAGGATCCTTACATTTACACATGCAAATTATACAATCAAATCAAACATAATCTTTTGCATGATTCTTCACCCACTTATTTCTTTTTGTACATCTACATGTATTTAAGAAAAGTGGTATATTAGTCTGGACATCCCAGGGCTGTGAGGCTTTAAGCAACCCTAATTAGGTCTTGTACCTTACGCCCCTAGGGTAGAAAACAATGGTGATGTACTCACTTATAACTTTTATACATGTGAATGTGCATTTTGTTAATGGATAAAAAAATCCCCCTTTTCTACATAATAAGACATGCTTTTATAGAATATCCAAATTTTTTTAAATCATATCTCTTAGGATTCATCATCAAAGTGTGCTAAAAATTTGCGTTGCATGCATATGTATGCTTAGGATTATTCATATGTATTGTATACATGATGACAAGAAATAAATGGGTGTATGTTATGTGATAGTAATCCACCTTAACTAATCCTAAGATACCTTTCTTATTAAATAGGGCTATTTAGAGAAAATCTAAACTTAGGGTTAATTAAAACACATAATAAAATATTCACTAAAGGAAATTCATCAATTAATCTTAGAATTATTTTAGGTAGGGCGAAAGAGAAGTTCTCTTCTCTTTTCTTCTCTTCACAATATTTAGTAACTAAGTGTATGTTCATTAAAACCAAATCAAATCATTAATTAAAATTGAAAAATCAACTAAATCACTTAAAATAAAATCACCATCTAAATTGAATCTTTCACACCTAGAAAATTTCAACCTTAAAGCCTAGCTAAGACATGCCACACAAGCCTTAGATAGCATGCACATATTATGGTGGTGCATAGTTTGATGCTTGATTTTATTTTGTGATGTATTATTTTAGACTGGATGTTAGGGTGCATGTACACACGGATGTTAATTTAGCCTAATCATACTTTATGCAGGGGATTGTGCTTAAGGGGTGCTGTAATAAAAATAAAAATGCTTTTGCTGTGCAGGTTGCATATACCCCTAAGCATAACCCAAATTAGGACATGTGTACTTGGTTACCCATGTGTGAGGTGCTAAGTCCAAACTATTCATATAATTTCTTGGGTTGTGTGGTATGTTTAGCTAATCCATGTTTTACATGTTTAGATTTATCTTTTCCATTTTGATGTAAATTTTGCAATTAAAATTTGTAATGAATGTTATGGGGAATTAAGGTGAACATTGGTTATAAGACCATGTCATATACCATGTGAAGCCTAGAGCAAACTACATCCCAAGTCAAATCAAAAGAAAGGAAGAAATGAAGAAAGAAAACCCCATAATATGAATTCCTTCTAAATTATAATTATTCATTTGTAATTGGGTTGTATAAGGGTAGAAACCCATATTTCTTTTTGGGTTATGCGGTACTCAAGCCTTTTATCCTTTTGTGTTAATTCTATAAATTGATTGATGTTATGTTTATGATTGCGCAATTAGGATGTCATGATTTTCTTAGTTTCTTAATTGCTTGATGGTTGTTGAATGTCATGGATGCAATAAGACTCTTAGAAAAAAATAAATTTTATATCCAATTAATCAACTCAAAATTAAATTAAATAACTCATAACCTCACCTAAAGCCTAGGACATAAATCAAGATAATAAAAGTTTTAATAACCTCTTATGTTATATATCTCATCATGCATAAATCATATTGCTTCACCCTTGCTAATGGAGGGCTTCCACTTTTGCTAAAGAAAATGGCTTGACCTTTGAGAGCCATGGGAAACACACCTCCTTCTTTCTGATGTTAGCCCATAATCAATTTTCTCATGAATTAGGCATATGAAATTCCATAGCCTATGTCAGATAAAAATGTCCAAAAATAAAAATAAAACTTAATAAAATTTGCATTATATTTAAGTCATTATTCATACCCTTCATGATCAAATCTCTTAGGGAGTATGTTTAGGGACTTAATCTCCTTTCTAAATAAATAACTAACCATCTTGCATAGCTTGCCATGTATTTAAAATCATAGGAGGTAAGTTGGCGGCCACTCCAGGTTGTAAGTCCAACAGTTGGGTGGTTTATCATCTCTTATGGAGATAAACCATATACCCATCTTCACCTTTAGGATTTATGCTTTGGCCCTCGCCAAATCTCCGTAAAATTAGGATCCAAGGTTGATGTTTCCCTTTGCGGTCTACAAGTATAAATCTTCACCTCTTAGGCATTTCCACGATCTTGTGTTATGGAATTGTAAGCCCTAGATTTCTAATAAAAATTCAACTCAATCATATAATTCTTCTCAAATTTCAAAATATAAAGCCCATAGGATAGTTTGGGATGCTTTAAGTTTTCTTAACTATCATCATAACTCTCTTCTTTGATCAATCCCACTTGATTTTCTAAAATAACCAATTTGTTGATAGTCCCATCTTTGAAATCTTTAGAGATAATGATCATTTACCTTAATCGAGTATTCTTAAGGAATCTCTTTCTTAAGATGTAATTAACTATGGGAGCTTGCCTTCATAGGAACTTAACCCATTGAAATAAACGCTTTACTTTTCCATGTAAAGTAGGGGAAAGATCTCTAGTACATTCGAAGACCCATTATCCTTATAAGTCCTTATTAGGTGATTAAATCCATTGTAGAACAGTGACTTCTGTGTCTCGAGATAGTACATCATTCCTCAATGTCACACCCGATCACCTAATACATTCTACATTTGTCCCAACAACATTTTCACACTAAGCCCGTAGAATCGTGTGGTACACTCAGGTTTATCACACATCAAGTGTCAGAAGATGAAAAGATCAAGAGACTAGGATACTACTGGCCTTCAATGATCACAGACTGCATGGACGTAGCTAGGAGATGCCACCAATATCAGGTACACGGTGTGGTCCAACATCAATCACCCAACATTCTACATCCTACATTGGCCTCATGGCCATTTGAGTGTTGAGTACCGATAGTGGGTCGATTGATCCTCCTTCTTCTAAGGGTCCTTCATTCTAGCCCGCCTACTTTTCCAAGTGAGCAATCCCACTCATGAGGTCATGCCAGATGTGCTCCATTTTAAGAACCATATCATATATAGGTTGAATGCCTTGAAAAATTATATCCGATAATGGTACTACATTCAAGAACACTAAAATCAACGCTTTTCCCGAGATATATCATAGATTGAGATATTCTATCTACTACCCAAGGCAAACGGTCTAGCGAAGCATTCAACAAAACCCTTATTCAAATATTAAAGAAGACACTCTGACAACAAATAATAGTAGCATGAGCGTTAGTTGAAGCCTTTATGGCTTGCACCACTCTGACTCCAACTCAATCACCCCATTCTCCTTAAAGCATGGGTGCAGTCTACCATTAAGTCCAACTCCCATCATTAAGGATGTGGGTAGTAAAATCACTATAGAGCGAGAATCCCAAGTAGCTTGGAAGAGCTCAAAGGTTTGGAGGAGAGAGGCATCAGCATGCCAAAACCTCGAGTTATACAAAGCCAAAATGATTCAAACTCACAATAAGTTGGTCCATCCTAGAACTTGTCAAGTAAAAGAGCTTATTTTAGTTCTAAGAAGACCAATTATTGCCTATCGAAAGATGGAAGGCAAGTTTGAACCTACTTGGGAAGGCTCTTTTGCCATAGAGAAGGCTTGCCAAGGAGGATTTATTAGCTTATAAATTGTAAAAGAGAGCGCCCGATGCTTCCAAATCAATGGGCTCTACCTAAATAAATACTATCCATAAATCTTATTTAAAAATAATCACCAATAAGCTTCTTTTCATATCAAATTCCATCTCTCATGTGTTAGAAATATCTTTCACTTACAAATCCTCCATGACGTATTTAGGGTAGGTGTAAGAGAACCCGAGTGGCATCCTATCCCTCCACAACACAAACATAAACTACAAATGATCCTCCAATGCTACTAGGTTAGGTGTAAGAGAACCCAAGAGGCATCCTGTTTTGACTAGTACAACTAAGTTAGGGGTAAGAGAACCTAAGCGACATTCTATTATCTCTTTCACAATAGAAACAAACACATATGCTACCTTGTTAGTGTGTCACCCCAGTGGTCACTTGTTTGGCAGATGTGAATCCGCTTTCTTCACGATTTACCATTGCAAACCAACGGTATCGATTTAGTAGGCCTTACTCAGCTAGATAAAACCCCATGTTGACTTCATTTAAGAAGATGCAAGCCTACACACTTTCTTCTTGAACTAGCCATCATGCACTGACTAGGTTGAGTATATTTGAGGTTTAGGATAAGTCTTTGTTGACCTCATTTTTAGGATGAGCTCTCAACCCCTCTTAGACATAGGACTTCTCTTAGACTTTAAGATTCCTTAGTCTTAAGACACTTCTTGTGATTAGGTGAACACTCAACTTAGCCCTAGAGACTTAGAAGAGTTAGCCATAAGAATAGGTCATGCCTTAGGTGTGTTAAGAAAATTGCCTACCCTATAGCTTGAACCAAATCCTCACTTTCTTCTTTCAATTCAAACTTCAAACTCATATCAAACCAATTCCAAAATCAAACCTCAAATCAATTCAATGGATTTTATTAAATCATGAATAAATTCCAAATGATTGAAACCCATGATTGAATTCCAAATTCCAAAATATTTTCTAAGTCCCTTGATTTTACCTTATGGAATTAGCCTAAATCAAATCAAATTGAAGAAATTTTCACACAACCCATTTATATTCTCATTTATATTCACATGTATAAATGAAATATAAATTCAAATCAAATTAAAAATTCAAATCCAAATCAAAAATCTTTCCTACATCATTTTGATTCTCATCTTGGACATAGCCTAAATCAAATCTAAATCAATTCAAATTCTAGGAATTTTCTCATAACTCATTTATATTCTCATTTATATTCACAAATATAAATGAAATATAGATTCAAATATCTAAAAATAAATTCAAAAATCAAATCCAAATTCAACCAAAATCTAACATAAGTCTTTCAAGTCAACATCTTGAACTTAGCCAAATCAAATTCAAATCAAGTCAAACTCTTGATTTTTCTTCATGATTCAATCAATCCTTCAATCATGAATCCAAATATAAAATAAACTTCAATTATCAATCCAAAATAAATCCAAAACTCAAACTCAAATTCAATCAAAATTCAACCTAAGCCTTTCAAGTTAAAATCTTGAACTTAGCAAATCAAATTCAAATCAAGTCAAACCCTTGATTTTTTTTCATGATCTAGTCAATCCTTAATCATGAATCCAAATATAAATATAAACTCCAATCATCAAACCAAAACTAAATTCAAAAATCAAACCCAAGTCAAACTTATATTCACCCTTTTGAACTTGAAATTGTCAAATGAATCAAAACCCATTTGACTTCAAACCACTTATAAATGGCTTTATATTTCAATCATAAGTCCATATGTGAGTTCAATCAAACTCAAATCAATCTTTTGACCATTTGATTTGACACTTGACCCAAAGTGACCTAAAGTACCTTTATGAGCCAAATTCTAATCCTACCCAAATTGGATTGAACTAAGCCCACCTAAGCCTCATATTGTGAGCAATGATCATCATAAGATGATCAATCACTCAAATTGGGTCAAACCAAGTCAAACTTAAGGGTTGACCAAGTCAACAGCTAAAATGAAACCTAAACTAACCAAAATCCACCATAGGTCAAATTGATTGAAATCATTGATCAAAACTCATTCATGATCAATGTTTGAAATTGACCAAGTCATCATTTGAGCCTAACCAAGCTCGGTTCCACTTGACCCAAGTTGACCCAACTTGACTAAAAAAATCAAAATAAAAATTGATCTAAACTTAATTGATTGAAACTAATGGGTCAAGTTCATTCCAATTAACCATGAACCCTTGACCTAAAAGGTCAAATTGAGTCAAAAATAAATATAAACCAATTTGATTGGAAACAAAGATACCAATCTATTTCAAATGATCAACCAAACATAAACCAACCCATGACCTAACCCAAGTAGGTCAAATGGGTCAAATTGGTCAACTTGATCCATTTGACCTAAATGAAATCAAATGAACCAAATTCAAATATAAATCAAATGGGTCAAGTTGACCAATTTGATTTATATTTTTGATTTATAGAAATCAAATAAACCACACATATTCAACGAAACTTGGCCCAAATTCAAATATAAATCAAATAACCAACTCCAAATTCAATGAAACTTGGCCCAACCCATTTTCATACCAAACATATTCAAACTGAAATCCAAGCCAAATGTCCATTTTACCATTAGGCCATAGGATAACCTAAAATCAAAACCACTTAGAATTTGGCAATTCCTTTTCATGGACACTTGGCATCCTCTCAGTGGACCAAATGATCATTAATGAACATGGTGCACATGACCCAATAGGTTTGTGTCAGCCAAACCCAACCCAAGGTCAAAATCGATCACACCCATGGAAATGAGCACATGTGAATCCTTCCTCCACCCATTTCAAGCACATGACACTCCTCCACTACCTCTCTCTGGCCAAACTGAATGCAATGCCACAACCTAAACGACCTAATAAACCCACTCAAGGAGGTGTATTGGATCAAAATAGCAAAGCCTTGCTCGACCGTTTGATTCACCTAGGGGGAGATATACTCTAATTCCACTTGAATTGATCTCTCTTGCATTTGATTAAGTAATAGGATGTCAGAGCTAGAATTCCAGAGCTCCGCCAAGCTTCCTCAAACCAATTCAACTTCTCCATTCCCGGTTTCTCCAAGCCAAAAATAAGGGAGGTAGCAAGGAAATCCAACTTAACCAATACATAAAACCAATCCAATTCCTCCTTCGAGCACCCTCAGAGGGCCTAGTCAAACTCATCCCAAACTTCTTCCAAGCTCCAAAGGCAAGGGAAGTGGGACTTTGGTTAAGACTGAATCTATTTGAAGGAGAGCTTGGTCCATAGGAAGATCCACTTAACCAAGCCACTTCAAATCTTCAGGGCTTCGTCTCCACTAGACAAAGCTACCTCATCGAACTCGAGCGCCGGTGATAACCTCCGGCAAGGTATGCCTTCAACCCGAGCTTATATTAGAGAGTGTGTGGTCTTTTGTGAAGTGGATTTTCATCTCAGGCAAAGTTAGCCATCGGATGTGTCCCCCCTTACATGATGATGGTGTGGGTTGAGTTTGAGCTCAATCCAAGCTCAATCGAGCTTAGATCTTGCCCTAAAGGATGGACGGGTGTCCTCTTCCACAAGGAAGATCAGTGAAGGATCATGGGCCATCCATTCGCGCATTTTGGATGGACTGCCATGATCAAGACACATAGGATCCTTGGTTTAATCCTATTAATACCGGCTCGACTCCGGTCCGATCTTTGATCGGGATGGGAGAAACGATAGTGCTATACGGCTAAGTGACTTTGCGCATGCGCATCAACGTTCCACATGGCGTCGATAGGATTAGTCACATAATTAGGGGATTAATTACCTAATAAGCTTGGAAACTTTAAATATTCATAACTAATGATAAAAAAATCAAAAAATATAAAATAAAAACCATTGGAAAGATAATTCAAAGATGAATATTTTAAAATTAATTTCAATTGATTTTGAACTGTGATATTTTCTGAATTAAGGTTTTATTAGAAATGTAATTATATTAATTACTCTATAATTATTCACTGATTAATTCCAAACTTCTTAGGGTTGATTAATCGGTTGATCTCTGCCTCCCATGATTTTCTTGGAATTTATTAATGGTTTAATTGGGGTAATTGCTAGGTTCATTCATAATTACTCTCTCAATCAATTAAATGATTAATTAACCTTTTAAATAGTGATAAATCCATTAATTAATTTGGCTAATTACCTTAGAACAGTGAGTGAACTTAAGAAATGAGATTAGGAGTTCTTTCCGATATCTTTTTCCCTAAGCTCATTTCATTTGGACAAAAACCTAATTAAAGTGCAAATTAATTAAATAATTTAATCACTTAATTAAACAACTTAACTAATCAAACTTTTCAAAATCAAAACATTCCAGAACTTAATCAATTCATCTTGGGTAGGTGCTTAGGTGTTCAATAACCTAAGTAGCTTAAGAAAATCAAAATCCAACCTACATGTGTGGGAAGGGTTATGAAAATACATAAATTAAACTCTTCAACTTAATTAATCTC
>CM038223.1:68631369-68700951 GCA_021442155.1 Cymbidium sinense | reverse complement strand
TTATTTTTAGCTAATTAATCCCATATTCTTGTAGCAATTTATTGTAGCACCTAGGTGCTAAGCATGCAGCGGCTGGATTAAAGCATTCGATGCATGTATGGTTGGATCTCTCCCGTAGCTTCCTATTTCATTTCCTTCCATAGCCGCAGCCTCAGTTCATTCCCGCTGATCGAGTTCGCCCCCTTTCCCTTCCCTCGCCGACTTGACGGATTGCGCTCGTGACACGAATGCGAGGCCGATCTGCCTTGATTCACCGAACCCGCCTCCTTCGCCCCGTCGACGAATTGCCTAGCCAGGTCACCGCCGTGGAGCTTAACATCTTCGCTGGACTCGCTTGTCGTCGTTCTGGAACCGTCGCGCATAAGTCTTGCCGGGTTGGGAAATCCCGTGACGGGTTGAAATCCGTGAATCGGGTTGAAATCCTGAACCGTCTAGGGATTTCCTGTTCCTGGCCGATCGGGGAAACTTAGGGAATTTTGTAAGTTGCTGAATTTCTTTCCCTATTTCTTTTTCTTTCAGCCGGCAGCCTTCCTTGAGGTTGAAATGCGTGATTATGGGGAGTTCTGAAATCTATTTTGGCTGTTAGGTAAGTTGCAAAATTATTGTGTATTAAAATGGGGGTTTAGGATTGGCATTTTTGCTAATTTTAGTTTGTTAATTTAATCAGGTAATTAATATTGGCGTTAGTAGATTACTTTGAGAGTCGTGCTCCAGTATTTCGAAAGATTATGAGGAGACATCAATTTCAGGTAAGATTTCAGTTTAAGCTGGTAATACTACCATGTTAATTATGAGTTTCATTTATGAGTTTCATGTATTAGAAGTATTTAGAAGAGTTATTTCATTATAGGTTGTGTACTGAGGAGGAATCGAGGAGCACATCCGACACATATGACAGGTGAGACATAATTGCTAATTTAAATTCAATTTCTATTCTATGTATGCCATGTTTCTACCACTTGATAAATTATATGACATATAGATATTTCTGTCATATTGTATGCAAATACAAATGCTTATTACTTGACCTAGTATAGATTACTGATTTATAATGATTATAAGACAGTTAGTTCATAGCATATGATTTCATTGGGCATATAGAAATGTTTTAAAACATGTTGTTAAATGCAGTAATGTGATAAACAGGGAAATGTCAGGAAAATTGTGATAGGAAGGCTATGTTATAGAAATCTGCGCAGATAGGCAAAAGTTCTGATGAGATGAGCCGTGAGCAGGGGATCTTAGTATCCCGACTCTGATATTTTGAGGTTGGAGCCATTACGTCCAAGTGTCGGGTGTTAGATAAGTAGTATGGTTTACCTTACCTTGACTTTAGGCGACGGGCCGGGTGACGACCCTTTTGTTATGAAGTCAAAACCTATGCAATTAAAATGATATTTCTAGAAAAATGATTTGATATAGAACTGCTCTGATTTTTATTAAATAACCTCTATGACATGACATTGATATAGATCTTATCTACTATTGTTCGATTATTACATTTACACCTGACATATTGTTATATTGTTACATTCTGCGACAGGTTTACGGTTTTGCAAATTTAAATATACATGCACGATTATTCCTATTGTCTTGTTCTGAGCTTACTTTAGCATTCTTGTCTCACAAAGCTTTAGCTTATGATGCTACCGTTGATAATTTCAGGAAAAGATGAGGTGGGTAGAAGCTAGTTCATTTTGTTGATTTGTACAGTTTTGGGGTGTAAGTTTTGGGAAGATTAAAGGCTTTTTGGGTACGTACAAAATTTTAATATTGATGTCTTTAGTTGCTCTGTATTTATTTACAAACTTAAAGATTTCATGCTTCTAATTTTGTGATATGAATTGTAAATATTTAGTGATGATTTGATTAGATACAAATTTCACTTGCTCGTTCGCAGCTGTAGAAGCGTGTTGGTGAATCTGTGTCGAGTCATCTATTCTATTACACTTCAGATTGACCCTAGCATAAGGGGGTCATCTGGGGTGTGACGAGAAATATCGAGCAATAAGGTTGAAACGAGCAAAAATTGAGGAGCAATAGTAATGGAAGCATGATTTGGATTTAGGGATAAGTGTTGAATTGATCAATACAGAGCTATAGGATGATTAATTTTGGGTTAGGAATCCATATGTTCTTAATTTCATGCATGTATGATATTTAATAAATATGTATCAAATAAATAATTCTTATAATTATAGATTAATTTGCCTGAAGAAATGCCAGAAAGGTTAGATGGTGATCCTCAGACTGCAGACCACGAACTAATCGAACTACATCGGAGATGATAATTCTAACAGAGTGAAATACAACCTAGAGCAAGTGGTGAAGGTAGATCGATGAATGGGTAGTTGATTTCCGTTGATAAGCTATCCTCATGGAAAAATCTGACTAGTGGGCATAGATCGAGTTTGGTTCGTGTGGATCAACATTTGAGGATATTTCAAATGTTCAAACCACCCATTCAAGGGAGCCCTGATCCTATAGTGGGAAGATTGGGCTTAAAATTGGAAAAATTTTGGATGGGATGATTTGCCCTAAACAGAAGAGTAGTACTGGTTACTTTTGTATTAGAAGGGGAGGCAGAAAGGTGGTGGCAGGCTCAACACAGGGAAAGATTTGAAATGATACCTATTACTCAAATCAAATGGGATGAGTTTGTCAAGTATTCAAAGATTGGTTTATTCCACCATGACTTTCTACAAGACAAATTTTTCAATCTAACTCAAGGATCAAAAATAATGCAATATGAAGAGTTCACTTCTCTTTCTAGATATGCTCCACATTATATATTACAGGAAGAGAAATGTCATAGATTTCTGCGAGATCTCAGAGATCAATTAAGGTTGGCATTTGCACCATTTGATATCAGTGAGTTCTCAGTGTTAGTTGAAAGGGCTAGGAGAATTGAAAATGAGTTGAATTTTTTCAAGCAACAGTGAGATTTTCAAGCGAGCAAACACAAAAGCTTTGAAAGAAGGCCAGATTTCTCTAGCAAGAAATTTAAGTTTGATGACAGACAGAAACAAATTCAGTTGGAGAAACCTATTTGTGATAAGTGTGAAAAGCGACATTTTGGTCAATGTCTGGCTGGATCAGGGAAATGTTACAGATGTGGTCAGGTTGGACATCGACCGATTGGAGAAGAAGAAGGATATAAAATTGGGACAGGGTCAACAAAGAAAGTTTTTGGAAGCCAGGAAGCTAGGTAACACACAATTTTTGGGGAAACCTTAATTCAAGAAAAAGGAGAAACTTCAGAGTGAAAAACCAACCCTCCAATAAAAGCCAGAGTTTTTGCTATCACTCCGCAAGAAGCGAAGGAATCAAATGAAGTGGTGTCAGGTATGCTTAAAATTTCAGATCATTTGGGTTCAGTTCTGTTTGATTCTGGTGCTTCGCATTCATTCATTTCTGATTCCTTTTCCACCAGTTTACCGGTTGATACTATTTATTTCACACATTATTTGTGGTAATGCCCGGTGATAGTTTGAATACAAATAGGAAATATGTGTTGACATTAACATTCAAGATAAACAATTTCCTATGAACTAATTATCTTACCAATCGACATTTTGGCGTTATCTAGGTATGGATTGGTTGATCAAATATTTTGCAACAATTGAATGCTGGAAGAGGAGAGTGAAATTTTGCATGCCTGGTGAAAAATCATTTTATTTTTCTTGTGATAAGAATGTTGTGTCTTCTTTGATTAGTGCAGTGAAGTTGAGTAAATATTTAAGAAGCGGTGAAATTATATTTCTAGCCAAATTAGATGTGTTGAATAAGGAGGTGTTTGAGCTGAAAAAACATTCCTTGTTTGAATTTCGATGTGTTTTTGAGGAATTACTGGTTGCCACCATCACGAGAAGTGGAGTTTGGGATTGATGTACAACACAACTTCTATACATAAATCTCCTACGGATGGCTCCAAATTGCAGAATTGAAGTGTCAATTGCAGGAATTGACAGACAAAGGATTTATTCGGCCCAGCAACTCACCGTGGAGTGCACCAGTACTATTTGTTAAGAAAAAAGATGGGTCTATGCGATTGTGTATTGATTACAGGGAGTTAAATAAAGTAACAATCAAGAACAAGTATCCACTACCAAGGATTGATGATTTATTTGATCAGTTGGAGGGAGCTACTGTATTTTCCAGAATTGATTTGAGATCTGGATATCATCAGGTTAGAGTTAAAGATGCTGATATTTTTAAAACAGCTTTTGGAACCAGGTATGGACATTATGAATTTCTTGTTATGCCATTTGGTCTAACTAATGCTCCTGCAGTCTTTATGGACCTAATGAATCGTGTTTTCAAGCCCTTGGTGGAGTTTGTTATCATCTTTATTGATGATATTCTGATTTATTCTAAAACGGATGAAGAACATGCAAATCATTTGAGCATTATTTTAGAGTTGTTAAGATAAAATCAATTATATGCCAAATTTTCAAAATGTGAATTTTGGATGCATAGCGTCACATTTCTAGGTCACATTATTAGTGGTGAAAGAGTTTCTGTTGATCCTCAAAAAGTAAAAGAAATTTTAGAATGGTCCGCACCAAAGAATGTTACGAAGTTTGCGCGTTTTAGGCTTAGCGGTTATTACAGAAGTTTGTCAAGAGATTTTCTCATATTGCAATGCCTCTATCTAATTTATTGAGAAAGGATATCAAATTCCAATGGACAGCTGAATGTGAGTAGAGTTTTCAAGAATTGAAAAAGCATTTGACCACTGCCCCAATTTTAGCTATTCCATCGAGGGCCTGAGGATTCCAAATATTTAGTGATGCATCTTTAAAAGGTTTGGGTTGTGTTTTACAAAATAGAAAAGTAATTGCTTATGCTTGAGATAATTAAAACCTCATGAAAGAAATTATCCCCATGATCTAGAGATTAGCATGTGGTTTTGCTCTTAAAATTTGGAGACATTACTTGTATGGAGTGAAATGAAATTTTACGATCATCGAGTCTTAAGTATATCTTTACACAAAAAGAACTGAATCTAAGACAAAGAAGATGGCTTGAGTTTATTAAAGATTATGATTTAGATATTCAGTATTGTCCGGGCAAAGCTAATGTGGTGGCTGATGCATTAAGTCGCAAGTCCATGGGAAATGCCAGTTGGATTATTACTCAAAAGTCAGAGTTGATCGAGAGGCTCTACATAGAAGTTAGAAGATTCGGTGATCGGCATTTATCTTGGCTGATCAACTTTATTTGATAGAATCAAAGGCACGGCGGATCGTGGATATCGTAAATTCGGGATGATCGCCAAAATGACTTAAAGCCAGTAGAATTTCAAGTTGGAGAATTTGTATTCTTGAAAGTCAAACCTATGAAAGGAGTTAGTAGATTTGGTCATGGAGGTAAATTGAGCCCTAGGTACATAGGACCTTTTGAAATCATTGAAAGGATCGCAATATGACTACTTACCCATTGAATTGGCAGACATTCACGTCTTTCACATTTCAATGTTGAGAAAATGGATCACAGATGCAGAGCAGAAGATTCCATATACAAAGTTTGAAATACAACCAGATTTGACTTATGCGTTGGAGCCAGAAAAGATTTTGGAATTTGATGTGAAGAAATTGCGAAATAGACAAATTTCCTATGTTAAAATTAAATGGAAGCACAGACCAATCAAAGAAGCTACTTGGGAGGTGGAACAAGAGATGAGACAGAAGTTTCCCTTCCTGTTTGAATGATTCAGAAGAAATTTTGAGGATGAAATTTTTGTTTAAGAGGGGGAAATTGTAATATCTAATTAATTTATTTCTAATTAATTTTGTTTTAGCTAATTAATCATTATTCTTGTAGCATCTAGAACCTAGGTCTAAGCATCCGGATTAAAGCATTCGTGTATGGTTGGATCTCTCCCAGTAGCTTCCTATTTCATTTCCTTCCATAGGCGTCATTCATTCCCGATCGTTATTCCCTTCCCCGGCGTGACGGATTGCTCTCCTGACACGACGCGAGTCGATCTCGCCGGATTCACCGGGAACCGCCCACCCTCTTCACCGTCGGCGACGAATTGCCATTCGTGGCGCTTTAGCCCGTCTTCGCTGGACGCCGCTACGTCACGCTGGAACCGTCCGTAAGTCTTTCGGGTTGGGAAATCAGAACCGACGGGTTGAAATCCTGAAACGGGTTGAAATCCCGTGAACCGTCGGCTCATAGATTTCCTGTCCGATCGGGAAACTTAGGAATTTTGTAAGTTCTGAATTTCTTTCCTATTTCTTTTCTTTTCAGACCTTCCTTGAGGTTGAAATGCATTATGGGGAGTTCAAATCTATTTTGGTAGGTAAGTTGCATAATTATTGTGTGTATTAAAATGGGGGTTTAGGATTGGCATTTTTGCTAATTTTAGTTAGTTAATTTAATCAGGTAATTAATATTGGCATTAGTAGATTACTTTGGAGTCGTGCTCCAGTATTTCGAAAGATTATATGAGGAGACATCAATTTCAGGTAAGATTTCAGTTTAAGCTGGTAATACTACCGTGTTAATTATGAGTTTCATTTATGAGTTTCATTTATGAGTTTCATGTATTAGAAGTATTTAGAAGAGTTATTTCATTATAGGTTGTGTACTCGAGGAGGAATCGAGGAGCACATCACGACACTGGTATAGACACTGAGGTGAGACATAATTGCTAATTTAAATTCAGTTTCTATTCCTATGTATGCCACTGTTTCTACCACTTCGTATAAATTGTATGAATGACATATAGATATTTCTGTCATATTGTATGTATTGTATGCAAATATAAATGCTTATAACTTTTGTTGATTTGTACAGTTTTGGGGTGTAAGTTTTGGGAAGATTAAAGGCTTTTTGGATACGTTCAAAATTTTAATATTGATGTCTTTAGTTGCTCTGTATTTATTTATAAACTTAAAGATTTCATTTAATTGGGATATGAATTAATTAGTATATGAATTATAAATATTTAGTGATGATTTGATTAGATACAAATTTCACTTGCTCGTTCAGATATACGTAGGAACGTGTTGGTGGAATCTGTGTCCAATCAGTCATCCTATTTTACACTTGATTGACCCCTAGCGGGTGTGTTAATCCAAAACTCTAGAAGATGACATGGCTAGTCATATATCAAATAAGTATTCAACTTAAGGAGCATGGGACTCACATCTACCAAGAGTGGTGTATCCACCGGGTGAGTTGCTGTCAGCATAGCGAACATCAACCAACCTAAGGTCCCCATCGGTTTGCAATAATTAGCCTAGGAAGAAAGCTCGGGGACTCACATCCTGATAATGGGCGATTCTGGATAGTCTATCTTGGTTGTGTGCCATCCGACCTAGGGTGACTACTGAGCGGATGCCACTGGAGGACTTATATCGACTCAAATAAAGTCAAGAGGAAAGGAGCCTATGAGGTCTTCTCCTAAACCTCGAATATACTCGACCTAGTTAGATCATGATGATTAATTCAAGAGGAAAGCTTGGAGACTCATATCTTCTTAAACAAACTCCACATGAGGTAGCTTACTGGCTGGGTAGTGAAGTCTGCCACACTAACAAGGCTCATTGATTTGCAATGGTCAAGTTAAGCGAAAGTGGGACTCACATCTTCCAAATAAGTGACCAGGGGTGACATACTAGCAAGGTAACATGTAGACCGACCAGACTAATGAGTGATGAGTGCCATAGGGCTTGCTCTCACTTCAAAATAGCAGATAAAAGATATGTGTTTATTTTTTGTGTTGTTAAAGGGAATTGGATGTCTCTAGGGGACTCTTACACCTATCTTAAACAAGCTTGGGGATTTTGATGAAATGGTGCCACAGATGGCAAATGGAAATTTCCACTAAGAAAGGATGCCGCTTGGGTTCTCTCACACCTAACTTAGTTATGCTAATTGAAATAAGATGCCTCTTGGGTTCTCTCACACCTATTCTAGTAGCACTGGAGAATGTGTTTAATGTGTGTTTATGTTGTGAAGAAGGATATGTTGCCTCTTGTGTTCTCTTACACCTAACCTAAACATTACTGATTCAAAGATAAACAAATAATGCTTGGAACAAAGAGAAGATTATAATGAATTGGAATGAAATTTTTTTGATTGATAGAATTATTTTTAAACATGATTTTATGGATAATATTTCTTCAAATAGAGTCCATTAATTGGAAGCATCGGGTGTTCCTCTTTACAATCAATAAGCTAATAAGAACCTCCTTGGTAGGCCTTCTCTATGATATAGGAGCCTTCCCAAGTGGGTTCAAACTTGTCTCCCATCTTTAGACAGACAATAATTGATCTCCTTAGGACTAACGCGAGTTCTCCTACTTGGAAAGACCTAGGACAAACCAGCTTATTGTTGGCTTAGTATAACTCGAGGTTTTGGCACGCTCATAGGTGCCTCTCCTACCATAGTGGTTTAAACTGCTTTCTATCCTTCGAAGCACCAAAGCAAGCTTTTCAACAATTGTGAGTAGAATCTTGATTTGGAAAGTTTTGAGATAGACTAGCTTTGAAAGAGTTTAACCCATCTATATCCTATGTTGATTAAAGTCTTTCTTCTCTCGGGTTGAACCTTGGAGGTTGCATCTTTGATGTCATTTCAATTTCTTTTGGATCCATCTTTATTATCCCATGATGCTTTACTAAAAGCCTTAGAGACTCTCCCAAAGTCATCCTAGTCATATGTCTTAAGGGATTCAACTTCAGATTGTAGTGTCATAACCAATTGAAGAAAACTACTCAGATCGTAAAGATGGTCTTTGTTTTTTTTGGTGATTAGAGAAAGGCATGACCTTATAGAGGTAAACTTGAATGGAAATGATAAGTGCAAATGACTTATCATCCTCTGGCATCATTCAACCCATCCTTGAATGAGGAGCATGCAAGGAGATTATATCTGTCGAATTTGAAGTAGGCAATGTGGATGCCTAATTGGAATTTTAGAATGCGAATTGAATATCCTTCATTTTGGAATGATAGTATCTTTCTTCTTTAATAAGGTTGACTTCAAACTTTGATCTTCTTCTTGATGCAAATGTCCTCAAAGTTTTGCAAAGTGGGAAGGGCAATAGGTTCAATTGAGTTTATAGACTGCTTATCTTTAGAGATGTATTGGACACTTCATTATGATCTTAAGTAAAGCAGTCTTTAAACTACAAAAGTAACCTAACCAAGTCGTTGGTATTTTCTTTCTGATTTATCATATATGGATGTTGAGAGGGTGGGTGGACTACCTTTATGTTAGGTTAATCTCTTAAAACTCATTAATTGAAGATTTAATTTTCTTCTCAACTTGAGTGCATCCCTACTTGAGAGTACTCAAATTCTTTAAGCAAAGTAGGTAGACTAGGCAAAAGATGATCTTATTGCTCCATTTGAAGGTTTGTCTATAACTACTGAATCTTCTTTTGAATTTGAAGAAAGAGATATGAAGTGGAAATTTGATAACTCATAATACATATATGTCTTTTTTATTAGAGGTTAGGAGCAACCCTTAACTTCCAATCCTATAATAATATCATGAGATAGTAGAATCAGAGTCAACGTGCTCACATACCTACTAAGTTTCTAGTCATATCATACATGAATCATCCTTTTAGATCTTTTTTTTTATTGCTATCTCCTCCAAAGACTTGTCAAAAGTAAACTCAAAACTTATTTTGTATATTCTTTTTATTTATACCTCATACACATGATTCATCTTTTGAATTCCAAATCAATGTGCATTATTGGTGCTCTACCTTTTCTCTTTTTCTTCTTTCCTTTCTCTCTTCATTTCATTTTTTTCTCTTTTCTCTTATTATTTATTATTATTATTATTATTTCTTTTCTCTTTTTATTTTTATTTTTTCTCTTTTGAGTCTTGGTTTGTATTGTGTTCTTTGGAGGTGATTCCTTATCTTTCTTTTCCCTAGGATGTTCTATGTTGAGTATAACTTGAGGAGGTTGCCACTAATTGAGCAAAGAAGAATCAGGTTAAGCTCTAACCAAACACTTCTCTTTCTCCTTAGAAAAGGTGAAGATGCACTAATTATTTAGATTAGTGGGCAACCTTCCAAAATAGCTTGAGATCTTAAGATTAACCTTCAAAACACTTTGGTGTTCTTATTTTGGATTGTAAGGCGTATTTAAGGAGGATTTAGAATTTAATTATTTCCAATGATTAGCTTGCCTCTTCTTATGGTGTTGATCAAACTGGTAAGACCCTGCCGCTGTAATAATTGGCTTCTATGATATCTTCTGAAAGAGAGGTAGAATTGATATCTACCTACTCTTTTATAGTACCCAAAATTTCTTCTATTGGATTTGATGACTCTAACTCTTTGTTGATAGTGACACCCCGAATGTTTAGAATGTGAGTGTTTCTACTCGAGTTGGAATCCTTGAAGACATCAAGTCCATCGGTTTTGCTATTTTATGGATCATGATCATTATTGTGATTATTATTTTGAGAGTTGTCTTCTTTTGGGAATTAGGATTCAAGTTATTTGAGTCATACTTATCTGGAATGGATAAGATATACTCAAAAATCCTTATTAATCCTGTTCTAGGCTCTTGAAGGAACTTTTATGGCCCTTTTACTTTGGTGAGAGAAACTCAGAATCAGACTATAGGTCAAGCTGGGGAAGTGGCTTCTTGCCTGCCACCTCCTCCCCACTAACGATCGTGAGGGCTGGAATCTCTGCATTGTTGGAAAGAGAACCATATAGACCTTAGCTTGAATGTTGTTGATTTGAATTGTTAACTTGATTTGATTGTTGGATTGGAACCCTCATTTAATAGATTTGGGTATGCTAAATGGGGTTCCAAATATAGGAGAGATTTTGAATTTTTGGAGGAGAGACCTCAAATTTGACTTAAGTTTAGAACCCACATTCAACAAATTTGGGTATGTTGAATGGGGTTTAAGCATTTTGGAGAGACTTTTGATGCTTCCATTAATTCATATTTGAATTTGTTTTTTCTATTTAAGGACCCTTCATTTAAAAAATTTGGGTATGTTAAAGTAAAGGGTCAATTTGATTTTTATGTTGATTTGTGGATTTTTGATTTTGGATTTTTCTCACTTAACAAATTTAGGTATGCTAGGTGATGTGTTTGAAAACAATTTTGTTCTTTTGTTGTTTGTTTGTTTTGTGAATCATGTGTATTTTGAGAATGAAATCTTCACTTAGCAAATTTGGTATATGCTAAATGGAGAATCCAAATGTTTTGTTGTTTTTGAAAAAGAGAATCTTTACTTAGCAAATTTAGGTATGTTAAATAAAGGATCCAATGTGATTGATTTTGTTCTCTTGATTTTTTAGAAAGAGGATTTCTACTTAGCAAATTTAGGCATGCTAAATAGGAGATCCAAGTGTGCTTTTGTTTTGATTTTGTTGAAAGGAGATTCTTAGCAAATTTAGGTGTGCTAAGGATATCCAAATATGTTTCATTTTTATTATTTTGAAGAGGGGATTCGTAGCAAATTTAGGTATGCTAAGAAAATTCAGATGTGGTTTGTTTTGACTTTTGTTGATTTTTGAAAAGGGGATCTTTAGCAAATTTAGGTATGCTAATGAAATACAAGTGTGTTTCATTATTTTGATTTTTGTTTGAAAATAGTATCCTTAGCAAAGGTATACTAAGGAAATCCAAATGTATTTTGATTTTGAAAAGAAGATTTTCACTTAGCAAATTTTGGTATGCTAAATGAAAGATCCAAATGTTGTTTCATTTTGAAAGGAGGATTTTCAATTAGCAAATTTGGGTATGCTAAATGAAAGATCCAAATGTTATTTTATGTTTTGAAAAGATGTTTATTGATTTTATTTTGAAAAGAGGATCTTCACTTAGCAAATTTGGGTATGCTAAATGAAGAATCCAAATGTTATTTTAATTTTGGAAAGATGATTGTTAATTTTGATTTTTGAAAATGTGTTTGTTGATTTTATTTTTGAAAAGATGATGGTTATTTCTTATTTTGAAATGAAATCTTCATTCATTAAATTGAGTATATTGAATGGAGATATTCATTTGTGCTTTTGGAAAATATGATTGTTGGTTTTGATTGAAAATGAAAACTTTCATTCAATAAATTTGAGCATATTGAATGGAAGTGTTCATTTGTGTTTTTGAAAAATGTGATTGTTGATTTTGATTGAAAATGAAAACCTTCATTTAATAAATTTGAGTATATTGAATGAAAGTGTTCATTTGTGCTTTTGGAAAATGTGATTATTGATTTTGATTGAAAATGAAAACCTTCATTCAATAAATTTTAGTATATTGAATGAAAGTGTTCATTTGTGCTTTTGGAAAATTTGAATTTTGATTGAAAAATGAAAACTTTCATTCAATAAACTTGAGTATATTGAATGAAAGTGTTCATTTTAAAAATATGATTGTTGATTTTGATTTTTGGAAAGTGAAGTCCTCATTTAATAAATTGAATAAGAAGTTCACTTGTGCTTTTGAAAAGAATGATTTTGGATTTTATTTTTATTTTTATTTTAAAAGATCCTACATATAATAATCATGAATATTGTTAGATGAGGTTGGTTTGCAAAATTTTTGTGAAAATATTTTATTATGTGCATTTTAAAAAGTGCTTTTGGAAAGATGTTATTTTTCATAAAAGGATTTATTCTTTATTTATTCTTGGAATGAACCTTCCTTATAATAGAAATAATAAAGAGGAAGTCTTTAGTTATTTCTTTTTTATTAAATTTTTATTTTTACCTATTGGGGAACCCAATAGGAGTTTTAAGACCTACATGGAATAAGGTCCTAAAACCTAAAGATGTTGGCTAGCTTAGCTTAATAATGAAATAAAATAAGTGCCAACGGAAAAGAAGGATATTCTCGAATTCATATGAAATGCAAACCCACTATTGATATTTGAAGATAACAATCATTTACCAAAGATGGAGAGAGGAACTTTCCCTAGCAGAGTCGCTAGAAAAATTTGTGGTGAAAATATTTCCACCTTCATCTATCCTTTGAAGAGGATACATGAAAATAGAAATATCTTTAAGTTGGGACATCACGTAGATCCATAGATGTTCTTATTAGAGTGATTAGGTACGACATTAAGGAGAGGTGTACAATCTTGAAAGATAGAAGTCATTGCCTTACAATGGACCTAATTACCTCAATAAGGACTCCTATGAACAATGGGTCTGCATATGTACCAGAGATTCTTCCCCTACTTTACATAGAAAAGTAAAGTAGGGTTTATTTTAAACCGGGTTCATTAAGTTCCTTACAGGAGCAAGCCTCTATAGTTAATTACATCATAGGAAGGGGATTCCTTAAGAATACTCTCGATTAAGGTAAATGATTGTTGTCTCCAAAGATTTCAATAGGTAGGACTATCAATCAATTAGTTTATTTTTGGCAAATCAAGTGGGATCGATCAAGAGGAGGAGTTCTTATCGAAAAAATGGAGGTGAGTAGGGGATGTTTAGGATATTAGGAGCTAGTAAACATCCCAAACTATCTTATGGTTGGGCTTTATATTTTTTGAAATTGAATTATTTGAGTTGAATTTTTACTAGAAGTTTAGGGCTTATAATTCCACAATACAAGGTTATGAAAATGCCTAAGAGGTGATGATTTATTCTTATGGCCCATAGAAGGAAGAAGCAACCTCAGAACCTAAATCTAGGGAGCTTTGACGAGGGCCAAAAGCACGACCTAAATCTAAGGTGAAAAATGGGTCTTCGGTTTGCCTCCACAAGAGAGGACAAACCTCCCAACTGCTTGGACTTACAACTGCCTGAAGGTGGCTGCAAACTAACTCCTCCTACGATTTTAAATTCATGTAGGCAAGTCATATGTTTATGCAAGATAGATAGACTGTTATTTATTTTAGAAAGAGACTAAGTCCTTAAACTCACTCCCTAAGAGATTAGATCATGTAAGAGCATGAAAAATGACCTAGATCTAATGCAAAATATATTGCATTTTACTTTCATTTTTGGGCAATCATTTGACTCAGGCTTATAGGATTCATATGCCTAATGCATGAGAAATAAGATTATGGGCCAAAATCAACGAGAAGGGGGAGGTGTGTTTTCACCATGGCTCTCAAAGGTCCAGCCAAGTTCTCTAGCAAAGGTGGAAGCCCTCCAATCAAGAGTGAAATAATATATTTTTATGCATGATGTTAGAAAAGAAATGCTCATCCAGTTAAGGGGTTGTTAATTCTTTTATCTTGATTTTAACTTAGGCTTTAAACGAGGTTATGAGTTTTTTATTTTTAATTTTGAGTTGATTAATTTGGTAGAAGATTTATTTTTTTCTAATCGCCATCCAGGCCATACATCAAAGCAAGGAAAAAACTTAAAAAAATATTCCATTTCTAATGCACAAGTTGAACAAAATATCAAATATTTTATAAAGCTAATGCAAAAGAATAAAAAGGCCAAGTGTGGTCGAGACAACCGCTGAAAATAAATTGGGTGGTCAGCTCTACCCTTATACAACCCTGACTACAAATGAATTATAATTAAGTAAGGAATTCATGTTATGGGGGCTCTACATTTCTTCTTTTCTCCTTTCTTCTTTCTTCTTTTGGTTCTTTCTTTTGAATGGTTGGAAAGTGGATGCTCCAAAGGCTTCACATGGTACATAAGACATAGTCTTATAACCAATGCTCATCCTAATCCCCCATAACAATCATTCTAAAATCCTAATTGCAAAATTACATGAAAAGAAAAAAAAAGTTAATCTAACTAAAACCTGCAAAATAGAGATTAGCTAAAAAATCACACAGTCCCAAGCATGTATATAAAAAAATTAGACTTAGCACCCCACACATGGGTAACCAAGACCACCTAGCCTATTTTGGATTATGCTTAAGGGTATAAGAAACCTGGATAGCAAAAAAATTACATTTTTATTAAAGCACCAGGTACAATCCTACAGAGAATGATTAGACTAAATCGTCCTATCATTCATTCTACACACATACATCCTAGCATCCAGACTAAAACATCACATCATAAAAATAAAAGCAAACATCAAATTATGCACCACCCTAACATAGGACTATAAGTGGTGCCAATATGTGTGCCATGTAAGGTTTGTGTGGTATGCTTAGAAGCTTTAGGTTAGGATTTTCTAAGTGTGAAAAGGTTCAACTTAGATGGTGGTCTCATTTAGGTTGTTAGTTGATATGAGTTAATTTTATTTGATGATTTGATTTGGTTTGAATGAACCTACTTAATTACTAAGGTTGTAAAAAGGAAGAGAACTTCTCTTTCCCTACCTTAAGTGATTTCTAAGGTAGATTCATTAATGATTTTTTTAGTGAATATTTTATTATGTATTTTAATTAATCCTAAGTTTAGATTTCTCTAAACAAACCTATTCAAAAGAAAGACATTTTAAGATTAAGTAAAGTGAATTACTATCACAAAACAAACAAATTTTTTATTTCTTTCCCACATGTGTATCATGAACAATAATGAATCTTAAGCACACCTTAATAATGAATGCTAAGAGAGGTTACTTAAGAAAATTTGGAATGTTTCATGTATGCATGATTTTGTTAAGTAAAAGAGACTGATTCTTTTATCCATTTTTTTATATGTACATTTACAAGTATAAAAGATATAAGTGAGTACCGTGCCATTGTTAATACCAGGGGTGTAAGGTATAAGACCTACTTAGGGCTACTTAAAGCCTCGCAACCCCGAGATTGTCTAGACTAATATACCTCTTTTCTTAAATACATGTGCATGTACAAAAAGAAATGCATGGAAAGAGAATCATGCAAAAAGCTTGTGTTGGTTTGTTTGAATTGGTTGTTTATTTTATATATGAGATGTGGAATTCCTTCTTGAGTCATGACATAGGAGTGTATAGGAATGGATTTCAAACAAGTGTAATGTCCTTTTAAAATGGACTATACACTTTGCAAATCCTATGCAATCCTATGTTAAGAAAAAGAGGGAAAATCACACAACACATTTTATACTATTCACATGCAAGCTCATAAGTACTTATAGACGTCATAATTTTCATTTGTAATGTTTGGTTTATAAGTTTTGAAAATATTTTTGGATGTAGTTGTGATAATAGCCATTCATATCTTATTTTAGCCAAAACATGCAATTTGACATAAAGTAAACTTTTCATTTTAATTTTATTTTCAAAAAACATGAATGCATGATTTTCATATGACATTTAGCATGTTAGGAAAGAAATAAAGTGATGTAAGCATGTAACTTCACTCACCTTAATTAATTTCTAAAGACAATCTTATGAAGTAAGGTCATTTAAAGAGAATCAAAAGTTGTTTAAAGAGACTTTCATTTTATTTTGAGTTTGATTTGAATTAGGAAAGAGGTTTGATGGTCCTAATCCATACATGTGTATTATTTTAGTTTAATTTTTAGGTGATTAGATTAATTTTATACTTTGGTTAGGTTAAGGTGTAGATTAAGTTCATTAATTACCCTTTACATATACCACTTTAATATATTTAATCAAATAATTATGAGCCAATGTATGACATAAAATCACAAGAAATTTAAATCCGCAATGCATCCTAGGAAAGAAAGGTACCAAATGCAATTGGCTCATAATTAATGATTAATTAAAAAAGGGTTTAATTTAAGTACTTTCATAACCCTTCCCACATATGGGTTATGATATGATTTAATTAATTTAATCTAAAGATTTATTTAAATTTTTTGATTTTGGTTTAGTAATTAATTAATTAAAGATATTAAGAATTAGAATTTAAGGAAGAAAGTTAATTAAGATTATAATTAAAACTTAATTTTAAATCAAGAATTAAAATTAAAGAAATTATTTGAAATTAGGTTAAAATTTTGTTAATTTTCTAAATTATCTTTAAGAGAAGAGTTTGTTTTTTAATTTTTAAGTTTATAGGTTTAAGTTTCAAATTGATTTAAAATATCTTTATTGAATTCAATTAATTTATTTTATTGAAATAAATCATTGTTTTGTGATTTCAATATTTAATCAAAGTTATTTTGGCTTGAAATTTCTATTTTTATTTTAACATCAAATTTTTAATTTCATTTAATCTTATATATTTTTTGGTTTAATTAATGAAATTTGATTTATACTAAAACTCAAATTAAGCTCAAAATATTCAGTAAAATTAGGGATTTTTGTTTTATTAGATTTCTCTCATAAAGACGAATCTAACGATCTCTTGTTTGTAATTTTTCGTTAAGTATTTTATTTTCTATGAATTTTTAAAGTTTTAGGTGATTTAAAGTAATTTTTTAAAGCAGAAAATTTGATTTTCCTACTTAACACAATCAACACGTGTGGCCACAGCGGCGCCATGTGGCGCCTTGTCGCGGCCGCGCGTCACGGTGGCATTGGCGATTAAAACCTCTGGGTGCGATAGCCGCGGTTCACTAACGTCCGTCGATCGTGATCGGATGGTCCATATTAGAGCATGATCAGAGGCCATGATCGTCGGCGATCGTCGACGGACGATCATCAAGCAATCAAAAGCGTGCAATCCATGTGCGATCGAGCCATCGATCTCGACTGCGGATGATGGCTGTTCAGCGATGAATAATCGGCTATTTTGGGAAAAAAGAGAAATTTTAAGCTAAAACTTGTCCAAATGGACTCGTTTTCGCGTCGATTTGCACCGGGAAAAAATTATTTTCTAATTGGGATGATTTAAAGTAAAAATGAGATTATCTAGGATAAATCTTAAAAATTGCGTGAAAAACTATCATGAATGAAGGATCTAAGGCCGGCTACGATTTTTGGAAGTTACCTCACCGGTGATGATTTCGATGGTGACATGTTGAGTGAGGAAGAGGCCTTGGAATGAACTTGGATCTTCTTCCTTCAACAAAGTTTCCTCCGGTGATCGTTGTTTCTCATCAAAATCCACTGTTTTGAAGTATTTTCTCCAAAATGAAGTGGGGTGATTCCCAATGGCTTTGGGAGCTCTAGGAGAGGGAGAATAAGAGGAATGGGTGCATGAATACCTTGGAATGAAAAGTGAACGAAAATCTCTCTTTTATTTTAAATTTTGGCTCCAAACTCATGTCATTTGGCTTGGGGTGGTTGGGAGTGAAAGAGAATCATCCTAGGTGGAAGGCATGGAAAGTGACTGCCATGAAGGAAAAATGGATTTTGATTCATTTGTCAATTTCAAGTTCAAAGGATGAACATGAGTTTGACTTGGGTTTGATTTTTTTATTTTGGTTTGAGGATTGAAGTTTATGTTTATATTTATATTCATTATTGAAGGATTGATTAAATCATGAAGGAAAATCAAGGATTTGTCTTGATTTGAGTTTGATTTGGCTAAGTTCAAGAATTTGACTTGAAAGGCTTATGTTGGATTTTGGTCGAATTTGAGTTTGAGTTTTGAATTTTTTTTTGGATATTTGAATTTATAATTCATTTATATTTGTGAATATAAATGAGTTATGAGAAATTTCTTGAATTGATTTGGATTTGATTTGAGCTAAGTCCATAAGATAGAGTCAAAGGGCTTAGGAAAGATTTTGGAATTTGAATTTGGATTTCAATCATGGGTTTTGATTATTTGGAATTTATTCATGATTTAGAAAATTCATTGAAATTGATTCAAGGTTTGATTTGGAGTTAATATATGGAGTTGATTTGAATTTGACTTGAAGGAAGGAAGTGAGGAGTTGGTTCAAGCTATAGGGTAGGAAAATTTTCCTAACACCCCTAAGGAATGACCTATTCTTATGGCTAACACTTCTAAGTCTCTAGGGTTAGGTCAAGTGTCCACCTAATCACTAGATGTGTCATAATATTAAGGAACTCTTAAAGTCTAAGAGAAGTCCTATGTCTAAGATGGAGGGGTTGAGAACTAATTCTAAAAATGAGGTCAACAAGGATGTTACATATATAGGGGATTTAGTTAAAATCAATCTTGATCGAGTGTTATGGGGATTTAGTTAAAATCCTCAAAATGTCACTCAAGAAAATTATAATTAAACCTTCAGTTTTCATATATGGGGATCTTGGCATTAGAAAAGTTATGAGATTTGTAGAACTCTAGAATCATTCTACATTCAACATTGAAACTATGCAAATTATTGTTATCATTATTTGTGTCATTTACTTTATTGTCATTGATCAATAATTATCACCTAACTTATGCCACTCATTTATTATCACCAGATTATTATTGCTTGATCGCCATCTCTTGGCTAATTTCGTGTGACTTTTATTGCCCTATCTCTTAATTGTGGTTATCTCCCTAGACTACTTTAACAATCTATACTAAAATCACAAGAGATTAATATAACATTTGTAATTTTGTATTCTTATCTTCTTAGAAGAAGAGTGAATTTTGTAGTCTTATTTATATAGCGGATTACTTCAATTAAGAAAGCGGCGCAGTATTTTTTTTTTTTTCAAATTTTTTATGTAAAAATTTCAGTATCTCTTATAATATTTTTTTGTCTACGTATATTATAGATTTTCATATAAAATTAAAATTTTAAATTATTATTCTCAATTTTCATAAATATTTTAGTACGTAATAAATCTGTTGATTTTTTCTTTTTGTTCTACTCTAATAATACTTTTTCTACGGCAGCCTAAACGATGTCTTCTTCCCGATAACATTTCTTTATTTTGTTTTTTATGTTCGGCAGTTTTAATGCAAATGCAAGACGTATTTTACATTTCCACTTTCCGAAACTGTTGATTTGGTCATAGACTTTGATTAGGCAATTCTTTTTTTAATTAATTGTTGTTTAGTGCTGCCTTATTGTCATTATATCAAAATAAGGTTGAAATAGTTCACAAATACAAATATACATTTATCACGTCCAAATCAAAAGCGTCAACTTTCAACTATAAATTCAGTCGTTGGTTCTTCCTCTTTCCTTCACTTGAGTAAACTGTTAGGCATTCAGAATGCATAAGCTGAAGTTTTTACCGACTACTCTTCTTGTTATTCTCTTTGTACTTCTTGTCTTAGCTGATGGGGTTCCCCGTCAGTGCAATTTTGATCTATGTTCTGACGACCCTTCAACAGCAACACACGAAGGAGATCTGGCAGTTATTTTAGTTTCGCTTTATTCTCTCTTTGCTATAGGCATGTTATTGTAATAATATATCATGCATGTGTTTGTTGATTACTCATTTTCGTGATTCAGAGTTGGATCTATAATAATGATTGCATGTTTGTTTTCTTGTTTGCATGATTTCTAAGCATTGTGCTATTTGTTCTTATGTTGAAGTGTTGAACTATGCAAGTGATCAATAAAATATTCTATTTGATGTTGTGTGTACATTATTGTGGTATTACAATTTATTATTATAAGAACTATTAAAGATAATAGCTCTAGATTATAGTGTTGATAAAAATAATAAAAGTAATATTAAAATGTTAAATTTAATTGCTAGATCACTATTTAATTTTAAGAAATTAAATATAAATACATATATAGTTTAAAAAATAAATGTTAACTTAAAAAATTTACAACGATGATGTGATTATTAAATCAAATAATATAATTAATTCAAAATTAAAATTACATTATTTGCATATTATGTTTTAAAATTGACATATCATACAATTCTTATGCATATACATATCCAACACTTTAAATTTCATATTTATAAATTACACTTTGTATAATTTGGAATATAAGTACTCTTCCAATAAATTAATGATTAATAGATATTATAGTTCATATGAAGATAAATATCTTAAGCATTCAACAAACTAATGGGTTGAGATAAAGCCAATGAGATTGATAATTTAAGTTTTAAACTTTGATATTATAAAAAATGATGTAGATGTGATTCTAGATAAGAGTTTGAGGAATAATATTATAAAAAGTATTAAAATTAGCTATAAAATTTTAGCTTTAAAGATTATTTTTTATTTTAAAATTAGCTATAAAAGTTTAGTTCATTTCATATCTAAGCCCAAGCCAAATGATCTAAACCAAATACTATCCTAAACCCATCATATGGACTTAACCCAAATTTCTTCAATTAAACTAACTCAATTGATTTTACAAAAGCACTCCAAACCTTCAAATCATCATTCCAAACTCTCCTAAAATCTACAATCAAGCCAACCAACCAAATCAATCAATCAACCCAAGTTAGCCCATTTGAACCCAAAATGTTCAAGTGAGTCAAAATCTTATTATATGCTTCTTAAAATCAGCTTAGCTTCACACTATGATCAATTCATGCATAAAATACTCAATAATTTTTCCGGTTATATTTAATCAAAGCCATCCCTTCATGGTTGTGTAAGTTGATATTAGTCAACCACTATCTTTTGATTAAAAACTCCATTTAATTTTGATTATGCAAGAACACCCTCAATGTTTAAACTTCATGCTTAAACAAGTATTTCCACATTATGGAATGATGGATACAAAGAAGTTAGTCTATAAAACTAAAATTAGGATATGAACTTAGAATATAAGTACTGTATAAGGAAATTAATGAAATTAATAGATATTATAATTCATAAGAAGATATATATATCTTATGTATTCAACAAACTAAATGGGTTAGTGTAAAGGTCATGAAGATTGATAGTTTAGATTTTAAACTTTAGTAGTCAAGTAGGAGTAATACTAGAAATAGTATAGATGTGTTTTTTAAATGAGCATTTGAAGGATAATATTATGAAAATTAATATAATTAGAGATAAAATATTAGTTTTAAAGATTATTGTTGACTCTAAGATTAATAATGTTATAACTGTTTATGTTCTTTAAGTAGGTTTGGATGTATATTCTAAAGAAAAAAATTAGAATGACTTAGAATTAATGCAAAGGACATCTCTTGAAGAAATAGTATTTATTGGAAGAGGTTTAAATGGACATATTGATAGAGTGGTAAAATATTTTAAAAGAATTGATGGTGGCTATGAGTTTGGTGTGACTAACTAAAAAGGTATGATCATATTGGATTTTGCTTTAATTTATTATTTTGTAATTACTAATACTTTATTTAAGAGAAGAGATGAGTATATTTACACTTATAAGAATAGACTTAATAAAAATCATATTTATTATTTTCTTATAAGAATAATAGATCGTTTAGATTATAAAACTTATAGTCATTCCGAGAAGTTTAAATACCCAATATCAGCTACCAGTTTTGAATTTTAAGATGAAAGGTTGCAAGATGAAAAATAATATGAAATATTGTCCTAGGATTATATGATGATACTTAAAGAATGCTAATAAAATCATTGTAAGAGTAAACTATAAGATCTTAAGATTTGCGATGTTTATGAAGAAGCTATTGTTATGTGAAAAAATGTGGTAAGTGATATTACGTAAGTTGCAAAACTGTGCTTGGAGAATCAAGGGAAAAAATTTCTATTAATAAAAATAAAAGGCAGTGGAGTCAAAATGTGCAAAAAAAGATAAAAAACAAAAAGTTTTGTTATAAAGTAGATGTAAAAGCTCGGAGAATTGAGAAAGATATAGAGTGACCCATAATTTTTTAAGAAAGCAATATGAGATTAGTAATTTATATAATTGATTAGATACTAAAGAGGACGAAAGATGTGCATTATGAATTAGCCAAGCAAAGAGATATGAGAAGTAACGATTTAGTTCAAGTGAAGTGCATTGAGGATGAAAATAAAAAATTGCTTTTCTTAGAAGAGGATATTCAACATAAGTGGATGAGATATTTTGATAAAATTTTTAGTGAAGATTGAGATAATACAATTGACTGTAGCAACCTTAAATAAAAATGTAGATTTTTATTTTTATCATCTTATTAATAAATCTGAAGTTGGAGAGGTTTTAAAAAAAATGAAGTGTGGTAAAGTAGTAGGACATAATGATATTCCAATAGAAGTGTGAAAATGTTTAAAAGATTAAAAAATTTCTTGGGTTACTAAACTTTTTTTATATTATTCTAAAGATTACAAAATTGTTAGATGAGTAAGAATTAGTTTGTTGGTTTTATTTTTAAGAATAAAGGTGATGCACAAGAGTTTGTAAATTATAGAGAGATTAAGTTAATGTGCCGTACATTAAAATTATGTGAGAGATTAATTGAACATAAGTTATGATGCGATATAAAAGTTTCTTAAAATCAATTTTCATTCATCTTTGGGTAGGTCTACTATGAATGGTATACATTTGTTGAGGGTTTGATGGAGATGTATAGGTTGATCTAGAGAAAGTATATGATAAGTCCCAAGAGAAGTACTTTGGAGAGTTCTAAAAAGAAGGGAGTTAATCTTGCTTATATTTAAGTCATTAAGGATATGTATCTTTGGAGTATTACTTATGTTCAAACATAAAGAGGTTTGACCATGTATTTTCCTATTTTAATTGGGTTACATCAAGGATTGGTTTTAAGCCCATAACTTTTTTTCTTTAGTTATGTATGTTCTTACTAAACATTTACAGGAGGATGTGCCTTGATGTATGCATTTTTTCAATAATATTTTAAGACTAGAGAGGGAGTTCAAGAGAAATATGAATTATCTAGGTCAACCTTAGAGTCTAAAGGATTTCATTTGAGTAGATCTAAAACTAAGTACATGAAGTGCAATTTTAGTTATAGAAGATCTAATGGTGGGGTTGTGACAATATGTGATTAAATCATTAAAAAGAGTGAACATTTTAGATATCTCGGGTCTATTGTTCAAAGTGATGGTGAAATAGATGGGGTCGTTATTAGTAGAATTCAAGTTGGATGGTTGAAATGGAAGAATGCATTTTGGCTTGTTGTGTGGTAGAAAAGTACGGTTGGACTTAAGGGAAAATTTTATAAGATGATGGGGAGACCTACAATGCTTTATGGTGTAGAATTCTGGCCAGTCAACGAGAAGTATAAAATTAAGTGTTGTAGAGATGTGAATGCTCAGGTGGATGAGTGACTTTACACTTAGAGATAAAATGTGAAACATATATATACATGAAAGGTTTGAGCAGCTCCAGTGGCAGGTAAGATTATAGAGAGTTGCCTTAGATGATTTGGTCATATAAAATGTCGGCCATCTGATGAACAAGTTTGGAGATTAGATTTATTAGATTTGGCTTATGTTAAGAAATGTAGGGGTATACCTAAAAAGATTTGGTTAGGAAGTATAAGAAATGATATTTTAATAGAATTAAATAAGAATTTGACACTTAATAGGACACAATAGAGAATAAGAATTAATGTAGCTGACCCCATATTGTGGGATAAAGACTTGTTGTTGTTGTTGGCTAAATTTTCAAACATTTCTTTAAAATTTTTATAAATAAGACCCTATTCTTAACTTGAAATGAGGAGTCAAGTACTAAGCTTGAGAGCTTGAAGTCAGCCACCACCTGCGATCACTACTAACAGTCATTATCAATAAGACAATAAGCACTAGTTCCTGTTATAGCTCAACTATCTCTATATGATTATTTTAGCTTTATCTTTAGGCTATTGCGGTCTTATTTTTATATAACTAAAGGATAAAAGTGCAATTCAAATTTTATAACCTCACTTTCTTGATTAATAGAAGAGTGAAATTTAATAATTTAAAATATATTGGGTTATTTTGACTAAGCAAGTTCTTATAATAATTTTTTTGGGCTTTCATGTAAAGAATTTCTGCCTCACATCACTTTGATTTTTTATGTGTGTTGTATACGTTTATTGAGCTAAGATTTATTTTTATATTTACTATTGTGAATTTTCGACACAATAGTTTAGCGTTACGATGTAAACATTCTCAATGCACTTATAATGATTGCCAACTAGTCTATTAATTAAAGACAATATCATCTCTTTGGTGAAAGCAATATAATTTTAATCTTAAAAGAACATTATGTAAAATATAGAGTATCATGCTCAAATCCTCCGGCTTTGGTGGAAGCTTCGACAATAGAAGGTATCACCACAATATGATGGAAATCACTTGCCACCATATTAATAGTAAGCTATAGCTAATCAATTTGCGCCATTTATTTTGTTTTCTCTCGTCATGCTCAAGTGGATCTCTCAGATAAAATCAATTCGATACATCCACTTTATGCTATTCAACCACCTCTAACAAACACCTTGTGTAATGTTATAAGAAATGAACTTCAATACTTTGTCTAAAAGGAATTTTCCTTAAGGGAAAAATAATCAAAATGTTACTTATTATAATTTTCTAGTATCTTCGTCTTTGATCGATGCAATTTTTTTGCACCTTATTCTAATAAGGTTTAAATTATTAGTCATTGATTGTTATAATGAGATCTCATAGTTTTGTGGGCATATCATCACTATAGGACAATAATGTATATTTAGCTAACTTCGAATGCAAACCTCTGTTAGGCCTTCCCTACAACTTTTATCAGATAGGCTCATACCTAATTTCAATCTCTTTCTGGTGAGACTATTCATGATTTTCCCAAACTAACTAGTTTTTTCATCGAACAATTTATTGCTAATTGAAGGATCATTAAAGACTTGTCTCATCTTTTTGAAATTCAATAAAATATGAGAGAATCTCTTAAAAAATATTTTCAAATATTTTCTTTGGAAGTTCATAAAATATCTGAAGTGTATCAAGAGTTAATGCGATGTGTTTTTCTTAAAGGTCTTTGACTTGGACCTTTTTACTCCTCCAAATGTGAGAAATAGTTCATTAAAGGATTATTCATATTTTTATCAAATTAACTAGATTTTTTTATTGAACAATTTATTGTTAATTTAAAGATCATCAAGGACTAGTCTCATCTTTCTAAAATTCATTAAAATATGAGCAAATCTCTTATTTTCAAAGATTTTATTCCAAAGCTCATCAAATATGAGTTAATCTAGAGTTATTGTGATGTATTTTTGTTAGAGGTCTTTGATTCAGTCTTTTCTATTCCTCCCTGATGAGAGAAACAGTTCAATTTTATGTTGATCTTATTCATCCAGTATAAACACAAATTACTATAGATGAGACTATCAGTATACAGAAAATAGTTTGAACATTAATAATATAAGCTACTTCTTAAGGTGTTACAATAGTGCATGAGTATTTCTGGTATAACAATCCTTCCAAATAATCTTAACTTTAGGAGAACCACTCATTTCTAGGAATTAATTTATTCAAGAATCAAAGAGCCGAAGGATCGAAGGTTTCTTCTACCTCCTTTTGGACTTTGGTTCCAAGTCCCGGATCTCTCTCGATTGAACTTGGTGGAGGCCAAAGCGTGGCGAGTTGTTGATGTTGGCCATTACCGGTATGGCGACCTCCATCTTGGGTTTCTACCTCCCTTATTACAGTTGGGTCCGAGTTTCGAAGGCTCAAGGTACTTGGGATTCGAGGTATAATATTTAACCCTTTCTTTGAGTGATTCCTTGTAACTACTTTAATAATTTTCTTCATTCTGGTGATTCTCCCTTTGGTGATCAAAACCTTAGTCGTAACCCGCCCGAAATAGCAATTCGAGAGGAAGCACTCTCTAATTGCTTGTTATTGCATTCTACTTTTTTGCTTCCCCGACCATTAGTTTACTCTGCTAATCTTGGGTTTTTTTTTTTGCTTTGTAAATTTGGCAGCAAGTGAGCTTGAAACACCTAGCAAGGAGCTTGCAGTGTCATCTAGCTGTGATTTACTACTATGGTGAGATCCTTTGTAATTAAGCGCTCCATGTATTGTTGGCATTGGCCATTGGGTTGTAGTTTGCTTATAGTCATAGTAAAACACATATGCAAGGTGTTTGCTTGACCGTGATATTCAGTTCTTTGTCCACGGCACAAAGGTGACGGATAAATCTATTAGCTTCCTGCGGGCTTCATGTCCTCGATATAGGTTCAAAGCGAGACATGGAAATATAAATATACTAATCCTCATAGTTTTAAAGCAACATTTTTTTTACTTTTCTCTGAGTTGCATTAATAAGTTTAGTATCGAAAACATCATATTTCTTGTTTTATCCTATCAAAAATGTTGAAATTGTTTAAATTTCTTTAAAACATGACTAAGAGACTGTTTGGGTTCACTTTTTATTTTTTTATTTTATGTTTCTATTTTATTTTGTTTATATTTTATTTCAAAATAAAACAAATTTGATGATTATTATTTTTTTTAAAAACACTACAAGCATCTATTAACTATTTTAAGTGTTTTTTTTAAAAAAAAGGGGTCAAACAAACATGTTCTTAAAATATCATAAAACAAAAATAAAATTGATCCCCAATAGCCCCTAAGAATTTATAAATCATTGAGAAACTAGTTGATGGCTTTATTATAATCTACTAAATTTATGTGATATTGTTATAAATAACAAGTATTTTTAATTTTTTTGTAAATATATAAAATTTAAGTATTACACATCAAATTGTTCCTTGAAAAAAAAAGCAAATCAGAGTATAAATGAGAATTTTTAAGGACATTCAAATGAAAATAATATTTAAAAATTACAAATATAACTTGCATCTTTATAGACAACTCTAAACCGGATAAGACTAACTAAAGGACAAACATAAATAAAGCGTGTTTTATACTTATAATTATGGACAAAATAGAAATAATGGAAATACCAAAAATTATGTTTGGATCAATAACTACAATCTCCAGCTTGATCCAAAACTAATTTACATTCATCAAAGAGAGGCATCAAGAATTAATTCTAAGTATATTTTAGTTGTCCAGTAACGTATCAAAAGCGAACTTGAATTTTGCAATTGCTAGACTTTTGATTAAAGCATCGATTGGGATTTAAGTTAGTGTCAATCTTGATAACTTTGATGAATGCGGCAATTACATCTTTGATGAAATGCAACTTGAACCAAATCAATCAATCAACTCAAGTTAGCCCATTTGAACTCAAAATGTTCAAGTGAGTCAAAATCTAATTAAACCAAAATAATTGCAATCAAAGCCTCAATCTAAATCAATCATCAAACTCAATTCAACCTAATTCAACCCAAAACCAAATTAATTGACCCATTAGGTTCATTTGACCCAAAATGACCTAAATGACCCATTTGAACCAAACTCCAATCCAACTCAAATTAGAATGAACCAACATATTCAAAATATTTTATGATGATTATTAATCATCTTTGATTGTCCAATTTTAATCAATTGGGTCAAATCAAGCTAATTTGATCACTTGACCCAAGTTGATTGTCTACATGAAGCAAAATGAACTAAACTTTATTCTAAACTCAATCAATTGAGTGATTCCTACCAATCATAAATTTATCCTTGAATATGGCTTGACCATCAATTGAGCCAAACTAAGTCCAATTGACATCTTGACCCAAGTTGACCCAATTTGACCTAAAAGACCAAATTGGGCCAAAAATTCTAATTTAAATTGATTGTAACCAATGACTCAAATCCATCCCAAATTGATTATTGAACATAATCAAACTCTTGGTTAAACCCAATTTGAATAAGTCAACCCAATTGACTCATTTAGCCCAAATTGACCTAAATCATTCTTAAATCTAAATTGAATGAAATCAACACCTACAATCATCTTCAAATCATCAATTGAACCTAAACAAACACCTAACAAGCCAATTTGGTCAATTTGACATAATTGGTCAACTTAGTCTATTTGACCCATATGAACGTATGAGTCAAATTCAAATCTAATCAAATTGAATCAAACCGTTGCTCTAAACATCCCAAATAGCCATTTGAACTTGTCTCAACCCATGACTTGACCCGGTTTGACCAATTGATCAACAACCTAGCCAATTTGACTTATGGGTCAAATTGAGCTAAACCCAAACAAACAAACTCCAAACCCATTCAAACTTGGCATGACCCATCCTTGGGTCACCATGGGTCAGCCCAAATCCAACCCAACCCAAACCAAACCTGAATTGACTCATTACTTATTGGGTAAAGCTCTCCAAATGGGACAAAACCACTTTTGGATGGTCATACCCTTTGCATTTGGCGCCTCCCAGCTTAATTTGAACCCTTGGACCACTAGCTTGACTCAAAGATGGTTGGGTTAGCCATGGTAAAGAGAGGTAACAACCCACCTCTTTCCATTGGCTCACTTAGGAGAAGGAGGACACTCCACCTCAGCCATGGCAGCCCACCTCCCCTCTCTCACCCACTCAAGTTGAGCCACCTCAGCACCTCTCTAACATCCTTGACCGCCTGCATCGTCGGATGTCTACCAATTGCAAAGCCAATCCAAGCCATCAGATTTGAGGGGGAGGAGAGTATACTCCTCACCATCTCATTCTAACTCACAACCAAGCATCCTCAGAGCAAGAGTGAGTTGAAACAAGCTTCCCGAGTACTTTGCTGAGTTTCTTTGGCCTCCTCATCGACGGTGATGTCGAACCTGAGCCAAATTGAAGCCTATCTCCATCCAACCTCACTTAACCTCCACTAATTAACTTCACCACACCTTCCCCTAGCTCCGACGATCTAGAATGAATCGATTCCCGATTGATTGAGCAGAGACCCTTCAAGACCGGCGAGGATTTGTGGCACTTGGTCCATAGAGCCAAGGCGAGTCATGGTGCGAGCTTCTCGGATGGGATTCATCTCTTCAAGATGAAGCTACCTCAGTCGATATATCATTGGTCCTGAGCTTCGACAAGGTAAACTCTGGCAAACCATAAAAAATCTCATAGGTGTTGGTGTTTTGTGAAAGTTTTTGTGGTTACACAGAATCCCACCGTGGGATCCCTTTAGATCTCCCTCTTGAACATTTTGGAGTCGATCTCGATGCCTACGAGTTCAGCTTCGGATCGGCGGAGGAGGGGCGGTGTCCGTCTTTCATCATTTCGGGGATGAAGGATCATCCATCCATTCGTTCCGTGTGATTGGCGGCGGATTGATTTAATCCACAAGAAATTCAATTTAATTCTCTCTTTAGGAAGCCTTAGATTATTCCCCACCATTCGTTCGAGATCAGATTATGAGGGATGAGTGTGTCGGTACGCATTTTGGTAGATAGCGAAATTAAACCATGAAAGAGAAAAATGGGGCTAGTAAAATCTTCCTTATGTATCATTTTGAGTAAAATTTTCCGATGCGAGACCAAGTATATGAAGAGATAGAAATCCAAGAATAAATTACAGTAACCGCATATATAGCCATGGTTAGAAATGCCGATTGTGGTAGTAGATGAGTGAGCAGCGGTCGGCCGATCGATAGCGGTCGTTGGTGGTGGTAGCCCGGCGGAGATGGCGGCGATGGTCGGCGATGGCCGTGGCGGTGGTCAATGCAGCGGCTGGCGGCGTGATGTCAGCGGTGGTGGCGGCGGCGGTGGTCGGCGAGGAAGCGATGGTTGACGATGAGGATTGATGGTGGTGGCGGCCGGTTGGTAGTGGTCGATAGCGAAGCGGCGATGTCGGGTGGTCGGCGACCGTCGTGGTGCGATTATGCTTGGAGGATTTTCATGCTTTAGAGCTCTCTCCTCTCTTTAGCTTGGCCTCCCATCATGTGAAGAATGATGGGCTATTTATAGGTGGAGTGACATTTATAAATACATATCGAATCACTCCTCCCGGACGGCAAATGATTCCTTTGATCATTTGATGTATTTTAAGTATTTGAATACTCAAATGAAATGAAGTATGAGATCTTGGTCTTGTTAGATCCGGCTCGTCGAGACGCCGATTTATTATAAACACTCCATGTTTAAGTGATTTATTTTATATCCCAAAGTTTATAATGATATTTTAAGTGCTTGATCTCGACCAATTTTAACTTAGGATCAACTTGCTTTTGACATCAAGATTCGTACTTCGACTAGTGGTATTTTAAGTGTCATATCAGTTGTCCCCCTATTTTTTGATGACATTATCTCAATCATCCGAAAATATATACGCCAAATACTTGAAAATAGAAAATTATTCAAAGAAATTTGTGGGTCCACTAACCATACATTTTGAGAGAACAGATCTTCATGGGAGGATAAGATTATGATCACCAGGCGGTGCGGGGCAGCGGATGTGTCGCAGATGCCGGGGTTTCGAGGTCATGGACCCATCCGAACATTCTCTGCGTGCGCATCTTACCGTACTGGCGCTCGCTTTCCGCTGATGCGGTCATCGGATGATGCGGCTGGCACGCGCGGATGCGGCACCTTGGGCTGAAGTCAGCGGGTCCGTGGGTCGGCCGGAGAGGAGCAGGCGGCGAGCTGTCGTCAGCGGAGCCTTGTGAAGCGTAAGCGAGTAGCGGCCACGGTTTTCTTTGATTTTTTATCTTTTGCCCCATAGTCTATAAAACCCCTAGGGCCAAAGAAAACACTCATGCTCTAATCTCCTCTTCTTCTTAAAGAAGGTCGTTGAGTGATCAGGTCCGTAGTTCATATGGCTTCCATTTTCCCTGAAAGAGGCGTCAACGTCCTCGTCGGACCAACCATTCGGGCGATCAAGGCCCATAGTTCATAGTGAGGATTTTCCCTCGAAAGAGGTGTCAACTATCCGTCTCGAGTTCGAGGCGATCAAGGCTCGTAGTTCACTGGCGAGCTCAACGGCGGCATTCGTCGCGATGATGACCGATACGGTTAATGATAACGGTCGATGGTGGGCGGCGGCGGCCGGCGGCGGTGGTTCGGCGGTGGACGGCGGTGAATTGGCGATAGTCGCGAGAGATGACCGGGGACGATGGTTGATGGTGATGACCGTCGGTAATGACCAGCGACGGTCCGTAGTTCCTACTTATTCTTGTAGAAAATTGGATTTCTTGAAACTTCAATGGATGGTTCAATAGTTGATAACTGCCAAGATGGCGGGGAAGCGTTAATTAAGAACCGTCATTCGAGCAACTTAGAAAGTCTAATAGATAATTTCAAAGTATTATTCTCCATGATGTTACTGATCGTTAACTTGCATGTGAGGGTAGAATCGAATCGAGATTTTGACTCATCCAAGGTTGTTTGTCAAAGTGTTACTTGATAACATTAACCAGCACAGAAGAGCTCGAATTGAATCCTTTGAGGATTTTTGACCCATCCGAGGTTGTTTGTCAGAGTGTTACCTGATGACGTTAACCTATATGGAAGATGTCGAATTGAATCCACTGAGGATTTTTGACCTATCCGAGGTTGTTTGTCAGAGTGTTACTTAATAACGTTAACTTGTATGGAAGAGGTCGAATTGGATCCGCTGAGAATTTTTGACCTATCCGATGTTATTTGTCGAGTGTTGCGATCGCGTTACGGGATTTTGACCTCAGGGTTGTTGTCGAGTGTTTGCGATGACTCGTATGGAAGAGGTCAATTTGAATCCAGGATTTTGACTTATCCGGATTGTCGAGTGTACCGATGGCGTTAACCTATTGAGGAAAAGAAATCTACTATTTAAACTCTTATTTTAACAAATTTAATGTTGAAATGAAGTTGGAAATTACAATAATACTAAAAGTAATCCAATCTCTATTTATTTGAACTTAAATCAATGCTTAAAATGTAGTTAGAAATTTTGTGATATTAATTAAAAATCATATGATCTTTGAATCTTTGATAGTTAAAATGAACATCTTGACAAAATGAATTCAGTACGCTCAAGATCACTAAATTTTGAGGTTAATCAATCTTGATCTAGTGTTATGAGGATTTAGTTAAAATCCTCAAAATGTCACTCAAGAAAATTATAATTAAACCTTCAGTTTTCATATATAGGGGGATCTTGGCATTTTATTAGAAAAAGTTATGAGATTTGTAGAACTCTAGAATCCTATTCTACATTCAACATTGAATACTACTGCCAACAATTGTTGTTATCTGATTAAAATTTTAAACTATTATTGTCAATTTTCATAAATATTTTAGTACGTAATAAATCTGTTGATTTTTTTTTCGATCTACTCTAATAATACTTTTTCTACGGCAGCCTAAACGATGTCTTCTCCCGATAACATTTCTTTATTTTTTTTATATGTTCGGCAGTTTTAATGCAAATGCAAGACGTATTTTACTTTGCACTTTCCGAAACTGTTGATTTGGTCATAGACTTTGATTAGGCAATTCTTTTTTTTAATTAATTGTTGTTATCGTAGTGCTGCCTTATTGTCATTATTATATCAAAAATAAGGTTGAAATAGTTCACAAATACAAATATACATTTATCACGTCCAAATCAAAAGCGTCAACTTTCAACTATAAATTCAGTCGTTGGTTCTTCCTCTTTCCTTTACTTGAGTAAACTCTTAGGCATTCAGAATGCATAAGCTTAAGTTTTTACCGACTACTCTTCTTGTTATTCTCTTTGTACTTCTTGTCTTAGCTGATGGGGCTCCCCGTCAGTGCAATCATGATCTATGTTCTGACGACCCTTCATCAGCAACACACGAAGGAGATCTGGCAGTTATTTTAGTTTCGCTTTATTCTCTCTTTGCTATAGGCATGTTATTGTAATAATATAGCATGCATGTTTTCGTGATTCAGAGTTGGATCTATAATAATGATTGCATGTTTGTTTTCTTGTTTGCTTGATTTCTAAGCATCGTGCTATTTGTTCTTATGTTGATGTTGAACTATGAAGTGATCAATAAAATATTCTATTTGATTTGGTGTATGTATGCTTTGTTAAGATTTATTATTATTATAGGCTCTTATATTGTGGTATAACTAAAATAGGCTAATGAGTTGCTTATCCAAGTTTAAGCTTTGCATTAGCTTGACAAACTTGATATTCATGAAAAGTTTTATTTTTTATTTTTTATTTTTATATATTCATGAATCAGTCAGCTGAAATTAAAATTTGATCAATCAATTAAAAAAATTTTTTTTTGAGCCAACTTCAAAATAGTTAAAAATACGAAGATCCTTCATTTTATATGTTCATTACTCACCTTATTTTTATATTTTTATTTATATTTTGATTTAAAATAAAATATAGTTAATGATGATAGCTATATTTCTAAATATTCAAAGAATTTTCGGCTGTTTTGAAATTTTTTTAATGTTTGGTTGGAAGAATTTTGAGTGCAAAGTAAAGTAAATACAGGGATTTCAACTTTTTTTATGTTTGGCTTTAAGTAAATTTTCAAGTTAACGTGATGTATTCCAAATACATTACAAAGGTCATTTTTGGTGTGTTTGGAATTCACCGACTCAGCAAATTCCAATGTAAAGTCTTCGTCGTTATCGTACGTATCGCCACCCGTCGTCAATTCTTTAAAATACTTTACATTACATAAAAGTCGTGAATTTACTCTCAAAATTATTAATCTTTTTATACTAAATTCTTTATACATTTTATTCTTTCAACCAAATAATCCTAAAATAAATAGAATACATCATAAACACCTTTAAAAAAACATAAAATAATAATAATAATTTGAAATAAATTCAAAATGAATTATTTGTAAATTAATAAAAAATCCTTATATAAAGTTCTATAAAAGATATATAATATTATATATATATATATATATATATATATATATATATATATATATATATATATATATATATATAACCAATTTTTCTTTCTTTATAGAAAAGTTTAACTCATATTAATTATTTTATTTTATCTTTATTTATCTTTTAATCTTCTATTATTTTCTTAGCTGAACTTTTCATTAAGAGACAATAGGCTCTAAGCATTAGAAGTCATAAGAGGATAATTTAGAAATATTATTTGCCTAAACGAATCTGATTAAAACGAAAGATTTTTTTTTTAAGAAGGATAGAATATGTATATAAGAACTATTAAAGATAATAGCTCTAGATTATAGTGTTGATAAAAATAATAAAAGTAAAATTAAAATGTTAAATTTAATTGCTAGATCACTATTTAATTTTAAGAAATTAAATATAAATACATATATAGTTTAAAAATAAATGTTAACTTAAAAAATAATTGCAATGATGATGTGATTATTAAATCAAATAATATAATTAATTCAAAATTAAAATTACATTATTTGCATATTATGTTTTAAAATTGACATATCATACAATTCTTATGCATATACATATCCAACACTTAAAATTTCATATTTATGAAAATTATACTTTTGTATAATTTGGAATATAAGTACTCTTCCAATAAATTAATGAAATTAATAAATATTATAGTTCATATGAAGATAAATATCTTAAGCATTCAACAAACTAATGGGTTGAGATAAAGCCAATGAGATTGATAATTTAAGTTTTAAACTTTGATATTATAAAAAATGATGTAGATGTGATTCTAGATAAGAGTTTTAAGAATAATATTACAAAAATTATTAAAATTAGCTATAAAATTTTAGCTTTAAAGATTATTTTTGATTTTAAAATTAGCTATAAAAGTTTAGTTCATTTTATCTAAGCCCAAGCCAAATGATCTAAACCCAATCCTATCCTAAATCATCATATGGACTTAACCCAAATTCCTTCAATTAAACCTAACTCAATTGATTTTACAAAATTACTCCAAACCTTCAAATCATCATTCCAAACTCTCCTAAAATCTACAATCAAGCCAACCAACCAAATCAATCCAATCAACCCAAGTTAGCCCATTTGAACCCAAAATGTTCAAGTGAGTTAAAATCTAATAAACCCAAATCAATTACAATCAAAGCGTGAATCAATCCTAAATCAATCATCAAACTCAATTCAACCTAATTCAACCCAAAACCAAATTAATTGACCCATTAGGTTCACTTGACCCAAAATGACCTAAAGGACCCATTTGAACCAAACTCCAATCCAACTCAAATTAGATTTATATTCAAAATCTTTTATGATTATTAATCATCTTTGATTGTCAAATTATAATCAATTGGGTCAAATCAAGCTAATTTGATCACTTGACCAAGTTGACCCAATTAGCTACATGAAGCAAAATGAACAAACTTTATTCTAAACTCAATCAATAGAAACCGTGATTCCTACCAATCATAAATTTATCCTTGAATATGACCATCAATTGAGCCAAACTAAGTCAAATTGACATCTTGACCCAAGTTGACCCAATTTGACCTAAAAGACCAAATTGGGCCAAAATCCTAATTTAAATTGATTGCCAATGACTCAAATCCATCCCAAATTGATTATTGAACATGATCAAACCCTTGGTTGAACCCAATTTGACTAAGTCAACCCAATTGACCCATTTAGCCCAAATTGACCTATAGTCAAATGACCTAAATCTTCTTAAATCTAAATTGGAAATCAACACCTACAATCATCTTCAAATCATCAATTGAACCTAAACAAACACCTAACCCAAGCCAATTTGATCAATTTGACATAATTGGTCAACTTAGCCTATTTGACCCATATGAACCCGTATGAGTCAAATTCAAATCAAATCTAAATTGAATCAAACCAATTGCTCCTAAACATTCCATAGCCATTTGAACTTGTCTCAAACTTGACCTAGTTTGACCAATTGATCAACTTAACTCCTAGCCCAATTTGACCTATATGGGTCAAATTGAGCTAAACCCAAAACAAACTCCAAACCCATTCATGCTTCCTTGGGTCACCATGGTCAAAATCAACCCAACCCAAACCAAACATGAATTGACTCATTACTCATTGGGTAAAGCTCTTCAAATGGGACAAAATCACTTTTGGATGGTCATACCTACCCCTTTGCATTTGGCAGCCTCCCTTAGCTTAATTTGAACCCTTGGACCACTAGCTAACTTGACTCAAAGATGGTTGGGTTATCCATGGTAAAGAGAGGTAACTTAACCCACCTCTTTCCATTGGCTCACTTAAGGAGGACACTCCACCTCGCCATGGCAACCCACCTCCCCTCACTCACAGCCACCGGCCTCTCTAAGCGTCACGGCCGCATGTCGGCGCTACCAATTGAGCCAATCCATCGATTTGAGGGAGAGAGAGTATACTCCTCCCCATCTCATTCTAACTCACAACCAAGCATCCTCGTGAGCAAGAGTGAGTCAAGACAAGCTTCCCAGCACTTCCGAGTTTCTTGGACTCCTCATCACGATGCCAACAGAAAGAGCCTATCTCCATCCAACCTCACTTAACCTCCACTAATTAACTTCACCACCTTCTCCACGATCTAGAATGAATCGATTCCATTGATTAGCACCGGAGACCCTTCCAAGACTATCTCGGCGGATCTCGCGACCATTGGTGAGCCACCGAGGAGTCATGGTGCGAGCTTCGTAGGGATTTAGTCTCTTCAAGATGAAGCTAGCTCATCGATCGATCATCGGTCACGAGCTTTGACAAATAAACGGCAAACCGTAAAAAATGTCATAGGTGTTTTGTGTGTTTTTGTGGTTTCACATGAATCCCAGGATCCCTTTAGATCTCTCTCTTGAACATTTTGGAGTCAATCTCGATGCCTCAAGCTCGCAAGCTCTCTGGAGGGTGGACGGTGTTCGTCTTTCATTGCTTAGGGGATGAGGGATCATCCGTCGTTCATTCTGCGTGATTGGAACTGTCAGCCGTGATTTAATCCACAGGAAATTCAATTTAAGTCTCTTTAGCAACCGCTAGATTAATCCCCACCATTTGATCGGCGGGACGGAAGTGTGTCACGTCGAATCGTTTAAATGGCGCCACATAAAGCGTTGCCATGACCTCTACGTGGCGGTGTTAGAGATTAGGGTTTAGAATGTGTTTAATTGCTCTAAAACTTTCTAAAACCATAACTTATAAAAAAATTAGATAAATATATAAATAATCTTGGAAAGGAAAGGGATGATCTAATAAAACTAATTTCATTAAGTTTTGAGCGGAAGCTTAATTAATTAGGGTTTGAATATTTTTTAATTTGCTTAATTAAGTCATAATTACTTGAAAAATTAATCCTAAAATTGTTATGTTGATTTAATGGGATGACCTCTGCTTCCCATGATTTTCTTGGGATTTATTAGCTATGTAATTAGGAAAATTTGAAATTCAAATCCTAATTATCCCTTAAGTGATTAATGATTATTTAAAATCATAAACTATAAAAATTGGTTAATTAAGCTTCTTTAAAGTAAGATTATGATGAGGAGAGTGATTAAGACCTCCTTCCTAATTACTTTTCTAAATCCATTTCACTAAAGAGAGTTAATTAATGTGTTGTTTAATTAAGAAATCTATTAAACAATTAGTAATGCAATCAAATAAAACTAAATTGATAATCACTTCAGATAATTAACATTCAATTTAAGGGTTCTTCTTTATGTGATCAATAACATAAAGACCCTTAAGGAAATTATGATTAACCCATGGGTGTGAGAAAATTATAGAAGTTTTCTAATGCTTAAGCATGAGCCTATTACATTAGGTTCTTTAGAGCATTGCAATTTTAATTTCCCATTTGCATATCATTTGAGGCTTATGACTAAGTGATTAATTAAATTAAAGAAGCATAGGAAAGGGTAATTTAAATGGATGATTCTTAATTAATTCATAAAATTCATCTAAATAATTTTCCTTAAACATCATATTAAATAAACACAACATATTTTCTCCTCTTTAAGTTTAATCAAAATCCAAAATCAAATTTAATAAGAAGCTTTGGTTTTCCTTAAATGATTTTATTTAGTGTGATTTTCATTAGGAATTAGTATAGTTGAATGAATTATGTGGAGATGTTTGGCTATTCCTTTTCAATCACCATAAATATTATATATCATGTGTTATCATGCATTCATATTTTAAAATCAAATGAAATTTACTTATAAAATTGCATGTGATGACTTAGTTTTATTATATTATATTATCTATTATCACTAATAAATTTTAAAATTATTATTTTAAAATTATAAATTGATAATAAAATTTGGAGTTAAATTAGCTATGAATATGTGTATAGAATTTGTATGTGTTTATAGCTTAAGTATGTCAAAATTTTGCTCTCTTTCTTACATTCATGTATTGATTTACATATATTTGAATGATGATAAGTATATAGTATGGATATCCCATGAATACGAGGCGGTAATAAGGAGGTCATTTGATTATCTCACTTTCGTTAACAAAGGCACGTACTTATTTAATTTTATTTCGATGTATATTGTATTAAAATTTTGATAGAGCTTTGCTTCACATGTATAAATAATTCAACCAAAAATACAATCTTTTGTATGATTTGCATTCTTATGGTTATGTACGCATTCATATGTTTTTAAGATAGCAAGTATATAGTCTGGACAACCCGTGAATACGAGGATTTAAGTAGCCCCAAGGAGGTCATTTGATTATCTCACTTCCTTGGTTTAAACAACAACACGTACTTGCATGTATTTTTTATACATGTGTGTGTGTGTGTGTGTGTATTTGATTAAGGAATAAAAGTCCCATTTCTACTAAAAATATATGCATTCATAATCATTTATGTATGCCAAAATATATTCCATGCATATGTATATGTATAAAGTGTTAAATGCATATTATGGGTGATGAAAAAGAATGGTTCAACATATTCTATGTGATAGTAATTCAATTGCATTAATCTTAAGATGCCTTTCATTTTGAATAGGATCTTTTAAGGTTAACTTAAACTTAGGACTAATAAAATATTTAATAAATCATTACTAAAAGAAACTAAATTATTAAAATGTACTTTTAGAAATAACTTAAGGTAGGGATGAAGGAGGTTAAGCCTCTTTCTTCTCATTTAGAGATAAAGTGAACATCAAAATGAAACAAATAAAATACCAATTAAAACTTGCAAACCTCTAAACAACTTAAAATGAAACCACCCATAATGTTAAAATAAATTTCTAAACTTAAAAATTATAATTCTTTAAGCTAACATTTAAGGCCACTTTTTACATTAGGATGTATGATGTTTGTATTTTAATATTTTAGGATGTAGGGTAGGAATATTATTGGCCTAATATTATTTTCTACTGATGATTGTTCTTATACTAAAATAAATATAAATATTTTGCTTACATGTTTGCTTAATTAAGCATAATCCACATTAGGACAAGTGGGCTTGGTTTGAGTAGGGTGTTAAGTCCAAATCATGAAATATAATTACTTGGGTTTGTATGTATGTTTAGTTAACATTTATTTTTATACAGTTAGATTTACTTTTTCATAAAAATATAATTTTATAATAGAGGATTAGATTAGTATATGGGGATCAAGATGAAGATGGCAAGAAGGCTAAGTCTAGGGTGCCTGCATACTTGAAGCAAATCAAATCAAAAGGAGGAAAGAAAGAAAAAAAAAAGAAGAAGACTCCCATAATATGTATTTAATTTCTAAATTGTAATAATCTATTTTTGTGTCGGGTTGTATAGTGGGTAGCTTGGCTACCCTTTTCTCTTTTTTTGTCTGGGCAGTGCAGGAATGGGGCTCTTATTCTTTCACAATAGTCTATCAAATGATTATTGGTTTATTTAGATTGTGTGATAGAATAATATGATTTTTATTATTTCTTAATGATTGATGTTTTGAATGTGTGGATGCGGTAAGCTCTTAGAAAAATTAATTTTTCTACCCAATTAACAACTCATAATTAAAATTTAAAATAACTTTCAACCCCATTCTAAAGCTTAGGTTATAATCAAGATAACTAGAAGATTTATAACCTCTTGTTGTATGTTGTATGTTTTAACATCATGCATATCATATTATATCACTCTTGTAAAATGAGGGCCTCCATTTTGACACTTTAGGACTCACTTGACCTATGAGAGGAACCTCTTATGATGGAAATTCACCCTCTTTCTCTCTTGATTTGGCCAATAATAAAATTTCATCATGCATTTAGGCATAAGAAATCCTAAAGCTTTTGTCCAAAATATTGTGTTAAAATTGTATAAAACTTGTAAAATTTTGCATTAAATTTTACATTTGATCGTCATATGCTTATGCAGTCGATCTGATCTAATCTTAGGGGTGAGCTTAGGACTCTAGTCTAAATTAAGTAATAGAAACCATCTTGCAATTACATAAGGCAAATGCATGGGTTTAAATCATTTGGATGTGTTAGGCCATTCAAGCGGTTGAAAGAAGTATATTTTTTTTAAGATAAACCCTATTGTCCCCTTTCCACTTAGATTTAGATGCTTTTAGCTTGTAATAGCTCCTATATTTAAGATAGGTGCTTATTCCTTTGGCTTTGAGCATAAATCACTCTTGTATTTTCATAATCTTGTGTTGATGGACTATTAACATTCTAATAAAATTTCAACTCAAATAAAATAAATCTCCTCTCATTCAAATATATAAAGTCTCACCATGATGATTGGGTGCTCACTAGGCTTCTTAGTATCATGAGCTTCCTACTTATCTTCCTTTGAATAAAGTCAAAATTATATAGAGATTAAGTTACACATTAAAATTATGAGAGAGAGAGAGAGAGAGAGAGAGAGAGAGAGAGAGAGAGAGAGAGAGAGAGAGAGAGAGAGTTGAACATGAGTTTTGATGTGGTACAAAGTTTCTCAAAATAAATTTGGATTATTGTGGGTCTACTTTGGATGCTATACATTTGTTGAGAGGTTTGATGGAGAAGTATAGAGAATAAAGTGGATATACATATTATATTAGTTGATATAGAAAAAGCATGATAAAGTCCTAAGAGAAGTACTTTGGAGAGTTTTAGAAAGAAGGAGTTAATCTTGCTTATTTTAAGTCAGGATTTGCATATTATAAATTACTTGTGTTCAAACACAAGAGGTTTGACAAGTATTTTCTTATTTCAATTGGATTACATCAAGGATTGGTTTATATAATTTTTTTGCTTTAGTTATGGATGTTCTTACTAAACATTTATAGGAGGATGTACCTGTATGCATTTTCCAAAGATATTCTTCTTCGTTGATAAAAGGAGGGAGTTCAGAGAAACATGAATTATTGAAGTCAACCTTGAGTCTAAAGGATTTCATTTGAGTAGATTTAAAACTAAATACATTGAGTGTAATTTTAGTTGTAGAAGATCTAATGGTGGGGTTGTGACATTGGGTGATCAAGTCATTAGAGTAAATGTTTCAAATATCTCAAATTATTGTTCAAAGATTGTGAAATAGATGTAGATGTTATTAGTAGAATTCAAGTTGGATGGTTGAAGTGGAGAAATGCATTTGGCCTATTGTGATAGAATAGTATTGCTTAGTCTTAAGGGAAAATTTTATAATATGGTGGTAAGGCCTGTAATGAATTATGGCACAAAATGCATAAAGAGAAGCATAAAATAAAAGTTAAATTATTGCATGAAGATGCTCAAGTGGATGAGTGGCTTTATTATTAGAGATAAAATGTGAAATGAATATCTAGTATCTTCAGTGATAGATAAGATTAGAGAGAGTTGGCTGAGATGTTTGGCCACATATAATGTTGGTTATCCGATGACCCGTTAAAAAAAAGATGAATTAGATGTGCCTTAAGTTAAGAAAGGTAAGATCTAAAATGATTTGGTTATGAAGTATAAAAATAATGTTTTATTAAATTAAATAAGAATTTGATTAATATGACACAATGGAGAAAGAGTTCATATATCAGGGTGAAATAAAGGCTTATTATTATTATTTTTAAAATCAAAATACTTATTTAATATAAATAAGACTCTCTTAACAAGATGGAGAGGAGTCAAGGACTAAAGAGAAGTCACCACCACCGGTATCACTATTGAGCACCACTAGTAGTCATTTCAATAACTTGTGGCTATTATGCTCAAATATATGATTATAGTAGCCTTATTTTTTTATTGTGGACTAATTTTTGTATAATGAAAGGATACATAGCATTTCAATTTTGTAACCTCACTTTCTCAAGTTTGATATAAAGTGAAATTTTATAATTTAAAAGAAGTATCGTTATTTTTAGAAAAAGACTATAATTTTTTTTTGGGGTTTTCATGTAAAAACTTTCTCATCAGCTATTTGTATGTATTGAATATTCTTGTTGAGCTAAGATTTAATTTATATCTCGATGTAAATTTTCTTACACAATAGTTGATGTTACATATGAGAAATTTTCTCAATACACTTCTCATGATTGACAACTAGTTCTTAATGAGACAACCTCATCTCTTTGGTGAAAGCAATATAATTTTAACCACAAAAAAATCAACAATAAGAACAACAACAAGCTTTTATCTCATTATGTGGGGTTGGCTATAAAATTCTTATTCTCCATTGTGTCCTATTAACTTCAAATTCTCATTTAATTCTAATAAAGGTCATTTTTATACATCATAAAGTCTTTTTATGTTTACCTCTACCTTTCTTAACATAAAACACATCTAATACATGTACATTTTTAAGCTCATGATGACCGGCTTTATATTGGCCAAACTATCTAAGGCAACTCTTTGTAATCTTATCTATCATTGGAATACTCTAATCTTTTCATGTAAATATTCATTTCATTTTGTTAATAATAAAGGCTTATCCACCAGCATCCTCATCTTTTGATACCTTAATTTTATGCTTCTCTTTTCTTGGTCAACACCATAACTCATTGATAGGCCTTACCACCATCATATAAAATTTTCCCTTAAGACTAAGTAGTACTTTTCTATCACACAACAAATGTTTCTCTTCAACCATCCAACTTGAATTCTACTAATAACATCCATATCTATTTCACCATCATTTTGAACATAAATTTTTGAGCATTTACTCTTGACTTAATGTCACAACCCCACCATTAGATCTTCTACAACTAAAATTACACTCCATATATTCAATTTTAAATTTACTTAAATGAAATCCTTTAGATCCTTTAGACTCTAAGGTTGACCTTGATAATTCATGTTTCTCTTGAACTCCCTCTCTAGTCTTCATAGAAGAATATCATTGAAAAATGCATACACCAAGGAACATCCTCCTATAAATGCTTTGGAAGAACATTCATATCTAAAACAAAAGACATGGGCTTAAAGCTAATCCTTGATGTAATCTAACTCTATTAAACATTAAATGAACATTTGTGTAAAATATAAGAGTGTCATGCTCAAATTCTCTAGCTCTTGGTGGAAGCTTGACAAATGTAGGTATCACCATAATATGATGGAAATCACTTGACCAAATTGATAGCTTGAGCTAATCAATTTGATGCCATTTATTTTGTGCTCTCTGCTCAAGTGGATATGTGGATAATACTAGTTCAATACATCCACTATTCAACCACCTCTTACCAACACCCTGTAATTTTATAAGAAATGAACTTTAATGCTTTGTCAACCGGAATTTTCTTTAAAGGAAAATAATCAAAATATTACTTATTGTAATTTCTAGAAACTTGCCTTTGACCGATGCAATTTTACTCTATTCTAAAAGGTTTAAATTGTTAGCCATTGACCATTATGATGAGATATTTGATTCTTTGAGCATATTGATCACTATAGGGCAATAATGTACATCCAAAATGCAATCAATCTCATGAAGTATTCCTACAACTTTTATTGGATAAGCTCATAGTTCTAATATCTTTTTTGGTGGGATTATTCATGGTTTTCCCAAACTATAGATTTTTTATCGAACAATTTTTATTGTTAATTGAAGGATCATGAAAGACTTGTCTCATCTTTCTAAGATTCAATAAAATATGAGAGAATCTCAAAAAATATTTTCAATGATTTTCTTTAGCTCATCAAATATAATTTGGAGTTTATCAAGAGTTAATGGGATGTGATTTTCTTAGAGGTCTTTAACTCGGACATTTCTACTCATCCCTAATGCGAAATAGTTCATTAAAAATTATTCATGGTTTTATCAAATTAATATTTTTCATCAAACAATTTATTGCTAAGTAAAAGATAATCAAAGTCTAGTCTCATCTTTCTAAAATTCATTAAAATATGAGAGAATCTCTTAAGAATATTTTTAAAGATTTTATTCTAAAGCTCATCAAATATTAGATCATCTAGAGTTATTGTGATGTGTTTCTTAGAGGTCTTTAACTTGGATCTTTCTCTTTCTCCTTGATACAATTGGTCTTATATTGATCTTATTTTTTAGATAAACACAAATTACTATAGATGAGACTATTACATCAAAATAGTTTAATCACGCTCTAATAAATGTAAGCTACTTGAAGGTGTTACAATAGTGCATGAGTATTTCTATTATAATAATCCTTCAAATAACCTTATTTTCAGAACTACTTGGTACAAGGTAATTTATTCAAGAAAAGAGCAAAGGATGTTTTTCCTACCTACTTTGATTAAAGTCCCATATCTCTCGTTGAAGATCTTCATGGGTGACTAAAGAATGTTGCGAGTTGTTGATGTTGGCCATCACTATGGCCTGCATCTTCAAATTTCTACCTCCCTTATTATGTTGGGTCTAAGTTTGAAGGCACAAGGTACTTGGGATTTGAGGTATAATATTTAACCCTTTCTTATTTGAGTGATTCCTTGTAATTTCTTCAATAATTTTCTTCAATCCTCGCTAAGGTTTTCCTCCCCGACTTTGATTAAAGTCCCATATCTCTCTCAGTTGAAGATCTTCATGGACCGACTAAAGAATGTTAGCGAGTTGTTGATGTTGGCCATCTCTGGTATGGCATCTTCAAATTTCTCCTTATTGGTTGTCTATGTTTGAAGGAACAAGGTACTTGGGTTTGAGGTATAATATTTAACCCTTTCTTATTTGAGTGATTCCTTGTAATTTCTTCAATAATTTTTCTTCAATCCTTGATGCTCCTGATCAAAACCTTAGTGTACCATTGAAATGACAATTGAGAGGGAATCACTCTCAGTGGTATCTAATTGATTGTTCTTTCATTCTACTTTTTTTTTCCATGGCCATTAGTTTACTCTACTAATCTTGGTTTTTTTGCTTGTAAATTTAGTGAGCTTGAAACACCTTGCAAAGAGCTTATGTCATCTACTGATTGAGCCTACTATGGTGAGATCCTTTTGTAATTAACTGGCTAACTGTATGGTTAGCATTGGGTTGTGGTTTGCTTATAATCATAACTGCTTAAAACATAGGCATATCTCCACAAAGTGTTTGCTAAACCTGATTGAGCCTATATATATATATATATACATACATATATATATCGGCCAAAACATAACAAAAACAAGTATTAAAACTTGGTTGGTCCAAGGCAAAGTTTTAGATTTTGTTTTGCTCATCTTTGATACGGTTTATTGATTTTGTTCTTTTAATAGTTTGGTGTTTTTATTTATTTATTTAATAATTGTGAAATACATTATAATTTTTTTTAATAATTTATATCTTTTGAAAAATTTGGAAATCGTAACTAAAATAGTTTGTAGGATGTGTATTTGGTTGAGTTTTAATAATTTTGGTTAAGCTTTGTATGCTCAGATGTGTCTTGGACCTTTTAGTTATTTTGATAGTTTTGATAATTTAAGTTTAATTTTAGTAATTCCATATTAAAACTATTGTAGAATTTGATCTAAATTGTTGCATTCTAGAATCTTCATTTGGTAGAGTGAGGGGACCGAATAATAAGATGTTTATTTGTCTTAGTGGTAAAGTTGAGTGCCAATCTTGTAGTTGATAAATGACATTAATGTTGTTGATGATGATAGATATTGACCTTAATGGTGCTAAAGTGGTATTAGTTTTACTGGTGATGCCAATTTTAGTCTTATTATTAACAATGAACAACAATAGTATGAATGATGAGTGTCATACTTAGGAGGCCCAGCTTTAGTATATATATTTTTTTGAAAGTAGAAGTGTCTATTCTCATTGGATAAATGAGATTCAAAAAGAAATGTCTGAGTTATATTATCCTTATGGTGAAGTTTTAATCTTTCTTTGAAAATGGGATTTACTATCTTCATTTGGACATATGAGATTGGATAAGAGGTGTAGATTCATAATTACTATAAGTTTAAGCTTTGATTTTCTTGAAAATGGGATTGATTGTCTTATTGAATTGATTAGATTTAAAAGTATTGAGGTTTGTACTTTCTACAATTAGGTTTTGATCTTTTTTTAAAAATGGATGGTTGTCATTATTAGATTGGTATTATTCTTGAGTTTAAAATTTTAAGCAATCATTCTTTGAAAATGTGGTTGACTTTCATAGGGTTAGATCAATTATGAAAAAAAAAATTTATAATTAACAAATTGTGAATTGAACTAAAAATGAATAACAAACAAATATTTCATTCGATTATAAATGATGAAATGAACAATCTTTTCTTGATAAAAGATTTAGCTCAAAATAAATAAATACAATTAATTATATAAATTTTATTTAAAATATAATTTATATTAAATATTTTAAAATTATATTTATTTTAATAATTAAATTTTAATAAAATTTTAAATCAAATAAGTTAAAATATATTTTAATAAATTTTGTTTTTTTTATTATGATGATATCATACCATGAATCTATAAGATTTAAAATTCTAAATCTACACATGTAATCTTCTTGATGTTGTAAAGTTGATATTGATTTGGTTTCATTTGTATTAAAAGTCATTTCTACTCTTATGATGCTCGATTTCTACTCTTCTATGAGGACTGAGTTGATTGATTAAGCTATCTATATAAAATAATAAACATGATTTTGGTCTTCTAAGATTTGTATCATTATTTTCTTCTTTTTATGCTTATACTTAATTATAATTAATGTAGTATCATTCTCTTCACTCTTTTTCACAATCTATATATTTTTTAATATATTTTTTTATAAATTAATATATGGTGAATATCACTATTTTATAAATCAAATGTTAAAATATTTATCTAATTTTTTATTTTATTATTTATCTAGATGTTGATTTTAATTTTGGCTTTTAAAATTTTAATTATTTTATTTAATCATCAAGACATAATGAAGCATTTGAAATTTCATTATAGAAGTTATGTGATTAGCTATTTGATTTTTTAAATTTAAAATGTAAAACATAGTTTGATGGTTTAAATTTGCATGAGAAACATATTTGATGCCCTATAAAATTCTACTTCCTCGGTTTGAGGGTTTTGTTGGTTTGATTTGTAGATTCAACACCTTGATAAATACATTGATGCCTTGATGCATGTACTATATATTGAGGTTTATTAAAATCATCAATTTATGATCTTAAAATTTTCTTTATAGTTTAATATCAAAGAAAGTTACCATCAATAGGGTGAAAGGTATCTTCTATAATTCATGTCAATTAATTAATTAACATATTAGTTATTAAAATATTCAAATGTGAATATATATATTTGAGAATCAAATATATAAAATATCACTATTTTTTTCTTTCTTAATTATTAAGGTTTGTTTGGAATAGCTACAACTATCTAAAAAAATAATGATAAAGATGTTAAAAAGAAAAATATGTTATTTAGGAAGTCATAGTGAGATATATAAATATTTATTTTTTTTAAAAAAATCAAATCACAAAATTTCTAGAAAGTAGGAGTTAAGTTGAAAGTTTTACCATAGATTTTTCAAAAGAAAATGTGAGAAATGATATGATGATGATCACAGACAAAATATCAACGGACAAATGCATTTACTATAAAAAAGAATCTCATCTTTAATGAGCTGATTAAAATATCTTAATTTATATTAGAGATTTTGTTCAATATTAAAATATAGTAAATAATATGAATGTTTCAAATATAATTTTCATTGATGAGCTATTTCTTAATAATTTGATAGTTTACTATATTCAATGCTTAAAAATCATTTCCTTCCAGAAAAAAAATCAACGAGACAAGACACTGAACATGGCAAGACAAAGAGAATAAACCCTAAACTAATATCCAAATGGAAGTGAAAAAATTTATCAAAATTAGCAAAAAATAATATATTTTTTCCTGAGATTTTACCTTAGCAATTATATTAATTTAATGAATACAGGCAATGATGATAAAAATATGTCAATTGGAAGTCGGTCTTCTATTTATGTGGATTGGGCAAAATTCAAAAATATTAGAATTATCAATTTTCTTGTCTATATATATATATATATATATATATATATATATATATATATATATATATATATATATATATATATATATATATATATATAAAATTAAAATTTTATAATTATCAAAAAAAAATTTAATGTATAAATTTATTTGATTATATTTTAATTAATTAGTATATAAAAAAATTATTTCATTTTCATGTTATTCAATTTAATAAAAATTAAATTGAATAAATTATATTATAATTTGATTCTATTATTTAGAAAATGTTTTGTATTAAAAGAGTTAAATAAATGAGTCTTAAATAAGCATAATATGTGTGTAAATTTATTTTATATGATTTAATTTATGATAAGGACAGTTGGTATTTGCAGAACAAATTATCGCTGTTTTAAGAAATAGAGCTAGAAAGTAATTCTAAATTTTATCATTTTGCTCGAGTCAAAGATGTAAGAAATTGATTTAGAATATTTCGAAGGGCATATCAACGTCCCACTCGAAGAAGTTTCTCTTTAAGAAAATAATTTTGGCATACAAATATAATATTAAATAAATAAATAAATAGCTAGACTCTAAGGACTATTTAGGATCAATTTTATTTTATATTATATATTTTTATTCTATGATGTTTTTAAAATAAATTTGTTTAATATATTAACAAATTTTTTTTAAATAAATAATATTATTTTCAAAAATATAAAATTTTTTTAATGTCTTAAGTGTTTTAAAAAATAAGCATTGTCATCAAATATATTTTATTTTAAAATAAATTATAAATAAACTAAAATAAAAATAAAATAATAAAAATAAAAGTGATCTCAAATAACCTCTAAGTCATCATATTTTGATCTATTTTTTCAAGGAATTACTTCATTGAAAAAAAAGAAAAATTGACGATGACCAAAATACATCTAAGATTTTATTTGATATTAATTTTGTTTTATGCTTTATTTTATTTAATTTATTTTAAAATATATTTATTTGATATATTTTTTATATTTTAATTTTTATTTTTAAAATAGTGCATATTATTTTAAAACTCTTAAAAACTATTAACTGTGAGTGCTTTTAAAAATAAATACAACTGAAAATTTTATTTTATTTTAAATTAAAATAAAAATAAAATATGAAAATAAAGAGATAAAAAGCAACTGGAAACGACCCCTAGAGTATCTTGCTATTTATATTTTTATTTATATTTTTATTTATAAATCACATCTAAGTCTAACTAATTTTTCTTTCTTTACAGAAAAAAATAACTCAGATCAATTATTTTATTTTATCTTTATCTATCTTTTAATCTTCTATTATTTTTTTATCTTAACTTTTCATTAAGAGAAGGTTTTAAACATTATTCTAATTGTAACTCTAATTCTAAGATATCTATTTGATTATAAAAGAGATTTAGAGATTCAATAGCACATATAGTGGCGATGATTGTGGGAGGTAGACATCTTATAAAAGTTCATTAATTGAAAAACATTAAGATTTAATCAGTGAATGCAAAAGAGGCAAATAAGGGAAAATTGTTCTTAATTAGAGGAAGTCATTGGAGAGTTGTTGAGAGATAATAGTATTTATCATGAAATTAGGTATTTTAATTATAATTAATGAAAATCTTTTAAAATATTGTTCTAGATATAATGAAAATGTCTTAAATTTAAAAAATGATAGTATCAATTTTGTTTTATAAGGACTTAGTATGATGTTGTTTTCCTTTGGTGATTGGTAATAAATTATTCTTTTAATTTTTTTGAGTTTACTAAAGAAAGCATAAAAGGACTCAATGGTAGATACCAATCGAGAAGAATCAAAATTCATTTATTCAAAGGCACATTTAATAATAATATCTATAAAAATACTTGTGTCAATAACAATGTTACTAGTTTAATAGTTGATAATTAGCATAGTAATAATGATCATGCTATTGTAATAGTTCTCAATCATCAGTTAGTTAGCATCTAACAAGGTTATTAGAACCTTCGAAGAGGACGATTTGGAAGTTGAGATGATGCGCTCCCGAGCAAAGTCATTTGAGACTTGTCTACTTCATGCCTCTACCCTAGCTCCTTTGTAAATGTATAGGATGACCCTTATGATGTGATTGAGATGCTTTGCTAGGTTAAAAATGATGAACTCTTTTAGTTGTCTAAGTGAGTTAATTTCTCAACCAAATTCTAAAAGTTGTGGTAATCATTTGTGCTATGCTCGTGATCTCTACGACACTCTTTGAAGAGTAAAAGTTGGATAACATACCGATTTGTGGGGTTATAGGTTAGGTTGGCTCCGTCATTTCGGGTAGAAACCATGGTACTAGTCTTGGTGCTGGTGACAATAATGGTGTGCTTCTCAGTCATGAATGATAATGGTTATTGTTGAGAGACTCATCTTAATGGTCTCAAGTTGTTATCGAAGTTTCTCTCATATGACCAGAGTTATGCATTTTTGAGGAGGAAATTAAGGTCAAATAATTGTATTTTTTTGTTAACATAATTGTTAGGGAGTTCTAGCAAATTAGCCAAAGTTTTTTGCTATTGGAAGTTGAGAGTATACCTAAAAGGACCTTCTCAAAGGCTTTAATTGACATCTACCTGAACAACAACACATTCTAAATCTTGTAAATCCAACATCGTGTGCTGGAAGCAAGTGACAAATGTGAAAAATGATTCTTCATGCTCTTGTTGCATATTCAAGAGAGCTTGGGAATTCTTCAGTGATTCATGTTTGTTGGAGAATTGTGTTATAAATTGTCATTTGAAGTTTAAGAACCTAGTAATGCTCTATATGGGTAGATGTGAAAACCATCTGCCACGAATAACCTCTTTCTTGAAAGTTACAACAAAATTGCTATGATTACTCTCCATTTAATTAATTCCAGACCAATATTCTTTTGGTTTTCAAAATGAAGACTTTACCAAGTATCCACAATGATCCACAAATTCCAATTGAGGCATTTGATCCGATCAAATTATTGGCACTTTGTGTAGTAACATAACATATAATTATTTTGAGCTCAAGGAGATTGGGTGCCATTGGCCATACCTTGAAAAATTTCTACATCAATAATCATGCACAAAATCATACTCACAATACAAAAGCCGGTCCTTTTATTGTATCAAATCCTGATTGCTTTTATTATGTTTTTAGGGTTGAGTGGACTAAGTGGCAATGGTGCATTTTTGGTGATTCTACAAAGTTGAATAATCTAGAGAAAAAAGAATTTAAGGTGGTTTATGGATAATTGCCTACACTAGCCTATTATTGATTTCAAAATTGGGTAGCAATAACCTACATTAACCTCCTTCTTAGAAATGAATGAATGAGTCTTAGCAATTGTTTTACTTTTATAGATTATCAATCATCAAAATTTCTAAAGTGTGGGTGCCATGATTGCTTAATACTTACCCGGTGTTGGTCTATGCACTTGGTGAATTAGGCATTGAAAATGAATTTCTATTTTAGTTAATTTTTTTTTTTAATTATGAAATTTTTTTATATGATAAAATGATAATCATCACATTAATTTGTTAGTCAAAATAATTAGTTTTTTATGTTACATGGCCATCAAGGCAAATAAAAGTTTAATGAATGCTATATCTACAATTAAACTACTTAAGATTATAATATGCAAATTTCTTAAGTATAATATATATTATACTTTATTATCATCATCATCATCATCATCTATGTTAGTCTATTTTTTTATTTGATATGTATTTTATATGAATGTAATACACCTACATTTGATTGAATGCTTTATATTATTCTTTCTTGAACTCTTCATGCTCTTTTCACATAATACTATCAAACTATCATCATCAAAAACTAAATCATATTAAACATTTGAATTATTAACACTTTTTTCCAATTAACTCAAGGATTTCTTCATTACACATCTTAAGCAAATTGCTTTTGATGACTAAAATTTAATTTCATTATGTTTCATTTGATATTTTAAAATTATAATTATATTAAAAGATCATTTGTAGAATTAACACGACTCATATAAAGCATTTTATATTGAGTTTAACTCATTTGAAACATTTAAATGTAGAGCAAAAATTTTCTCAAAATTTGAAATCTTGAAGCACAAGTTAGAGAATTTAGTAAAGATTCCCAATGAAGTATGAGAAGTTGAGTTAGTTTTTGAATCATCCAACAATTTGTAATTTCAATAAGAAATGAGAAATTTATGCCTACAATATTGAAAGATTGTAAGTAAATTAGAATTTAGCAAATTTGATTTTTAAATATTTTTATATAAGTTTAATTTTAATTAAATTGATCGATATTACTTATGATAAATAATAATATTATTATAAATTAACATTAAGGCATGTCTAGTTAACCTAAAGCAACTTAGGAAATTCGGATATCAAAGGTCAACTCTTTAATTTTTAATCGTGAATTGTTACGATTGAAAATTGAAAACTAAGCATTATATTTTTGATAGCTTCTTATGGTTATTAATCACTGCATTATTAACTATCACTTATGGTATGTGCTTTTATATAAAAGGTAGATTTTTTAGAACAACTAGGATTGTGAAGGAGGGTTGAAAATACTTCCTTGTAGTTATGACATTTTAGCCACCGCAAGTGACATCTAGATCTTTCAGGTCCTTTTCACCATATATTGAGTTATTTATGCTCTAGATAGGGATGTAATTAAGTTTAGTCGGCTTAAGCTAGACTGATATATGAGCTCGCAACTCAGCTTAACGAGCCACGGGCTCAAGTTTGAGCATATATTAAAGCTCAAATGATGTACAAACTCACCGATATATGACTATGATTCATTAAGTTAGTTCATTAAGGTTATTTTGTAATAAAATGACATTAAAATCCTAGTTGATATTTCTACAAGAAGTTTATGCATTAATCTACCTAAGACATGTCATTAATTGTTAACCAAGTCAAGTTATTGAGTTGAGCTCGAGCTTACAATGAGTTTAATTGAGTTGAGTTTGAATTCAAGTTTTAGCCACTACTTAATATCAAGTCAAACTCAAATTAGGTCAACTCAACTCGATTAGATTCCTACTAAATTGTATGATGTCTACCCCCATGATGCTTGTCAATCATTATTTAAAATCTCTAGAATCTCATTAGTGATGCAACAACACATCCATGATTCCCTCCATTTAAAGGCACCAATTATTAATGCTTATTATATGCTTCTTAAAATCAGCTTAGCTTCACTTTATGATCAATTCATGCATAAAAATACTCAATAATTGTTTTCCAGTTATATTTAATCAAAGCCATCCCCTTCATGGTTGTGTAAGTTGATATTAGTCAACCACTATCTTTTGATTAAAAACTCCATTTAATTTTGATTATGCATAGAACACCCTCAATGTTTAAACTCATGCTTAAACAAGTATTTCCACATTATGGACGGATGCATACAAAGAAGTTAGTCTATAAAACTAAAATTAGGATATGAACTTAAAATATAAGTACTGTATAAGTAAATTAATGAAATTAATAGATATTATAATTCATAAGAAGATATATATCTTATGTATTCAACAAACTAATTGGGTTGGTGTAAAGGTCATGAAGATTGATAGTTTAGATTTAAAACTTTAGTAGTCAAGTAGGAGTAATACTAGAAATAGTATAGATGTGTTTTTTAAATAAGAATTTGAAGGATAATATTATGAAAATTAATATAATTAGAGATAAAATATTAGTTTTAAAGATTATTGTTGATTCTAAGATTAATAATGTTATAACTGTTTATGTTCTTTAAGTAGGTTTGGATGTATATTCTAAAGAAAAATATTAGAATGACTTAGAATTAATGCAAATGACATCTCTTGAAGAAATAGTATTTATTGGAAGAGGTTTAAATGGACATATTGATAGAGTGGTAAAATATTTTAAAAGAATTGATGGTGGCTATGAGTTTGGTGTGACTAACTAAAAAGGTATGATCATATTGGATTTTGCTTTAATTTATTATTTTGTAATTACTAATACTTTATTTAAGAGAAGAGATGAGTATATTTACACTTATAAGAATTGACTTAATAAAAATCATATTTTTTATTTTCTTATAAGAATAATAGATCGTTTAGATTATAAAAATTATAGTCATTCCGAGAAGTTTAAATACCCAATATCGACTACCAGTTTTGAATTTTAAGATGAAAGGTTGGAAGATGAAAAATAATATGAAATATTGACCTAGGATTATATGATGATACTTAAAGAATGCTAATAAAATCATTGTAAGAGTAAACTATAAGATCTTAAGATTTGCGATGTTTATGAAGAAGCTATTGTTATGTGAAAAATGTGGTAAGTGATATTAATGTAAGTTGCAAAACCGTGCTGAGAATCAAGGGAAAAAAATTTATTAATAAAATAGAAGGCGTGGAGTCAAAATGTGCAAAAAAAAGATCAAAAATAAAAAGTTTTGTTATAAAGTAGATGTAAAAGCTCGGAGAATTGAGAAAGATATAAAGTGACCCATAATTTTTTAAGAAAGCAATATGAGATTAGTAATTTATATAATTGATTAGATACTAAAGAGGACGAAAGATGTATGTATGAATTAACCAAGCAAAGAGATATGAGAAGTAACGATTTAGTTCAAGTGAAGTGCATTGAGGATGAAAATAAAAAATTGCTTTTCTTAGAAGAGGATATTCAACATAAGTGGATGAGATATTTTGATAAAATTTTTAGTGAAGTTTGAGATAATACAATTGATTGTAGCAACCTTAAATAAAAATGTAGATTTTTATTTTTATCATCTTATTAATAAATCCGAAGTTGGAGAGGTTTTAAAAAAAATGAAGTGTGGTAAAGTAGTAGGACATAATGATATTCCAATAGAAGTGTGAAAATGTTTAAAAGATTTAAAAATTTCTTGGGTTACTAAACTTTTTTATATTATTCTAAAGATTACAAAATTGTTAGATGAGTAAAGAATTAGTTTGTTGGTTTTTATTTTTAAGAATAAAGGTGATGCACAAGAGTTTGTAAATTATAGAGAGATTAAGTTAATGTGCCGTACATTAAAATTATGGGAGAGATTAATTGAACATAAGCTATGATGCGATATAAAAGTTTCTTAAAATCAATTTTCATTCATGCTGGGTAGGTCTACTATGAATGGTATACATTTGTTGAGGGGTTTGATGGAGATGTATAGGTTGATCTAGAGAAAGTATATGATAAGTCCCAAGAGAAGTACTTTGGAGAGTTCTAGAAAAGAAGGAAGTTAATCTTGCTTATATTTAAGGCATTAAGGATATGTATACTGGAGCTATTACTTATGTTCAAACATAAAGAGGTTTGACCATGTATTTTCCTATTTTAATTGGGTTACATCAAGGATTGGTTTTAAGCCCATAACTTTTTTGCTTTAGTTATGGATGTTCTTACTAAACATTTACAGGAGGATGTGCCTTGGTGTATGCATTTTGCCAATAATATTTTAAAATTGGAGAGGGAGTTCAAGAGAAATATGAATTATCTAGGTCAACCTTAAAGGATTTCATTTGAGTAGATCTAAAACTAAGTACATGAAGTGTAATTTTAGTTATAGAAGATCTAATGGTGGGGTTGTGACAATATGTGATTAAATCATTAAAAGAGAAAGATTTTAGATATCTCTCTATTGTTCAAAGTGATGGTGAAATGGGGATCGTTATTAGTAGAATTCAAGTTGGATGGTTGAAATGGAAGAATGCATTTGGCTTGTTGTGTGGTAGAAAAGTACCGGTTGGACTAACGGAAAATTTTATAAGATGATGGTGAGACCTACAATGCTTTATGGTGTAGAATTCTGGCCAGTCAACGAGAAGTATAAAATTAAGTTAAGTGTTGTAGAGATGTGAATGCTCAGGTGGATGAGTGACTTTACACTTAGAGATAAAATGTGAAACATATATAGGCATGAAAGGTTTGAGCGACTCTAGTAGTAAGATTAGAGAATCCTTAGATGATTTGATCATATAAAATGTTCCATCGATGAACAAGTTAAGAGATTAGATTTATTAGATTCGGCTTATGTTAAGAATTATAGGGGTATACCTAAAAAGATTTGGTTAGGAAGTATAAGAAATAATATTTTAATAGAATTAGATGTGAATTTGACACTTAATAGGACACAATAGAGAATAAGAATTAATGTAGCTGACCCCGTATAGTGGGATAAAGACTTGTTGTTGTTGTTGGCTAAATTTTCAAACATTTCTTTAAAAATTTTATAAATAAGACCCTATTCTTAACTTGAAATGAGGAGTCAAGTACTAAGCTTGAGAGCTTGAAGTCACCACCATCTATGACTCGATCACTACTAACAATCATTATCAATAAGACAATAGCACTAGTTCTGTATAGCTCAACTATCTCTATGATTATTTTAGCTTTATCTTTTATTTTGCGGTCTTATTTTTATATAACTAAAGGATAAAAGAGCAATTCAAATTTTATAACCTCACTTTCTTCAGTTTAATAGAAGAGTGAAATTTAATAATTTAAAAATATATTGGGTTATTTTGACTGAGCAAGTTCTTATAATTTTTTTTGGGCTTTCATGTAAAGAATTTCTCTCACATCACTTTGATTTTATGTGTGTTGTATATTTTATTGAGCTAAGATTTATTTTATATTTACTATTGTGAATTTTCACAATAGTTTAGCATTATATAAGAAACATTCTCAATGCACTTCTCTAATGATTGCCAACTAGTCTATTAATTAAAAACAATATCATCTCTTTGGTGAAAGCAATATAATTTTAATCTTAAAAGAACATTCGTGTAAAATATATGAGTATCATGCTCAAATCCTCCATTTTGGTAGCTTCGACAATAGAAGGTATCACCACAATATGATGGAAATCACTTGCCACCATATTAATAGTAAGCTATAGCTAATCAATTTCTGCCATTTATTTTGTTTTCTCTCGTCATGCTCAAGTGGATCTCTCAGATAAAATCAATTCGATACATCCACTTTATGCTATTCAACCACCTCTAACCAACACCTTGTGTAATGTTATAAGAAATGAACTTCAATACTTTGTCTAAAAGGAATTTTCTTTAAGGGAAAAATAATCAAAATATTACTTATTATAATTTTCTAGTATCTTCGTCTTTGATCGATGCAATTTTTTTGCACCTTATTCTAATAAGGTTTAAATTGTTAGTCATTGATTGTTATAATGAGATCTCATAGTTTTGTGGGCATATCATCACTATAGGACAATAATGTACATTCATCAAACTTCGAATGCAAACCTCTGTTAGGCCTTCCCTACAACTTTTATCAGATAGGCTCATACCTAGTTTTAATCTCTTTCTGGTGAGACTATTCATGATTTTCCCAAACTAACTAATTTTTTCATCGAACAATTTATTGCTAATTGAAGGATCATTAAAGACTTGTCTCATCTGTTTGAAATTCAATAAAATATGAGAGAATCTCTTAAAAAATACTTTCAAATATTTTCTTTGGAAGTTCATAAAATATCTGAAGTGTATCAAGAGTTAATGCGATGTGTTTTTCTTAAAGGTCTTTGACTTGGACCTTTTTACTCCAAATGTGAGAAATAGTTCATTAAAGGATTATTCATATTTTTATCAAATTAACTAGGTTTTTTTATCGAACAATTTATTGTTAATTTAAAGATCATCAAGGACTAGTCTCATCTTTCTAAAATTCATTAAAATATGAGAAAATCTCTTAATCTAGAGTTATTGTGATGTATTTTTGTTAGAGGTCTTTGATTCGGGCCTTTCTATTCCTCCCTGATGCGAGAAACAGTTCAATTTGTATAAACACAAATTACTATAGATGAGACTATCAGTGCACAGAAAATAGTTTGAACATTAATAATATAAGCTACTTCTTAAGGTATTACAATAGTGCATGAGTATTTCTAGTATAACAATCCTTCCAAATAATCTTATCTTTAGGAGAACTACTCAGTTCTAGGAATTAATTTATTCAAGAATCAAAGAGCCGAAGGATCTGAAGGTTTCTTCCTACCTCCTTTTGACAGACTTTGGTTCAAGTCCCAGATCTCTCTCAGTTGCAGAACTTGGTGGACCGACTAAAGAACGTAGGCGAGTTGTTGATGTTGGCCATTACTCAGTATGGCGACCTCCATCTTCAGGTTTCTACCTCCCTTATTACAGTTGGGTCCGAGTTTCGAAGGCTCAAGGTACTTGGGATTCGAGGTATAATATTTAACCCTTTCTTATTTGAGTGATTCCTTGTAACTACTTTAATAATTTTCTTCATTCCTGCAGCTGATTCTCCCTCTGGTGATCAAAACCTTAGTGCGCCAACCCGCACAGAAATGGCAATTCAGAGAGGGGAAGCACTCTCAGTGGTATCTAATTGCTTGTTATTGCATTCTACTTTTTTGCTTCCCCGACCATTAGTTTACTCTGCTAATCTTGGTTTTTTTTTTGCTTTGTAAATTTGGCAGCAAGTGAGCTTGAAACACCTAGCAAGGAGCTTGCAGTGTCATCTAGCTAAACCTGATTGTGCCTACTATGGTGAGATCCTTTTGTAATTAACTACCCCCTGTATTGTTGGCATTGGCCATTGGGTTGTGGTTTGCTTATAGTCATAGGCGCTTAAAACACAGGCATATCTCCACAAGGTGTTTGCTTGACCATGATATTCCAGTTCTTTGTGCCTGGCACAAAGGTGATGGATAAATCTATTAGCTTCCACTGCAGCTTCACTCCTCGATCTGAGTTCAAAGCGAGACATGGAAATATAAATATACTAATCCTCATAGTTTTAAAGCAACATTTTTTTTACTTTTCTGAGTTGCATTAATAAGTTTAGTAATCGAAAACATCATATTTACTGTTTTATCCTATCAAAAATGTTGCAATTGTTTAAAAATTACAAATATAACTTGCATCTTTATAGACAACTCTAAACCGGATAAGACTAACTAAAGGACAAACATAAATAAAACTTGTTTTATACTTACAATTATGGACAAAATAGAAATAACGGAAATACCAGAAATTATATTTGGATCAATAACTACAATCTCGAGCTTGATCCAAAACTAATTTCTGTTCGTCAAAGAGAGACATCAAGAATTAGTCGGCTAAGTATATTTTTATAATATAGCTCATTGAAACATAATAATTGAATTATATTTTGAGACATTTGTATATTGTATTTCCATCTTCTTGTTTTTCTCTTTGTACTTCTTGTCTTAGCTGATGGGGCTCCCCCTCACTGAAAATTTGATCTATGTTTTGACCCTGGAATTTCATCAGCAACACGAAGGAGATCTGGCAGTTATTTTAGTTTCGCTTTATTCTCTCTTTGCTCATTTTCGTGATTCAGAGTTGGATCTATAATAATGATTGCATGTTTGTTTAGGCTATATTTCTATATATTCAAAGAATTTTCGGCTGTTTTGAAATTTTTTTACTATTTGGTTGGAAGAATTTTTAGTGCAAAGCAAAGTAAATTTTCAAGGTAATGTAATGTATTCCAAATACATTACAAAATGTTATTTTGGTGTATTTGGAATTGAGGCGGGCAATTAAATACACCGACAAATATCTCAAAGTCTTTGCAATATAAACTACTTTACATTTTTTAAACCAAAAAAAAGTCATGAATTTATAAAACTCTAACAATAAACAACTATAAATTAACTTTTTTTTACAGTATTTTTTTTTTTACTGATTTTTTTTTTTTTCAGAAACAACCCTAAAATAAACAGAATACATAAGATAAACACCATTTAAAAAAAACATAAAAAGATATAATAATAAGAATAATTTGAAATAAATTCAAAATGAATTATTTGTAAATTAATAAAAAAAACCTTCCATAGTAAAGTTCTGTAAAGAATATATATATATATACCCATGTCTAACCAATTTTTCTTTCTTTATAGAAAAGTTTAACTCAAATTAATTATTTTATTTTATCTTTATTTATCTTTTAATCTTCTATTATTTTCTTAGCTGAACTTTTCATATTAATAAAATTAGAAGTCATAAGAGGATAATATTAGAAATATTATTTGCCTACGCCCGTAGAATCTGATTCGAAGATTTATTTTTTTAAGAAGGATAGAATATGTATATAAGAACTATTAAAGACAATAGCTCTAGATTATAGTGTTGATAAAATAATAAAAAAAAATTAAAATGTTAAATTTAATTTAGATCACTATTTAATTTTAAGAAATTAAATACATATATAGTTTAAAATAAATGTTAACTTAAAAAATAAGTGCAATGATGATGTGATTATTAAATCAAATAATATAATTAATTCAAAATTAAAATTACATTATTTGCATATTATGTTTTAAAAATTGACATATCATACAATTCTTATGCATATACATATTCAACACTTAAATTTCATATTTATAAAAATTACACTTTTGTATAATTTGAAAAACTATATTTTTATTTAAAAAAGTTAATATTATAAACTTTTTTAAGTGATATTAAATATTTTTGTATTATGTATGTAAATTTTAAAATTTAAATATTAAATATTTAAATATATAAAAATCACTATCTTTTGATTAAAAACTCCATTTATTTTTGATTATGTATCAACACCCTCAATGTTTAAACTTGTGCTTAAATAAGTTTTCATATTATGGATGGATGCAAACAAAGATAGTCTATGAAACTAAAATTAGAATATAAATTTGGAATATAAGTACTCTTTCAATAAATTAATGAAATTAATAGATATTATAGTTCATATGAAGATAAATATCTTAAGTATTCAACAAACTAATGGGTTGAGATAAAGCCAATGAGATTGATAATTTAAGTTTTAAACTTTGATATTCAGGTATGAGTCATACAAAAAATGATGTAGATGTGATTCTAGATAAGAGTTTGAAGAATAATATTATAAAAATTATTAAAATTAGCTATAAAATTTTAGCTTTAAAGATTATTTTTATTTTAAAATTAGCTATAAAAGTTTATTTCATTGCATATATAAGCCCAAAAATGATCTAAACCCAATCTATCCTAAACCCATCATATGGACTTAACCCAAATTCTTCAATTAAACCTAACTCAATTGATTTTACAAAAGCACTCCAAACCTTCAAATCATCATTCCAAACTCTCCTAAAATCTACAATCAAACCAACCAAATCAATCCAATCAACCCAAGTTAGCCCATTTGAACCCAAAATGTTCAACTGAGTCAAAATCTAATTAAACCCAAATCAATTGCAATCAAAGCCAGGAATCAATCCTAAATCAATCATCAAACTCAATTCAACCTAATTCAACCCAAAACCGAATTAATTGGCCCATTATATTCACTTGACCCAAAATGACCTAAAGGACTCATTTGAACCAAACTCCAATCCAACTCAAATTAGATTGAACCAACCTATTCAAAATTTTTATGATGATTATTAATCATCTTTGATTGTCCAATTATAATCAATTGGGTCAAATCAAACTAATTTGATCACTTGACCCAAGACCCAATTAGCCTACATGAAGTAAAATGAACTAAACTTTATTCTAATCTCAATCAATTGCAACCGATTCCTCATAAATTTATCCTTGAATATGGTGACCATCAATTTGAGCCAAACTAAGTCCAATTGACATCTTGACCCAAGTTGACCCAATTTGACCTAAAAGACCAAATTGGGCCAAAAATCTTAATTTAAATTGATTGTAACCAATGACTCAAATCCATCCCAAATTGATTATTGAACATGATCAAACCCTTGGTAAACCCAATTTGACTAAGTCAACAATTGACCCATTTAGCCCAAATTGACCTAAAGGGTCAAATTGACCTAAATCATTCTTAAATCTAAATTGAATGAAATCAACACCTACAATCATCTTCAAATCATCAATTGCACCTAATCAAATACCTAACCCAAGCTAATTTGGTCAATTTGACATAATTGGTCAACTTATTTGATATGAACCGTATGAGTCAAATTCAAATCTAATCTAAATTGAATCAAACCAATTTCTCCTAAACATACCAAATATCCATTTGAACTTGTCTCAGCACATGTCTTGACCCAGTTTGACCAATTGATCAACTTAACCCAACCTAGCCCAATTTGACCTACATGGGTCAAATTGAGCTAAACCTAACCAAACAAACTCCAAACCCATTCGAACTTGGCATGACCCATCCTTGGGTCACCATGGGTCAGCCCAAATCCAACCCAACCTAAACCAAACCTGAATTGACTCATTACTCATTGGGTAAAGCTCTCCAAATGGGACAAAACAACTTTTGGATAGTCATGCCTACCCCTTTGTATTTGGCATCCTCCTTAGCTTAATTTGAACCCTTGGACCACTAGCTAACTTGACTCAAAGATGGTTGGGTTAGCCATGGTAAAGAGAGGTAACTTAACCCACCTCTTTCTATTGGCTCACATAGGAGAAGGACGACACTCCACCTCAGCCATGACAGCCACCTCCCCTCACTCACCCACTCAAGCCGAGCCACCTCAGCACCTCTCTAACGTCCTTGGCCGCCTGCATCGTCGGACGTCTACCAATTACAAAGCCAATCCAAGCCGTCAGATTTGAGGGGGAGGAGAGTATACTCCTCCCCATCTCATTTTAACTCACAACCAAGCATCCTCAGAGCAAGAGTGAGTCGAGACAAGCTTCCCGAGCACTTCACTAAGTTTCCTTGGCCTCCTCATGATAGTAAACAGCCAAAATTATCTCCATCCAACCTCACTTAACCTCCACTAATTAACTTCACCACACCTTAGCTTTGACAATTTAATGAATTGATTCCGTTGATTAAAAAGACCCTTACTAACTAAGGATTTTCAGCTTGGTCCATAGAGCGAGGAGTCATGGTGATTCTTATGAATTGTCTCTTCAAGATGAAGCTACCTCATGATAGATCTGTGGTAAGCTTGATAAGGTAAACTCGGCAAATGTAAAAATCTCATATGTTGGTGTTTTGTGAAATTTTTTGTGGTTTCACGAATCCCATCAGATCCCTTTAGATCTCTCTTGAATGTTTTGGAGTCAATCTCGATGCCTCACGAGCTCTGGCAAGCTCATCAGCGGAGGAGTGGACGGTCCTCTTTCATCGCCGAGGATGAAAATCATCCGTCGATTATTGTGATTGGAAGCATGTGATTTAATCCACAAGAAATTCAATTTAATTCTCTTTAGGAACCGCTAGATTAATCCCCACCATTGATAATCGGATTACAGATATGAAAGTGTGCCGTGTGATGTTAAATGGCCATCAACGCCACATGAAAGCGTTGCCATGTCACCTCTACATGGCAAAGATTAGAGATTAATTAGAATGTGTTTAATTGTCTGAAACTTTCTAAAATCACAACTAATTATAAAAAAAATTAAAAAATATAAATAAACCCATTTTGGAAAGGTTAAACAGAGGATGATCTAATAAAACTAATTTCATTAAGTTTTGAACAGCAGGCATAGCTTAATTAGGGTTTGAATATTTTTTTAATTTGCTTAATTAAGTCATAATTACTTGAAAAATTAATCCTAAACTTGTTATGTTGATTTAATGGGATGACCTCTGCCTCCCATGATTTTCTTGGGATTTATTAGCTATGTTGGAAAATTTGAAATTCAAATCTAATTATCCCCTTAAGTGATTTAATGATTATTTAAAATCATAAACTATAAAAATTAGTTAATTAAGCTAATTCACTGATTAATAGTAAGATGATGAGGATTAAGACCACTTTCTAATTACTTTTCTAAATCCATTTCACTAAAGAGAGTTAATTAATGTGTGGTTTAATTAAGAAATCAATTAAACAATTAGTTGCAATCAAATCAAACTAAATTGATAATCACTTAGATAATTAACATTCAATTTAAGGGTTCTTCTTTATGTTCAATAACATAAAGACCCTTAAAAAATTATGATTAACCCATGGGTGAGAAAATCATAGAAGTACTTAATTGATTCTTAATCTAATTAATGCTTAAGCATGAATTACATTAGGTTCTTTAGGAGCATTGCAATTTTAATTTCCCATTTGCATATCATTTGAGGCTTATGACTAAGTGATTAATTAAATTAAAGAAGCATAGGAAAGGGTAATTAAATGAGTTGCTTAATGATTCTAACTTAATTAATTCATAAAATTCATCTAAATACTTTTCCTTAAACATATTAAATCATCAACATGGGATGGTATAAACACAACTATTTTCTCCTCTTTAAGTTTAATCAAAATCCAAAATCAAATTTAATAAGAAGCTTTGGTTTTCCTTAAATGATTTTATTTAGTGTGATTTTCATTAGAATTAGTATAGTTGAATGAATTATGTGGAGATGTTTGGCTATTCCTTTTCAATCACCATAAATATTATATATCATGTGATATCATGCATTCATATTTTCAAAATCAAATAAAATTTACTTATACAAAATTACATGATGACTTAATTTTATTATATGTGTGGCTATTATCACTAATAAATTTTAAAATTATTTTAAAATTATAAATTGATAATGAAAATTTGAGTGATATTAGCTATGAATATGTGTATAGAATTTGTATGTGTTTATAGCTTAAGTATGTCAAAGTTTTGCTCTCTTTCTTACATTCATGTACGGATTTACATATATTTGAATGATGATAAGTATATAGTATGGATATCCCATGAATATGAGGCTTTAAGTAGCCCCAAGGAGGTCATTTGATTATCTCACTTTCCTGGTTAACGAAGGCACATACTTATTTAACTTTATTTCGATGTATATTGTATTAAAATTTAGATAGAGCTTTGCTTCACTTGTATAAATAATTCAACCAAAAATACAATCTTTTGTATGATTTTCATTCTTATAGTTATGTAGGCATCTATATGTATTTAAGATAGCAAGTATATAATCTGGACAAAGTGAATATGGATTTAAGTAGCCCCAAGAGTCATTTGATTATCTCACTTCTGGTTTAAACAACACATTTTACTTGCATGTATTTTTATACATGTGTGTGTATTTGATTAAGGAATAAAAGTCTCATTTCTACTAAAAATATATGCATTCATAATCATTTAAGTATGCCAAAATATATTGCATGCATATGTATACTAAGTGTTAAATCATATGCATATTATGGGTGATGAAAAAGAATGGTTCAACATATTCTATGTGATAGTAATTCAATTACATTAATCTTAAGATGCCTTTCATGTTGAATAGGATCTTTTAAGGTTAACTTAAACTTAGGACTAATAAACTATTTAATAAATCATTTACTAAAAGAAACTAAATTATTAAAATGTATTTTAGAAATAACTTAAGGTAGGCATGAAGGAGGTTAAGCCTCTTTCTTCTCTTTACAACATTTAGAGATAAAGTGAACATCAAAATGAAACAAATAAAATACCAATTAAAACTTGCAAACCTCTAAACAACTTAAAATGAAACCACCCATCATGTTAAATGAAATAATTTTCTAAACTTAAAATTATAATTCTAAAACTTAAAAAACATACCACACTAAGCCTAAGAACACAAATTAGAATGCTAGGTCAACACTTTTAGCTTTAGGTTAGGACGGTGTATGTATGATGTTGTGTTTTATTTTATGATGTAATATTTTAGACTGGATGTTAGAATGTAGATGTGGATATTATCCCGTTGATAGCCTAATATTATTTTCTACAGATGATTGTTCTTATGAGGCCACTAAAAATAAATATAAATATTTTGCTTACATGTTGCTTAAGCCCCTAAGCATAATCCACATTAGGACAGGTGGGCTTGGTTACCCATGAGTAGGGTGTTAAGTCCAAATCATGAAATATAATTGCTTGGGTTTGTATGTATGTTTAGTTAACATTTATTTTGCAGGTATAGTTAGATTTTTCATAAAAATATAATTTTATAATAAGAATTATGATTAGTATTATGGGGATCAAGATGAGCGGTGAGAGAAGGCTAAGTCCTAAGGGTGCCTATGATGCCTTGAAGCAAATCAAATCAAAAAGAGGAAAGAAAGAAAAAAAATAAAGAAAGAAGACTCCCATAATATGTATTCAATTTCTAAATTGTAATAATATTTTGTAACCTGGGTTGCATAAGGGTAGAGCTTGGCTAACTTTTCTTTTTTTAGGGTATGCGCAGGTCGTACCCTCTTATTCTTTCACGATAATCTATAAAATGATTGTTGGTTTATTTAGATTGCGCGATAGAATAATATGATTTTTATTATTTCTTAATGATTGATGTTTGAATGTGTGGCGTGGATGCGGTAAGCTCTTAGAAAAAATTATATTTCTTTCCCAATTAACAACTCATAACTAAAATTTAAAACAACTTTCAACCCCTTTCTAAAGCTTAGGTTATAATCAAGATAACTAGAAGATTTAACAACCCCTTAACTGTATATTGTATGTTTAACATCATGTTTGTCATATTATATCACTCTTGTAAAATGAGGGCCTCCATTTTGACACTTTAGGGACTCTTGAGAGCAACCTCTTATGATGGAGATTCACCCTCTTTCTCTCTTGATTTGCCAATAATAAAATTTCATCATGCATTTAGGCATAAGAAATCTAAACTTTTGTCCAAAATATTGTGTTAAAATTATATAAAACTTGTAAAATTTTGCATTAAAATTTTACATTTAGACTAAGTCATACTCATGGTCATGATCTAATCTCTTAGGGAGTGAGTTTAGTACTCTAGTCTCTTTCCAAATTAAGTAATAGCTTAAACCATCTTGCAATTACATAAGACTGGCCTGCATGGGTTTAAATCATAGGATGTGTTAGCTGATGGCCATTCCAAGCGTTGTAAGTCCAAAAGTCTGGACGGGTTTATTTTCTCTTATAGATAAACCCTAATGTCCCCTTTCCGCTTAGATTTAGGTCGCGCTTTTAGCTTGTAATAAAGCTCCTTATATTTAAGATCCAAGGTCGCTTATTTCCTTTGGGCTACGAGCATAAATCCCCACCTCTTAACCATTTTCATAGTCTTGTGTTGATGGACTATAAGCCCTAACATTCTAATAAAATTTCAACTCAAATAAAATAAATCTCCTCTCATTCAAATATATAAAGCCTCACCATAGGATAGATTGGAGTGCTCACTAGGCTTCTTAGTATCATGAGCGCTTCCTACTTATCTTCCTTTGGAATCCAAAAGAAGTCTTTCTAATTGAACAATCCCTTTTGATTTTCTAAAAATAACCAATTTATTGATAGTCTTAACCTTGAAATCTTTAGAGATAATTGATTGACTACTTTAATCGAGAGTTTTCTTAGGAAGTTCACACTCTCCAAAGATGTAATTAACTATGGAGACTTGCTTCTATAAAAAAATTAAAGAACGACATAAAATAAACTTTGTTTTACCTTTCCATGTAAAATAGGAGAAAGATCTCTAGTATATAAGACCATCACTTAGGAGTCCTTATTAGATGATTAGGTCCATTATAGGGAGATGTTCCATCTTTCGAGATGGTACATCATACCTTAATGCCATACCCGATCACTTCAATAAGTACCCTTTAAGATCTTCATGGTGTCCCACGACTCCAAATTAAAACACCATAGTAAGCTATAAGATCTGTGATGTTATATGAACAAAAGTGATAAGTGATGTTACATAAGTTGTAACAAAATATGCTTGGAGAAATAAGAGAAAAATCTCTTATTAGTAAAAATAGTAGGTGATGGAGTTAAAATGTTTTAAAAAAGATAAAAAATAAAAGTTATGTTATAAAAATTGATTAAATGTAAAAGCTCGAAGAATTGGAAAAGATATAGAGTGACTGATTATTTTTTTAAGAAAATAATATGTGATTAGTGATTTATATAATAGATCAAAAACTAAAGAGGGAGAAAGATGCATGTATAAATTAGTCAAGCAAAGAGATAGGAGAAGTAAAGATTTAGTTTAAGTAAAATGCATTAAGAATGAAGATCAAAAATATTTTTTTCTTAAAAAAGGATATTCAACATAAGTGGATGAGATATTTTGATAAAATTTTCAAAGAAGATTGAGAGAATACAAGTATCATAAATAAAAATATAGATTTTTATTTTTATTATCGTATCAGTAAATCCAAAGTTGGAGAGGCTTTAAAGAAAATGAAATGTGGTAAAGTAGTAGGACCTATTGATATTCCAATAGAAGTATGAAAGTACTGAGGAGATTAAGAAATTTTTTTGGTTATTGAACTTTTTAATATTATTTTAAAGACTAAAAAGTTGATATATGAGGGGAGAATTAGTTTTGTTGATTTTTATTTTTAAGAATAAATGTGATGCACAAGAGTCTGCAAATTATATAGAGATTAAGTTACACATTAAAATTATGGGAGAGAGAGAGAGAGAGAGTAATTGAACATGAGTTTTGATGTGGTACAAAAGTTTCTCAAAATAAATTTGGATTATGTCGGGTAGGTCTACTATGGATGCTATACATTTGTTGAGAGGTTTGATGGAGAAGTATAGAGAGAATAAAGAGGATATACATATTATATTAGTGTATATAGAAAAAACATATGATAAAGTCCTAAGAGAAGAACTTACTAAACATTTATAGGAGGATGTACCTTGGTGTATGCATTTTTCCAAAGATATTCTTCGTTGATAAGGCGGAGTTCAAGAGAAACATGAATTGAAGTCAACCTTAGAGTCTAAAGGATTTCATTTGAGTAGATTTAAAACTAAATACATTGAGTGTAATTTTAGTTGTAGAAGATCTAATGGTATTTGTGACATTGGGTGATAAAGTCATTAGAAAGAGTAAATGTTTTATCTCAAGTCTATTGTTCAAAATGATTGTGAAATAAGATGCATATGTTATTAGTAGAATTCAAGGGTTGGATGGTTGATGTGGAGAAATGCATTTGGCCCTATTGTGTGATAGAATAATATTGCTTAGAACTTGAGGGAAAATTTTATAATA